>JAYESA010000005.1:176185811-176520811 GCA_036927795.1 Iris macrosiphon | reverse complement strand
TTTGTAAGTACGTATTGACTTGCGTATCGCATCGATTTGCGTACTTCATATTCCTTGGGAGTTCATGCACGTTTTGACTTACTTGCATATTTTGTTTACCCTTTGTCCCGATATTCGTACTACTTCGAATCTCGTGCGCATCTCCATCTATGCGCATGTCTCGATATGTGTGCCTGTATCGATCCGTGTGCCTCAATTTTGTGTCATATCCTTATACTACTTGCGGAACTCGTACGATATAGCCTCCTGCCATCCCTTGTAATTTTTTATAAATTTTATTGTTTGGTGCTAATGATTGTTTATTGTATGTTCTGAGAACCCTAATGGATGTGCGAGCTTGGATTTAGAGTGCCTAAGACTTGTGTATCTAGCCTAGCCCTCTAGGAAAGTACCCCTTTCTCCTGTGATAGTTTTGCGCCTATGCGCTTCTTGTCATGTATTTATTTATTGTAGATTTTTGTACTTGTAAACTGCAAATTTATACTAGATATGTAAATATTGATATTAATGTAGAATGGTTCAATATCGGGCCGACACCTAAATTGAACAACTCGGACGGGATATCCACGCCTCCGAGGACACGAGCACGACCTGGTTATGAGCATCATCCATATATGTCCCGTGTCCAACTCGCAGTTGGGTTACGGTTTGGCACTAGATTATTGGCCTTGTGTATTATGGTTTAGTTAAGGACAGAGGACTCTGTGGTTGTGCGCCCTGCACAGTGCCAAGGCTGCTGTACCCCACCCAGTTGTAGAGCAGACACTTCCAGCCTCTCACTCTGTTGCCAATGACGGTCGTCGAATAAACACCAGAGCGTCCACGCCTATGCCGTATCCCGAGCTGACGCAAAAACTGTTCAGCACCCAGACTATGACAGAGAAAAATACTACGATGCAAGACGTTCTGGTGCTGCGGCAGCTTCTATGTGGCCAAGGAGGAGGCCGCATAAGACTGTCCATGCAACATCAACTCACAGCCGTAGACAGACAGCCGCATATAACCCTGATAGCAACAAAACCTCAGTTTTCGAACGTATCTCATGTGGCACAGATCCTATACGACCCACTGATAATGGTGAAAACCCAAATCTGGACTCTTCATACTACGCGCCTGCGGTAGCTAAGATGAAAAAGTCCAGGGTAGTACGAGCTCGTCAAGCTCAAGCAACTGTTCATACAATCGACCGTCAATAGACATCGCTAACTATTATGCGAGCCTCTGACAGAAAGTTGTACATGACTGACCCATGCTTCCATCCCCCAGGGACCAATGGACAGGGTCAGTCTCAAAAGTCTTCCATCGTTACCTCGGGGCAAGTTCGTGTATGAACCCCAGGCCAGAGAGCAAATACAACACCTGCTCATCTATGTTCTCGGGATACTCGGACTCACAAAGAGTATGCAAAAGTAAAACACCCTTCACATGATTTGCGTGATATGATTACTCGCAAGCGCAAAGCAAGGAAAACAACTACGGCGTGCGACATGCCCTCTCTAAGGCACTACTGCGCCAATATCGTTATCAACTGCTGCTGCAATAATGTGGCTGTACCCATAGACATGCAGTTGGCCTTCTAGCGACTGCACCAGAAAGCACCTACACGACAATAATCTAGAGACCAGGTGCATGTACCAGAGGAGGAGGAGTTGCTCTTTGCCTCATGCTACTCAACTGGAAAGCTTTTCGCCACAAAAGGAAGAAAGAAGTCGAATACCTTCTGCCTGACGCTCTCTACCACTGCGTCACGAAGTGACTACCCGGAGGGCTGACAACGGCACCTGCAGAAGGAGTCTTCCAGGGCACCCGCTCAAGGAAGAAGCTATCATCCCCTGGGGGTAGTTCTTCTTCAGAACCCATGGGGTGGCCCAAGCTGGGGGTAGTGTCCCCCTGAACATACGCAATAACCCAGCGTTCCGTAAAGATAGTGAATCTCTAGGGACAGATGCCGAGTTCTCTGGGGGTAATCACCCTCATCAAGAAGACGCACCTTCCAAAGCTAGGGGTAACATTCCCTCTGAGTCTGAAGAAGATGTAGCACTTTTGGCTTTCCCTGGGGACAACGATTCCAAGGAAGATGACAACAATATGCCTAGGGTTAATGTAGCATCTAGGGCTGGGGGTAGCAATCCTCTAGAATCAGAAGATGGTGCGATGATGCCTACCTCCCCTGAAGACTACAACTCCCAAGGAACAGAAAATGACATGCTGGGGGGGGGTAGTTAACCTCGAATAGTCAAAGCATCATCTGAAGCTAGGAGTTGTATTATCCCGCTCCGCACAGGCACTATGTACAAGTGATATCGCTTTGCTTGCTCAAGCGAAAGTCTTCTTGGAGAGTTCCCGATCGAACCCCAAGATGATTGATCTAAGTGAGTGGGAAGAACTTTATTCTCTAATTCTTACATAACTTAATAATGAATCTGAGTTTTTGAATGCTTGTTATAAGAAGATAGTTTCATAAGAAGAATGATAGAACCTGACTCTGCATGCTTAATAAGAGAAATCATATAGCTTGTCATTAAAATGAACCTTCTTGCTTAACTAGAGAACTTGTATTCTTGTCTGAAAAGAGATAGAACCTTGCCATTGTATGTCAAGAAGTATAAGAAATATTGCATACTTAGTTACACTGACACAACTATCGAACAAACCCTTGCCATGCTAAAAAGATAAGTAAATGAATCGCTTGAATAGGTCCCTTTGTAATATTCTAAGAAAGAGATAGATATTGTATGCTAGTTATGAAATCAAAATCGTGCTTGCTATTTTATGTTTTGCTTGCCTATTTTGCTATATCGAACTGCTATAAGTCTTTGATTCGTATAAGCAGAGACTAATAGTGCACCCTAAGGTACGGTCCTTGTGATCTAGTAGGGTGTGCTATTAGATATGTAAAAGATGTGCTTTGCTTGACAATATATGTTTTGTTCGACCATAAATGTTTTGCTTGATCATTTGTTTTTCTTGCATTATAGATGCTTTATGTCATTACATTGGTTGCACAAGGTCTTGTCTCTCAAACGGTTCCCGAGGCACTGGAAATCGCTCAGTCCAGAAGAGATTTTTGTTTCACCCTGAGGATACGGCTCTACGGGCTCTAGTGGGGTTGGTGTGTCTATTAGTATTGTGCGGAACCCATGATGTCACAGCTGCTAGTACTCGTGTGTGTTGGTGAAGAGGTGAATCTTGAGTCACAACTGTCGACACATGCGCATACTAGTGAAGAGCTGAACCTTGAGTCACCGCTGCTAATCATGGGGCTACCCATGGACCATCATATAGTTATGGCGCATGCTAGGCTAGCCTTCTTACATACCTAACTGTTTGATGCAGAGACAAACATGAAAAGAGAACCTTATACATATATGTTTATGCAAATTGTTGGTAACTTGTATGTCTGCTGCAGGATAACCATTCGACAATGGGTAAGAAATACAAAGAGTATACATATATAGCTTGCTTGTTCATTTTGTTTGCATCATAGAGTTTATCTGATAGTGTTTCATGCATTCGCATTATTCGGACAATGACTATTAGTGAAGAGCTGAACCTTGGTCCCGGCTGCTATAATGTTAGCAAAGAGCAACCATGAGTCACAGATGCTAATAACATCAGATAAAAGATTCATTAGTTAGCTGGTTTACCACTACTGATCCTGAGTTTCTCCGAAACCAAAATCATATAACTAGTTCTTCTTGTTTGCTTGAAAGAATGATAGTCCACTTGATGCACTTATTTTGATTTGAGATGAACAGCCCACTAGAGATAACTTTTGTTCCTAAGAGTTAGAATATGGTGCACGATACATGCTGCACACTGCACGATAGAACACTATCCCGGTTGTATGCTTATTGTTTGAATATGCAAACTGTTTCCAAAGCTATTTTTTGAAAAGAAGTAAACTGACTCAAATTCTATGCTGGATTAAATGAACATAGCTAAAAGTAGCAAGATCACTAGTAATGTAATATTTTGCCACAAGCTTACTTAGTGTGGGTTTCAGGGGGTGTTGCTTCTGTTCGTTAATTTTATACTCACCAGTACTCTCTTCAAAGTACTGACCCACCAACAGTTTACTTGTTCGCAGGTGCTGGATCGTCCGAGGAAGTTATAGCCGTGTCTCATCCCTAGGACCCAGAAATCTTGAGTCGATGCCTTGAGCCGTATCAAGATTGCTTTGAGCTACTTTTGTATAAAGGGACATAATGTATGGAACGATATTATCGTAATCGAGAGAAAGAGAGTGCTTGAGCGATTTATAACCTTGGCCAAGTGCCGATTGTAACACTTTTGAATATCAGTAAAGAGCTTATTTTCTTATGTCATTGCGTTCTTTACTTTTCTGCAAAATGTGCCCCTGCTTCCGTCTTGAATAGCTTACTTATCCTTATTCAAGCTTTGGCTTTATGCAAGCATAATTTAGGCTTGCACGACATCACGCCCGTGCGAGGAAGGTCGGTCCCGCAAGGACCCAAGCGAGGACGAACGACCCTTGCGGGATCGGAGCATGACATAATGGTATTAGAGCTACTCGATTATTTGCCCATTCTGTTGCCTTTGACTCAGAGATGTGCCCGATATTGTGTTGCAATGAGCGTTCTATACAATAAATCCATTGATATTCTCAAAGGTACGCACAAAAGTTTTCTTGTTTGCTTTCTTGTTGTTTGGAGATATGATTTCGTGATTCCTGATTTGCTTGTATTTTGATTGAGGATGGTGAGGGATGAGGACTATCACTGCTCTCAATTTTTTTAGTTTCTCCTTGAGTTTTGAGGATGAAACTTTTTATCAGTGGGTAAGTATGTAGTACCCCGCTCTGCGTAGACACTATGTACAAGTGATATTGCTTTGCTTGCTCGAGTGGAAGTCTTCTCGGAGACTTCCCGATCGAACCCCAAAATAATTGATCTAAGTGAGTGGGCAAAACTTCATTCTCTGATTCTTGCACGCCTTAATAATGAATCTGAGTTTTTGAATACTTATTCTAAGAAGATAGTTTCATAAGAAGAATGATAGAACCTGACTCTGTATGCTTAATAAGAGAACTTGTATAGCTTGTCATTAAAACGAACCTGCTTGCTTAACTAGAGAACTTGTATTCTTGTCTGAAAAGAGATAGAACCTTGTCATTCTAAGTCAATAAGTATAAGAAATATTGCATGCTTAGTTATACTGACACAGCTATCGAAAGAACCCTTGCCATGCTAAAACGATAAGTAAATGAATCGCTTGAACAAGTCACTTTGTAATATGCTAAGAAAGAGATAGATATTGTATGCCAGTTATGAAATCAAAATTGTGCTTGCTATTTTATATTTTGCTTGCCTATTTTACTATATCAAACTGCTATAAGTCTTTAATTCATATAAGCAGAGAATAATAGTGCGCCTTGAGGTATGGTCCTTGTGATCTAGTGGGGTATGCTATTAGATATGTGAAAGATGTTCTTTGCTTGATAAGATATATTTTGCTCGACCATATATGTTTTGTTTGATCATTTGTTTTAATTTTATTATAGATGCTTAATGTCATTGCATTGGTCTCGGATAACTTGTGCATAAGGTCTTGTCTCTCGAACAGTTCCTGGGGCATTAGAAATCGCTCGGTCCGGAAGAGATTTTTGTTTCACCCTGAGGATACGGCTCTACGGGGTCTAGTGGGGGTGGTGTGTCTATTAGTGTTGTGCGAAACCTATGATGTCATAGCTGCAAGTACTCGTGTGTGTTGGTGAAGTGGTGAACCTTGAGTCACAGCTGCCGACATATATACGTGCTTGTGAAGAGCTGAACCTTGAGTCACCGCTGCTAATCATGGGGCTACCCATGGACCATCATATAGTTAGGGCGCATGCTAGGCTAGCCTTCTTGCATACGTAACTGTTTGATGCAGAGACGGACAGGGAAAGAGAACCTTATACATATATGTTTATGCAAATTGTTGCTAACTTATATGTCTGCTGCAGGATAACCATTCGACAAGGGGTAAGAAATACAAAGAGTATACATATATAGTTTGCCTTTTTATTTTGTTTGCATCATAGAGTTTATCTGATAGTGTTTCATGCATTCGCATCGGTCGGACAATGACTATTAGTGAAGAGCTGAACCTTGGTCCCGACTGCTATAATGTTAGCGAAGAGCAACCATGAGTCACAACTGGTAATAACATTAGATAAAATAGTCATTAGTTAGCTGGTTTACCGCTACTGATCCTTTGTTTCTTTGGGACCAAAATCATATAACTAGTTCTTCTTGTTTGCTTGAAAGAATGATAGTCAACTTGATGCACTTGTTTTGATTTGAGATGAACAGTCCACTAAAGATAACTTTTGTTCCTAAGAGTTAGAATATGGTGCACGATACATGTTGCGAACTGCACGATAGAACACTATCCCGATTGTATGTTTATTATTTGAATATGCAAATTGTTTCCAAAGTTATATTTTTTAAAAGAAGTAAATTGACTCAAATTCTGTGCTGGATGAAATGAACATAGGTAAAAGTAGCAAGATTACTAGTAATGTAATATTTTGCCACATGCTTACTTAGTGTGGGTTTCAGGGGGTGTTGCTTCAGTTCATTGATTTTATACTCACCAGTACTTTCTTCAAAGTGCTGACCCACTAACAGTTTACTTGTTCGCAGGTGCTGGATCATCCGAGAAAGCGATAGCCGTGCCTCATTCCCACGATCCGAAAATCTGGAGTCGATGCCTTGAGCCGTATCGAGATTGTTTTGAGCTGCTTTTGTATAGAGGGACATAATGTATGGAACGATGTCATTGTAATTGAGAGAAAGAGTATTCTTGAGCAATTTGTAACCTTGACCAAGCATCGCTTGTAACACTTTTGAATATCAGTAAAGAGCTTATTTTCTTATGCCATTGTGTTCTTTACTTTTTTGTAAAATATGTCGCTGCTTCTGTATTGAATAGCCTACTTGTCTTTGTTCAAGCTTTGGCCTTGTTCAAGCACAATTTAGGCTTGCACGACATCACGCCCGTGCGAGGACGATCGGTCCCACAAGGGCCCAAGCGAGGACGAACGACCCCTACTGGATCGGAGCGTGACATAATGGTATCAGAGCTACTCGATTCTTTGCCCATTACGTTACCTTTGACTCAGAGATGTGCCCGATATTGTGTTGCAATGAGCGTTCCATATAATAAGTCCATAGATATTCTCAAAGGTGTGCACAAAATTTTTCTTGTTTGCTTTCTTGTTGTTTAGAGATATGATTTCGTGATTCTCGATTTGCTTGTATTTAGATTGAGAATGGTAAGGGATGAGGACTATCGCTGCTCTGAATTTTGTAAGTTTCTTCTTGAGTTTCGAGGACAAAACTTTTTATCGGTGGATAAGTATGTTGTACCCCGCTCCGTGTAGGCACTATGTACAAGTGATATTGCTTCGCTTGCTCGAGTGGAAGTCTTTTCGGAGAGTTCCCGATCGAACTCTAAGACGATTGATCTAAGTGAGTGGGCAGAACTTTATTCTTTGATTCTTGCACGCCTTAATAATGAATCTGAGTTTTTGAATACTTGTTCTAAGAAGATAGTTTCATAAGAAGAATGATAGAACCTGACTCTGTATGCTTAATAAGAGAACTCGTATAGCTTGTCATTGAAACGAACCTGCTTGCTTAACTAGAGAACTTGTATTCTTGTCTGAAAAAAGATAGAACCTTGCCATGCTAAGTCAAGAAGTATAAGAAATATTACATGCTTAGTTACACTAACACAGCTATCGAATGAACCCTTGCCATGCTAAAAAGATAAGTAAATGAATCGCTTGAAGAAGTCCCTTTGTAATATGCTAAGAAAGAGATAGATATTGCATGCTAGTTATGAAATCAAATCATGCTTGTTATTTTATGTTTCGCTTGCCTTCTTTGCTATATCGAACTGCTATAAGTCTTTGATTCGTATAAGTAGAGACTAATAGTGCACCCTGAGGTACGGTCCTTGTGATCTAGTAGGGTGTGCTATTAGATATGTGAAAGATGTTCTTTGCTTGACAAGATGTGTTTTGCTCGACCATATATGTTTTGCTTGATCATTTTTTTGCTTGTATTATAGATGCTTTATGTCATTGTATTAGTCTCAGACAATTTGTGCACAAGGTCTTGTCTCTCGAACGGTTCCTGGGGTACTGGAAATCGCTCGGTCCGGAAGAGATTTTTATTTTATCCTGAGGATACGGCTCTATGGGGTCTAGTGGGGTGATGTATCTTTTAGTATTGTGCGAAATCCATGATGTCACAACTATTAGTACTTGTGTGTATTGGTGAAGAGGCGAACCTTGAGTCACAACTTCCGACACATGCACGTGCTAGTGAAGAGCTGAACCTTGAGTCACCGCTGCTAATCATGGGGCTACCCAAGGACCATCATATAGTTAGGGCGCATGCAAGGCTAGCCTTCTTGCATACCTAATTGTTTGATGCAGAGACGGACAGGGAAAGATAACCTTATACATATATGTTTATGCAAATTGTTGCTAACTTGTATGTCTGTTACAGGATAATCGTTCGACAAGGGGTAAGAAATACAAAGAGTATACATATATAGCTTGCTTGTTCATTTTGTTTGCTTGATAGAGTTTATCTGATAGTGTTTCATGCATTCATATCGGTCGAAAAATGGCTATTAGTGAAGACCTGAACCTTTGTCCCGGTTGCTATAATGTTAGTGAAGAGCAACCTTGAGTCACATCTGCTAATAACGTTAGATAAAAGAGTCATTAGTTAGCTGGTTTACCGCTACTGATCCTGAGTTTCTCGGGGACCAAAATCATATAGCTAGTTCTTCTTGTTTGCTTGAAAGAATGATAGTCCACTTGATGCACTTATTTTGATTTGAGATAGACAGTCTACTAGAGATAACTTTTGTTCCCAAGAGTTAGAATATGGTGCACGATACATGTTGTGCACTATACGATAGAAAATTGTCCCAATTGTATGCTTATTATTTGAATATGCAAACTGTTTCCAAAGCTATATTTTCGAAAAGAAGTAAACTGACTCAAATTCTGTGCTGGATGAAATGAACATAGGTAAAAGTAGCAAAATTATTAGTAATGCAATATTTTGCCATATGCTTACATAGTGTAGGTTTCATGAGGTGTTGCTTCTATTCGTTGATTTTATACTTACCAGTACTTTCTCCAAAGTGCTGACCCACCAACAGTTTACTTGTTCGCAGGTGTTGGGTCGTCCGAGGAAGCGATAGCCGTGCCTCATCCCTAGGACTCAAAAATATGGAGCCAATGCCTTGAGCCTAATCGAGATTGCTTTAAGCTGCTTTTGTATAGAGGGACCTAATATATGAAACAGTGTCATTGTAATCGAGAGAAAGAGAGTGCTTGAGCATTTGTAACCTCGGCCAAGCGCCGCTTGTAACACTTTTGAATATCAATAAAGAGCTTATTTTCTTATGCCATTGTGTTCTTTATTTTTTTGCAAAATGTGCCGCTGCTTCCGTCTTGAATAGCTTACTTGTCCTTGGTCAAGATTTTGCCTTATGCAAGCGCAATTTAGGCTTATACGACATCGCGCCCGTGCGAGGACTGTCGGTCCCGCAAGGACCCAAGCGAGGACGAACGGCCCCTGCGGGATCGGGACGTGACAGGAGTAATATCTCCTTTGAGTTTGAAGATGATGCAATGATGACCATCTTTCCTGAGGACAGTGCGACTCAGGAACCCAAGGCAGAAGGGCTCAGCGATCACCAACGACTCGATGCTCTTGAGGAAATGATGAACACCATGAGTGACATAATGCAGACTCTGGCCCAGGCAATTCTGGAGATCAAGACGAACATGGTATTTCTACCCTCAGGACCCGCAATAACTCTACAAGCCATGAGTAGCAATCTTCTGGTAATCTATACCAATCCGTCATGCCGCGAGGACAATGATTCCCAAGAACCAGACAATGATATGTCTGAGGGTAGTATCCCTCGACAAGACAGAGCAACGTCCAAAGTTGGAGGTAGAATTCCCTCCGAGTCCGAAAATGATGCAAAATTACCGGTCTTCCTTGAGGACCGTATGACTCAGGTATCGGAAGCCCCAAAGCCAAAGAGACTTTCTTCTTCAATGACGACGACATCATTGAAATCTTTAACATACCGATGAAGGAAAACAAAATTCAGCTACCTAACATTAGATGCCCTGAAGAGGCTGATAAGGTTGATGACCCAAAATATTGCCTCTTTCATCGGTATATTCATCATCCAACCAGAGACTGCTCTGTGTTGAAGAGATGTATCCTGCAATTAATCGATGCCAATGGTCTCACCCTCGACTTCGAGGATATGACAGTCATTGCGAACATAGTGTCCCTCCAATTAGGCGACTTCCCAGTGACGGAAGCCCATGCAACCAGGGAGGTTGTCAACCCCCCGCCGGCTTGTAAACGAGTAGCAGGCTTGGTATCACTTACAACCCAAGGGGCGAGGACATTGCTCAAAAGTTGGCACCGCAAATAGCATCTTCAACTACCGGGTCAAAGGGAAAGCAATGCAAGCCGACCCGTAGGATCCTTTCCTTAGAAAGCACCAATTGTGGACCTTCGATGCTCAGCGCAGCTCAACAAGTCTCCCTGTGCACAAAAGCTAAGTCACGCATAACTCATCAACAATGGCGCATGATAGGCAGTGCTCTATTGTACACATCCGAGCAACTCTTCAGTGTAAAGACGTATCACACTTCATGTGCACACGATAGTACTTCTCGTCGTAATGAATCCTTATGGACAACAGACAGCATTCCCCTGGAATATACAAAAATGCTCAGCAAGCAGTGGTCCATGACGTGGTAGACAATCGTGTGCACGTGGTCATGATCCCTCGTGTATACGTAGTAGTGTTCATGTGCACACAACTCCTTATTCGGCGCAGGCTAAGTTATCGACAGTACTCAACACAATAAATGATGTGCTGCCTCAGTTCCATCATTATTGCCAATAATCACTCCGTCTCATGTCTAAGATGGGATATGACCTCCAAAAAGCTGAAGGTCTAAACTTTGGCAAAGGATGACGTACTTCTTTACAATCCGACAGTTATTGCAATAGCACTAGCAAAGGGCTAGGATATGGAGATGCTTTTACGCGCCATGACTCACAAGACGGCCGATAAATCCTAGCCTAAAGCGGAGGGCCCGTTCATTGTGGAAATCGTGTTTCCCAATGGCACATACCGGCTAGTGAAACCCAACGATGACTTTCTTATTATGCCTATCAACGACAAGTTCTTAAAAGAAAGTACTACTTCTAAACTAGACTTGTACTCCCCTCATCCCCAACGGGATAACCCAAATTATGAATCAACTCTGTGTTCTTCATTCACAACAAGTGCCTATGTGCAACATTTTTCCTTTCTCGTAAAACCCATCATTTATATCTTGGAACCCTAGATACACAACGGATGATGAGTCCCCAAAGTCTCCCCTGCGGAGTAGTCCTCATGTCTACTCGTACAATTCTGTAGTGACCACTCAAAAACTAATCTATTTAGATGCTAGCCATGTCCATATCACCTATGAGCTATCGTCCCATCAATCTCCCCAGCGAAGAAATTATCAGGTCTATCCTCATTTTCGGATGGACCACACTCAGTAAACCACTCCTCAGTGAGTGTTTTGGATATTGTTTTCCGTCCATATTACCTCTGAACTATTGTCCTAACATCTCTCCCCGGATGAGTTTGCTATGTCCAAGGGACCTCTAAGCAAACCTTTTGGGTTTTTGGCTATCGATTATCTCGTCAATATTACCTCTAATATCGATTATTTTCCAACTTATCACCCGTACCCAATCGGGAGTATGCCAGCGGTGATAAGTCCATAAAACTGCCACGTCCGTATTACCTCTGGCAGGGCTTGTCTCAAACATATTACTTACACTAACGTGGGTAAAAAGTAGTGGGTCCACAAAACCTATCATGTCCATATTACCTCTGATAGGGTTTGTTTCGAATCTATTACTTGTACCACAAGTGCGCAAAAGGGTAATAGGTCCACCAAAATTTCCCAGTGGGATATTCTTACTATCCACAGAATTATATCTTACCATATCCACATTACCTCTGAGTATGATATTTTTAGAACTTTTTTATGTCCATATTACCTCTGAGTAAATTTATGCTTTTTAATTTTCTACTATCACGTTCGCATAACCCCTGATAGTGCTAGTCGTTTCAACTTATTATCCGTACTTAAGGTACGCCATGGGTAATCAGTCCACAACCCTAGAGTTTGCCATGCCCATATTACCTCTGAGCAAACTTCCTGGCCTTGACCATCGATCATCACGTCCATATTACCTTTGATATCGGTTGTCATCCCTACTTATCACCCGTACTCACCAAGGTACACCAGTAGTGTTAAGTCCACAAACACTGTCACGTTCATATTACCTCTGGCAGGGCTTGTCTTATACCTATTACTTGCACTAATATGCACAAAAAAGTAATGGGTCCACAAAACCTATCATCTCCATATTACCTTTGATAGGGATTATTTTTAAACTTATTGTTTGCACTCAACGTGCGCAACAAATAATAAGTCTATCCAAAAATTCTTCAGTAGAGTTTGCCATGTCCTTTGCACCTCTGAGCAAACCTTTCGGGTTGGCTATCGATCATCACATCCACAATACCCCTGATATCGATCGTCGTCTAAACTTATGACCCGTGCTTAAATTTAGGTACACCAGCAATGTTAATTCCACAAAACCTATCATGACCAAATTATCTCTGATAAGGTTTTATCTCGAACTTATTACTTGCACTCTCGTGCACAAGAAGTAATAAGTCAACAAAAAATCCCCTGATGGGATGCCCACAATGGAAACGAATAGTTCAAGTCCACATTACCTACGAACTACTTTCATTTTCCCCAGCAGAGAAAAAGTCAGTTCATATTCATATTACCTCTGAACTACGTCTCTCCACTATCCCTACAGAGTCATATCTTACCATGTTCACATTACCTCTGAGTAAGATATTTTCAGAACTTTTCCATGTCTATATCACCTCTGAGTAAAGTTCTGCTTTTCAACTTTCTACTATCATATTCGCATAACCCCTGATAATGCTAGTCGTTTCAGCTTATTATCCATACTTAAGGTACTCTATGGGTAATAAGTCCACA
Source organism: Iris macrosiphon (assembly GCA_036927795.1). Taxonomy (NCBI): domain Eukaryota; kingdom Viridiplantae; phylum Streptophyta; class Magnoliopsida; order Asparagales; family Iridaceae; genus Iris; species Iris macrosiphon. Next base: position 176,507,652 of record JAYESA010000005.1, on the reverse strand, counting down.
ACTCAAGAGCTTGCCATGTCCATATTACCTTGAGCAAACATTCTTGCCCATTGAGTTCCTACCATCACGTCCATAATACTTCTGATGGTGTCAGTCGCTTCAACTTGTCAACCATACTTAGCTTTAAGTATGCCCATGATGATAAGTCCACTAAAATTCTCCCGCAGAGTTCTGATCATGTTATATTCTGCCACGTCCATACTACCTCTAGCAGATATATACCACCATCCCAGTAGGGCCACAACTCAAGAGTTTGCCATGTCCATATTACCTCTGAGCAAATATTCTTGTCCATCGACTTTCTACCATAACGTCCATAATACATCTGATGGTGTCAGTCGTTCCAACTTATAATCTGTACTAAACCCTAGGTATGCCAAGGATGACGAGTCCACAAAAATTCTACAGTAGAATTATCTCAAAACAATCATGTCCATATTACCTCAAAATTATTTTCCCACAAAAACTTCAGTCCCACAGAAGTTTATTTTACCATGTCCACATCACCTCTGAGTATGATACCTCCGACAAAATTTCAAGTTTTCTACGTCCATGTTACCTCTGAGCAAACATCCCTCCAAACAGTCTTCTATTATGTCGTTCTAGACCCCTGATAGTGCTAGTCATTTCAACTTATCATTCATACCCGGTCTTAGGTACATCATGGGAATAAGTCTACCAAAATTCCCCAGTGGAATGTCCCGAGAGAAGGCAATGTCCTGCTACGTCCATATTTTCTCTAGTATAATGTTCGTCTTCTTGACCAAGTCAAAACTCTCTTCCATGCTTTTTTCTTTCAAAGTATTTCGAAAATTGTTCAAGTTTTAAAAACTTTGAATAGGGTCTTATAGAAGCATAAAAAATTCGAGACTGTGCGCCAAAAGATACGGCCTCAAAGCTTGCCTCTAGTCATGCTGCAGAGAAGCTATACGGCCAAAAGACTCGTCCAGATCCCAAAGCAAGCCTGTTAGTGCATCCATGCGCCCGACGTCCCTACGCCCCAATATAAAACCCAACAGATGTTGGACCGCATGGACACCATGCGGCCCAGAAAAGGGACACCCATGCGGTCCAATCAAGTGTCCTAACAACTGGCCGCGGGTCGACCTAACATGACGTCCGGACAACAAAGATTGCGCTTGACACGGAATCTTGGCAAAAAAGATTTTTCTGATCTCCTCGAAGGACGAAAACACACTAAGAGACAGAAATTCCAAGGATAGTACAGAGCCACGAGTACAACAAGACAAAAGATCCCATGCGGCTCTGGCCAATGCGTCCCAGACTCTATGCGTCTCATGCGTCTCTGGCCCATGGGTCCCAGACTTTATATGTCCCATGCAACTCTGGCCCATGCGTTCTAGACTCCATGTGGTCCATGCGTCTCTGGCCTCATGCGTTCCAGACTCCATGCATCCCATGCGGCTCTGGACCATGCGTCATAGACTCCATACGTCCCATGCGGCTCTGGCCCATGAGTCCTAGACTCTATGTGTCCTATGCGGCTCTGGCCCATGCGTTCCAAACTCCATGTGGTCTATGCGTCTCTGGCCCGTGCGTCCCAGACTCCATGTGTCCCATGCGGTTCTGGCCCATGCATTCCAAACTCCATGATGTCCATGTGTCTCTGGTCCCATGCGTTCCAGACTTCATGCATCCCATGCGGCTGTGGCCCATGCGTCCCAGACTCCATGCATCCCATGCGGCTCTAGCTCATGCGTCCCAGACTCCATGTGTCCCATGCGGCTCTGGCCCATGCGTTCCAGACTCTATGCGGTCCATGCGTCTTTGGCCTCATGAATTCCAGACTCCATGTGTCCTATGCAGCTCTGGCCCATGCCCATGCGTTCCAGACTCAATGCGGTCCATGTGTCTCTGGCCCCATGCATTCCAGACTTCATGCGTCCCATGCGTCTTTGGCCACACGTGTCCCAGATTCTACATCAACCAATTCTTGCTGTTGCAATTGAGTGATTCTCTCCAACCAAATTGCGGCCACGTGTCCACTTGAGCAAGTCAAACCTACAAAAGATGAGAACCAACCAGATATTCAGCAACAATTTTTTTTTAACAAATGTCCACATGACAGCTGAAGCCCGGATTCTTGCGCACAGTTGTAATTCCTTTCTATTAGGAGAAGACACATGGCATGGCATGTGACAACAGTTACAACTGTATTCTGTTGAAGGAGCCTTATGCGGCCACCAAACAGAGGCCTATGTGGCACCCATAGCCCATCAGCACGATGGCTATAAATAGGAGCAACTCGAACGTTCTAAAGGTCCGCTTTTTCTGCTTAAGAGAGAGACCGGACCAAGAAATCAGGCTGGCTATCTGCGAATCTACACTCAAGGGAGAGAAGAGCTGCTGCATCGGATCGTCCGCGGAGTAAAGAGAGTTGCTACACTCCTAACCCTCCATTGTCACCCCCAGAAAATAAATTTGTACTTTGATTGTCTTCTAGGACTCTTCTTTGTACTTTTATAGTTTGTTAATCAAATCCAGTTCTTCTATTTATTTATTTTTGATTTAAATGAAAAATTGTAGCAGTAAAAGTTTGGCAAAGTTTTAACTGGCATATGTTATGATTCAATTCAAGATAGAGATTTGTTAGAATGTATTAAATCATAAACTAGTTTAGATTAGTATAGATTATATCCTAATTCAAGCCACTTTGTGCCAAATTTTATGGATATTTTAGCAGGGCCGACACTAGTCCAGGACAGACTGGACAACGGTCCAGGACCCGAAAATTAAAGGAACACTAACATACGCATATGTAGAATAGAAAAGTATGTACTATGGGCCACTCTTAACTCAAAAGAGTTGTGATTTAGTGGTTATCATGTTAGATTTACACACTAGAGGTCCATAGATCAAATCTTGATGGCAAATTTTTTTTATATTTACTTTTTTTTTTAGTTTTTTTTTTCTTCATATTATGTATGAGAGTCCATCTCGGAAGTTCCTCTCGAAACCCTATGAGCTGTATTTTAGGGGCTCCTATTAGACATATACTTAGGTCTAGGTTTAGGGTTAGAAAAAATTATCAAATCATATGTAGATCATTAAATCAGGCAAAAAAGGTATAATATGAAAGTTTGGATTCGTGTTATAGAGAGATTAATCTTTGATATTCGTGGTACAAGACAAGTCTGCAATCATCTACATTTTTTTAATGAAGTTTATTTGTTACTATTCGTATTTGTCTCGTTTTAGAATCGATATTTTTTTGATTGGAATTTTTTGTTTGTCTCATAAGTCATGCCATATTACTTCCACTCATTTTTCTAATGGCTAATCAAAAAATTTATTTGGTTCTAAAACAATATTCATAAAAAAAAAATTAGTTCTTTTTCCTAAAGAATGTGAGACTAATCTAAACTTGCGTGTACAAATTCAAATTGGATTTTTTTTCTTTCTTTCTTTTCTTTCTTGCTTTCTAGTAAATAGGATTTCGGCATTTATCATCTTCGTTCTAAACTCATCTCTCTTGTTGTTAGTGTTGAATCATTCCTTTCGACGTGTAAGGAGACTTTGTAATGATGGAGTATTGATTTACTTACCTGTGTTTATTTGTAGGACTTTTCAATGATGGAGCCCATTTTAGTTTGGCAGGAGCTCGTGCTCTCATTGATTTCCCTGTTTTATTTGTGGACCAAGCCTTCATGGTCCGGATGTTGCTATAAACGTTATGGCTTCATCTCATCGCCACTTGTGTTTGCATTGTATGCTAAAAGAAAAGGGAAAAACAAAGTGAAAAAAAATGACTTCCAATAGCAATCAATAATCAATATTATGTCAATGTAGTAGAATATCCTTTCAAAGAAACAAAAGTCCCCACATATAAACAAGAACTTAAGATCTAAGCAAAACACAAAGGACGCTATGACAGTTTTATTTGTCCATGTAGATATTTTGAGGCTCTGGACGTTAAATATTTTTTGGATTATTTATAATATTTTCTAGAAATATTAAATTAAATATTATTATTAATATTTATATAATAAAATTTGGATCTATATTTCTTTATTATAAATGTTCAGAATATTTTATTCTATATTTTATTACCGGAACTTTTATTAGTACGGCAAAGATTATAATCATTGTTATTTTTAATATTTGCATTTTCATCAAGATTATCCATACCATCATTTTTGTTATTCTCTATATGAACTAAAAATTTTTACATGACTTATTTTGACTTTGTTCATAAACTACATTTTTTGAAATTTGTTCATTGAACTTTCAGCTTTATTAATAATAAATCTATCAAGGGCCCATTTTCTATAACGAACAAATTTGTTCCAACTTTTTTTTTTTGTCTTTTTATACCTACTATTATTATCTTCTAAGAAACATATTTGACTAGCACAAGAAATAAATTAATAATAAATATAAATATAAATAGTAAACATATATTCTTTTTCTAAAAAAAAACACATAATACTATATATACCTGAAACATAATTTCTATTAAGATTTGTGACTAAATAAGATAAATAAATTATCAACTATATGAACTAAATATGTTTAGAACAAACTTACAAAATTTTATTTGTTGTACCTTTTAATCACTTGATCTAAGATTTTTGAGACGAGAAGATTAGATTTAGTTATAGAGGATAGGAATTGTAGAGAAGATTTGGAAGATAGAGAGAAAGAGAATAGAAACTGAATATTTTTTCTTACAAATAAATAATATATTTTTATTTAGCCTAATAAATAGAGATTCTATTTTATCTTAAAGATTATTATTTTTTTTAACATTTCGTTTACTTGCTAGCAAAAAAAATTGAAGATAATTACTTTTAATGACTAATTACTTAATAAATATTGATAAATTAAATCGTAGATTAGTTTTCCACAATTTTTTGTTTTTCCGATCAAAATTGTGAGCTGTATTTTTTTCCCAAGTAAATTTTTTTTTGTCAACTAATATATGAGTTATCAATTTGTAATATTAGTTCTAATAATTTAGTTTACATGCAATTAAAATTTTATTTTGGGATCTTGGTTAGCGGTATTTTCTATGACATCTTAATAAAGTTGGTTTATATATATATATATATATATATATATATATATATATATATATATATATATATATATGCATGCATAAAAAAACTTAAGCACATGCGTAAAAAATTATTAAAAAAATTTAAATATAAAATTATTATAAATATTATCGTTGCTAGGAATCAAACTCAAGCAACCAAGCAAAATACCTCCCACCTTAACAAGTTGATTAAAATTGTTTAGTTGTAAATAAATAATATTATGTAGTTAAATAATTAGTTATTTAAAAAATTATTTAGTGGAATATTTACATACGGCTTAGACGACTCAATTTTGAGCAGTTTCTAAGCCTTATTATAAGAGTGTGTGTGTGTGTGTGTGTATATATATATATATATATATATATATATATATATATATATATATATAAAACATTATCTATGGGATAGTTACGAAAATTCTGGTGAACATACATTTTCTTTTAAAAAAAATCTAAATATGTTTTTAAAGATAGATTATATTTCGATTTTTTTAAACATAAATTATTTTTAAAGATATATTTGTTTTTAGAGAGAGATTATTTTAAAGATATATTATTTTTAAAATATAGATTATTTTTTACCAATAATATTAAATTAATAAAAAGATTGTAAAGCTCAAAATGGAATAGGTTTTCAAGTGAATTGCTTGAATGAGTTGATTAAAAATGAGGAAAACCCATAGCTATTTATTGGCTACAGGGGACCGAGTTTGGACAGAGTTCGGTCCCTAACGTTCATAAATCCGAACGTTAGCAACATGTTCTTCTGGAGGAACGTTGGAATTAAATGTTGCAAACTGGGACATGGGGACCGAGTTCGGCCCGAGTTTGGTCTCCATAGGCTAGAATTGTTTTCCAGGTTTTGGTCAGGTTTGTTTTGGTGGACTAGGATTTGGTTGGGGTTTGAGCTTCCTAGTGCCAATGCGACATGATGTACAATTATCCTATAAAATAAATATAAAATACATAATAAATGTGAAAGCCAGGAGCACTTTCATGACGCTAAACTTCTAACATTTGAGCAGACTTGAAGACGGTCTTTTTTCTTGACGGCAGTTGTCCAAAGATAAAAATATCTAGAAATATGTATATCTTTCGAAGGCTTCGCCCCTGAACCCCCATGGGGGGCGCTGTACCCTCGACCCCCATTCGCTGACCGGATAGTAGAACCCACGAGTGCGAGACTCCAGATATATCGTAGGTGGTTCAGAGAAATCTTTTGGTATAATGCTGTCTTTGGCACAACATATTTTTTTTACTGCATATTTTCATATCTGATCTTGCTTATTACTTTTCTGCAAATACATGTTAGGCGAAAAAAGTAATATACATAAACAAATATGATAACATTTAATACATATTTTGACAATGCTAAGTTTAAGTATCAACATTATATAGAGATTGCATGATTGTTAGTGAGTATCAAACTTAATCGATTAACCATATTCAAAAACTCAACTTAATCAATGGGCTAACACAAACACACCGAACTCGGGCATAGTTCGGTCAAGGACCGAACTCAAGACCTAGTTATGTCCCTTTCTCACAGACTTGATCCGGTAATATATATATATATATATATATATATATATATATATATATATATATATATATATATATATATATTGGAAGAATTGTAATTTTATTAAACTAACAACCCAATTACACCTTGTCCCCCTAAAATCTGGGGTCCGCCTTTCCCACCATCATACAAGAAATATCAAACTCCATATTATGAATAAGCCCAACACTTAAGGTAACAAGTCCCTCAAATATTCATCTATTTCGCTCCCTCCTTATATGCCATACTGTAGACGCAAGTCTGACTCTAGCCTCTTTAATCCACATCAAGTCTTTATGTCTAGCCTGCGCAATCATCTCCATAATCCCTTCCATGTCCTTTGGTGTCCTCCGTGTAACCTGCAGCTTGAGTAACTAACTACGCCAGATCTTGTAGTACCCCATTTTCCCTATTTGGGGAGCGTGGCTACGAAATACTTGGTATCATTCTATTGGGACAGATTGAATCAAGATTATTTCCTCGTTATGAATTGGTTTCTTCGGAATCAGGTTCCACATTCAGCGGATCGTGCCTCAAGGAAGGACTCAGCAGCAGAGTCGAGTGGGGCCTTTCCTTTGTGCTGGTTTCTTTGTCCGTTTTCGAATGCCGCTTGGTTTCTTTCTTGTTTGTTTTGTGACTTGCATTTTCTTGAATGGTTTTGATGGATTTTATTGTCTCCATTCTTTGAATTTCGTATTTCGTATCGAACCCTTGGAGACCGAAGCATGAGATATTGATTATCTGTTGGTGTGTGCAGGTGATCGTGTAGGCGATGCGCAAGCGGAGTCTTGAAGATCTTCCCTTTCTCTCCCCCGATTCACCAACTTGTGAGTGGCTTTAGTTCTGATCAGTGCCCTTCTTCCAAGTCTTCCTTCTTAATAATCTGACTCGTTTGTGCGTTCTGGTCAACGATACCATAATAACAAAAATTGAGTTAAGACAAAATGATGAAGAAGTAGACTTGAAATACTTAATGCTTGTCACATGCACAAATTTACCATACGATCACCTTTTTGTATGCTTGTCTGCTATACATATGCTTAATTATGTTTCAGTTGTAGCTAGAACTTATTTATCTATAACTATTCAATGAGTATTTCAAATTATAATATGATCATTGAGCAAGGTAGGCTATACTATGGAATATGTATGAAGTTCATTTTCTTATATTGCCTTGAAGTGATTCATTTGATAACTTAGTTTGTAGATGATGCATGGTCAATGACAACTTGTACACAAGGGTAGAGTTCTACGAACGGTCGTCGAAGCACTGAGACCGCTTCGGCCTGGGTAGAACATTTGCCAGCTGAAGTCCTGGCATGGGATGAATCGGGACGTCCGCTAAGGGCTAGCTACCCGACGCGGAAAGGCAACCGACCATCCCTAGTCCGACAAGTGACATGCTATGTATATTTAAACTGGACAAACTAATTATATCTTCGTGGTAGGGATGTCATTATAAGTTTTGTACAGGTGGTTCAGATGGTGCAGGTAAAAGTCACCAAACGGTGGCACATTTTATTATGTCATTTTATTTTATCACTTGTATAAAAATTGAACTAAGACAAGATAGAAAGATCATATAATAATAATGTTGCATGTTCATATAAATACGAGGCCGATTTGGTATGTTGGGTTAGCTCACCCTTACCGGTACTTTTTGAAGTACTGACCCTCATTACAGCAGGTTCCCCGAGTCAATGCGATGCGGCGAGGAGATGAAGCTTCCCCCCAACCTTTCACTGATCTGGCACGTTCGTGTTTGTGAATTTTGAAGCTCAAGTACATAATCTCAAGGATCTTGCATATACCCTTTTGAAGCTCATAGGCGATGGTGCTAATACGCACCCAAGGTGGTTTGGTCTTTTAAAATATTTGTAAGGGATGTAATATTTGGATCGACTATCTCATTTTGCGTCCATGTTGTAAGCCCATGCGGCATCATTTTTACTTTTTTGTCAAGAGTCCGTAACAAAATGGTCCTTATCAATAAGGAAAACATTTCTACATTCCATGTGTGATATCTCATTTGAGTACTCTGTTGCATATGTTTCTAAAGTATATCATTATGCCTAGGCTTTGTGCACGCGCGCCTCACGCTCGCACGGAATCACACCCAGGGGACGATTATTGATTTAGACATAATCGGGGCGTGACATATTGATATCAGAGCATGACTTCAGATCATTTGACCTTCGTGTCAGAAGAGTTTTCTTGAAACGACCCTGTCCCTCCTAGTTGAACTCTTGAATTCGCTTGGCCAAAATAAGATACGTTCCATACAGTGAGTCCATAATATATTTTAAGACTAATGTAAGTTACTTTTCTTTCAAGGAACGGCCTAAGAGTCGGATACACAAGCACAGGTAGTGGCGCAGGTGCAAGGGAGCAGTTCTGGCACTTCAGACAGCTCGAGAAGTCAAGTAGTCGCGCCCTCTATTGATCCGTTCGAGTGGATGATGTGTTTGTTGGAAACACAGCAGAGGCAGGCAGAATTACGTCAAAACCAATTCGAGTTAGCCAAGAGTACTCGCACTCAAAAAATAGATGCCCTAAATTCTCTTGATGACCTTGATACATGATACATCCCGTCCCTCGTGTTTGAATTCCTAGTGGTTCTAACTGTTCCAATGTCATCAGTCTTTCCTGCATTGTTCGGTATATGCACAACTGGATTTTACTCTCCACACCCCGCACCCAAACAAACTCTTCCTTCTCTATCACTGGGTGTTATTCCCGAATAGCATTCTATACTTATTTGAAATCAAATTCTCCACTGGCCGACTCCATAACCCATCTATCCACCGTATGCCTCCCGTCTATAGTGACTTGTTTGATACTATCATCGAACCTCTACGTCCACATGTGCATCTCTTGTCGCCATTGCACATCTCGTACTATACATGCGACCTCCTGCCGCCTTGGAATATTTCTAGGTGCAGCCTCCCCTCATATGTAAAGAAGACTTTGTTGTTCTACCCACAGATCTAGCCACAGGTTGGTAGATTTCTCGTCTTTCATTTTTCTAGATATATGTATCTTCACCCGATCTCTATTTGCTAATATATTCTTCTTGGTGACATAGTAGTTACTATTTGCCGATGTGTCCAAGAGTAATCACCCTTCATGTATCTTCCTTTCATCCATAGTGCCCATATCGAGTTCTGCGAGATGAATTTCCAAGCGAGCTTCATAGCATCTATATCACGTAGGACGCTTAACAATCGCAGTGCCACCCCCTCCTTCCCATTTAGGTCAACATAATAGGTCCCAACTGATAGCATGCACTCCCCCAAGCCAAATAAATCTTGGGCATAGTTTTTCTATTTTAACTATCATGGCCGTAGGGATCAAAATATCCTTTAACCAATATATAAAGATGGCCATAATGACCGATCTGACAAGCTCGGTTCATCCTCCAAAATATAAATGTTGTGCTTGCTACCCCTCAATCCGTTGCTGCGTATATTCAACCAAACTACTGCATTCAACATCTCTGGCGTAGTTGATCAATAATGGTATGCCCAGGTATTTAACGGGCAACTTGCCAACCTCCACCCCCAACCTCACCGTCTGCTTATTCTGTTGGCATAATGCACATTAAAGTACATCTTACTTTTGTCTTTTTTAAGTGAAGACCCGTATGTGCCACAAATATCTCCATGATCCTTGCCATTCTTGCAATACCATCTTGGATGGACGTATAAATACTAATAGGTCATCTGCGTATATCAAATATGAAACTTGGGGTTGTACCAGTCTATGTAATGGCATAATCTGTCTCCTGTGCAATGCCATATCCATCAAACACGTAAAGTATTATATCACCATCGTAAAAAGATAAGGAGACAGAGGATCACCCTGACATAATCCCCGATTGCTCGTAATAAAACCATATGGTTTCCCTCGAATCAGTATAGAGAATGTAGGTATCGTAATATACTCTCTTACCATGTCCACCTAACTCTTATTGAACCCCATATTCAGCATTATAGAGCATATAAAATCTCTGTTGACAGTGTTGTATGGCTTCTAGAGGTCAAGCTTCACACAAGCTTTTCCCCACCCACCTTATTGAAATTTCGAACCAGTTCATGTGCCAATAGGAAGTTATCCTCGATCGATCTCCCTTTAATAAAATTAGCCTGGTTCATCGATATTAGTCCTTGTATAATAACCTACATACGTCTACACATAATATGCATAATTATTTTATATAAATAATTACAATGTGCTATAGGTCAAAAATCTGCCAACGATGTCGCCCCCTCTTTTTTTGGCACCAGCGTAAGAAATATATGATTTAATTCTCGTAGCAAACGACCGTGTACAAAGAAGTCTCATACCACATCCATTACTTGTTCCTTGAGCACTTCCCAATGCATTTTTGTAAAATTTACTACCAAATTCGTCAGGCCCCAAAGCCTTATTCTGATCTGCTTTAAAAATTACAGCCTCTACCTTTTTTACGTCGATAGATGCCAGTAGTAATTGATTGACATACTCCATGACTACTTTTTGCATATAATATCATTGAACTCAGCAGGATAAGAATTTTGTTTAAATAATTCAACATAGTACCTGACCAACTCCTCCTGCAGTTCCTCTTGCGCTCCAACCTCCTTCCCATCTGAGCCGATAAGCATACTAATGTGATTACGGTGTTGCCGCATTTTAACCATGTCATAAAAGAATTTTGTGGACTGGTCACCCTTTTTGAGCCAATTATATTTTGCTCGTTGCGCCATCACAACTTTCTCTTGTAGTTGCAGAATTCCTACCTCACTTTTGAGTCTTTTTTCCTGTGTTGCAACATCAAGATTCATCGGATCTGTCTGCAATTGGTTTTGCATCGCCCCCAACTTGGCTTCTTCTGCTTGGAGCAATTTTTAGGTGTCTCTCGGTTCCAGCATTTTAATCCACTCTTAACCAGCTTCAGTCGCTATATCACACGAAACTGTAGATTCCTCTCTACTGCAGCCGTCAAACCCCCATCACCACATCATTATACCCCTCCACTGTTGGCCATTTGTTATTAAATCTAAATAGTCGAGCTTTGGTGTGAGCTGTTTGCATGATCTGAATATATAAAGGAGAATGATCACTTGTCCCCGCCGCAAGCCCGTGTTCCACCGTGTTCGGGAACGTATGGAACCACTTTCGATTGCCTAACGCCCTGTCAAGTTGAAACACAACTCGTTGTTTGTCTGATTTATTATTCTATGACCATATATGACCCACTTGCTCAATAGACTACAATCCCGATCCCAATAGGCAGTATTGAAACTCCCTAAGAATAACATCCAGTACCGTCTTGATGGAACTAGTGATCCCCAGGAATGCAAATTGGTGTGTATATCGATCGATAGAAGATTAACAAGTTTAATACGTGATCTAACCCTTCAAAGGCGGAAACTAGGGTTTACAAATTATACATGAAGTAACAAGAAGAAGATGAAGGTTTTCAACAACCTTGATCAGTTAGCGACCCCAAGATCTTCTGTACGTATTACTTCATCGGATTGGACGTCGTGTGGGTGACAATATTCCAACCTTTTCTTCTCCTTGGCCGGCCCTGTTTCTCTTCTTACGTGAAAAATAAATTTAGAAAAACCTGCTTACTTTTTTTTATTACCATGACAGCCAGAGAATAGAGGATATATATAGGCTACGATATGGACCATGAGAAAAAATTAGGGTTAGGTCTCTTAACGGATCTGGGTATCCCATGTTCAGCTCGAACACACAATCCTGGCCCGTTAACAATAGCTCGGTCCACTAAAGAGCTATTGTTGTACTACCTTCCTAATCTCAAATTGCGATTATGGGCTCCTTCTTATTATATGCTTGTTTGTCTCCCCATGTTAAGATATCGAATATTTATCGATCAAATTAAGTTACTGACAATTATATTGATCAACATCTTTTATCCTTAAGTAGTACCACTCAACTTTATTTATCATATCAGATATAATCCACCTGCAGGGTTTACATGACAATCCTTATGAGTTCCTTAAGGAGACACCATCAACCCAATGTATCGGGACATTGATTCCTTTTATAATCAATAATCCATCATACACACAACGTTATTACCCAATTCATAGAGGTTATTGACCCATAATGAATAGGTCAAAGTAATGTACACTGCATATACATGTCTGTTATCATATCCTGATTAAGAGCATAAGCATCCATAATAACAGAGGTATTTGTTCTCTTATGTTGTCAGTACAAAGAGAACAACCTCAAGTGGTCATGTTTAATACACAAAAGTGTACTAGTGTAAACCTATAGTCAAGATAGACTAATACCATATTACACCACAACCTTTCTAATGGTTTGTCCAAGTCAATCTAGGTTGTAAACTATTTATATATTCTAAAGAAAACTGATAATATGATCTTCAGTGTGACACCACATACCATATTATCTACAATATAACAAATACAACATGCAAATATTTGTCCATATGATTCTCATTTAAAAATAAGGAAATGTAGTTAATACAAACTGATGCTTTTAGTATATAACCCTAACAATCTCCCACTTATACTCAAAGCATTACTTTTTAGTATACTGATACAAATCTTCCACTTATACTTAAAGCCAAGATGCTACGTATTTGACTCCCATTCCCTCAACATGACTATCAAAAGCTGTAGCTGGTAAGCTCTTTGTAAAGGGATCAGCTAGGTTGTCTGCTGATGCTATCTTAATCACATCAACTTCTCCTCCATTTACAAATTTTTTTATCAGGTGGTACTTTGCGCTTAATGTGTTTACATGTCTTATGGGCCCGTGGTTCCTTCAACTTTGCAACTGTACCATTATTATTACAGTAAAGTGTAATAGTATTAGGAAAACTAGGTACCACATCCAAATCCAATATAAAGTTTATGAGCCAAACCGCTTCTTTGGCTGCCTCAGAGGCTACCATATACTCGGCTTCCATGGTGGAATCAACAATATAATTTTGCTTGTTGTTCCTACATATTATGGCTCCATCTATTAAAGTAAATACATAACATGTGGGTGGTTTTACAAGCTCTCAGACTTGATTATAATCCAAAGATTCTATTTTAGATATAATTGCTTTTTGCCAAGATTCTGCATCTTTATCTTTGAGTGCTTCATTATAGGTGCATGGATCAGAATCTTATTCCTTAGGGACGAAGTCTGATAACTCTCCCAAGAACATGAATCTGTCAGGTTATAAAATAACCCTCCCACTACAACAAGGCACTATAGGTTATGGTGTAACATTTATGACACGTTGTGCAGTTACTTATGGTTCCTCCTATTGTATTATTGGTACTGAAGTATTTGGTGTCACATCTCTCAGTTATTCTAGAACAACTCTACTTATGGGTTTATGGTTCATCACATAGTCCTCCTCTAAGAATCGGGCATTAGTACTAATAATGACCTTATAATCCTTAGGACTATAAAATAAACCTTCTTTCGTTCCTATTGGATATCCTACAAACAAGCGTACTTCTGTACGAGATTCCAACTTATCTGCTTTTCCATTCAGCACATGTGCTGGACTACCCAAAAATCGAACATATTTTAGAATAGGCTTACGCCCGGTCCACAGCTCTATAGGACTAATAGGTACTGACTTAGAAGGTGTCACTACCGTATTTTCTAGAAAAGAGTATTTTGGTCATTTTATAATTAATTGAATATTGTGCATGTTAAATATTTATTTATTGTATTATTTATTTATTATTAGCATGATAGATTTATTTTTTTGGACTTGTGTTAGTTGACCTAACTAGTTAAGTTTAGACTCATGGACCAACATGTATTAATTGTTAGAATTGAGCCAAACTAGAAAGCCCATTAATTAGGAGGATGATTAAATTAATTAAACCATTAGACTAGAAGCTTTCCTCCTTAATTAATTTCTTCATGAGAGGCCCTAAGGGGTATTTTAGACTTTACATAGTAGCTTGAGGGAGGGGGCAAGTGAGGCCTATATAAAGGGGATGAAAACTTTCTCTCTCTTCATTTTTCATTCCAAATCTAGATCTAGAATTTCCCTCAACCAAATTTTATCAAATCTCTACCAAATTTTCACCCAATTACTTCCCAAATCACCATTGGAGACTAGAAAAGCAAGGATCTAGAAGGAGGAAGCAAGGATCTACAAAGAGGAGCAAGGATCTATAAGTTGGAGGCCAATTTCACCAATTTTGGAGGTTTCATTGGGAATCCATCTCCCAATAGGTATATTTCAGTTTTTTCCCTTAAAATAGCTTCTAAATCTGAGATTTAATCATGAATAATCAACCCATATGTATGTACTACCCATAGGATTTGATTTTGTGTTCATAGGAGACCTATGGAGAAAGTTATGGTACTTTTTGTGTCAATTTTGGGGAAATTCCGAAAATGACTTTTGTTGTGTGTGTTAATTGATCCTATAGATCAATTTAGCATATGTTTATGTGTTTGGGGCTAGTGTCGTATCCAAAATTGGGTACGTGTAGGTCGTATCCCAATAGTTTGGTGATACGTGTTATTTTGGGGGGTTTTCCTCCCACACGGGATTTTGTACATATCGTATTTTGACACGGACACATAGATCTACATTTGACACTTTGTTTTGTTCATAAATATTATATGTAATTTGTTTGTGTCCTTCGGGATGCAATTGGATGTGTGGTGGACTCGTGTCGCATGCGTATCCTAAATCTAGTGGGATACGGTGTGATACTCTCCAATTATTGTGTGTTTATGTGTAGATCTAATTAATTGTGCTTTAATTCTTGAATTATAATTGTGTATGTATCTATATATATTATATATGTATTATGTATATTTATTATAGTGTTTATTGTATCATAGATCTATGTATTATATATGTATTAATAGAATATATATTATGTAGCTTTCTTCTACATGCATTAATATATATGTTATAATATATGTTAGGGATATAAATATATATATATATATTTTATATAATATATATGTATGTTTAATTAAGTAATTAGATTATTTATAGTTATTATATGATTATTTATATATATATGTATGTAGATATATATTTATAAGTGGTAGCATATGTATATATAATATAGTAGATTTAGTAGATATATTTATATGTGGTTATATATATAGTTATATTATATATTATTATGTATTTATATTATTGTATAATTATATATATGTATACATATATGTATAGTTATATATACATATTACTATGTGTGTGTGTGTATGTTACTATGTAATATTTTATACAATTTACTATGTATAAGTGTATGTATAGTTATATATAGTTTTATATGTATATTGTATAAATATATATTGTGGGTTATATATATGTATTTAAATATATATTGTATAAATATATATGGTGGCTTATATATATGTATTTATATATATATATATGGTAATTAATATATATATAAATATGTTTCTAATTGCTATTTGTATTATAGTATACTATATATGTATATATTTAGTTGTAGCATATAAATTTATTAGAATAGTTAGTATATTTTAGTTATAAATTGTTATGAGTATCTTTTATATATTATATATTTGTAGGTATGTATGTACGTATATATGTTTTAATAGTTAGTGTATAGTTGGTAGTTAGTATTTTTCTATTAGTACATACTAGAGTTATATTGGATTGATATATGTAATTATTGATAGGTAGTTAGTATATATATGAGATTTTGGCAATTACCTTGAGATATCAAGGTAAGTATCAAGATATATCAAGGTATGAGTAGTAGGTATTGGCATAAGTAATAGGATAGTTGTAAACTAATTATGGGTTGGTATTAAAGTGACTAAAATAAGGTATATAGAATTATATAAATATTAAATGCATAGTAGTTTATAATTATTGTTGGGTAGTTAGTATAAATAAGGTTTTGAATTTACCTTGAGATGCCAAGGTAAGTATCAAGGTATTGGAGGATAATCAAGGTATTGGGTTTGGATATCAAGATAGAGGTTTAGTATTGCGATACCAAGTTGGTTCGAAACCAAGGTATCCATTTAGCATTTGTAATTATGATTTTATATATATAATATTGTTTGATATGTACATATGTGTTATATTTATCCCTTGTTTGCGTACCCTGAGATACGGTATCTTAGTATCCTAAGATGTTGCTTGTATAGCCTAGATTCATAGTGTGTGAGCCCAATATCTTTGAGTTAGACTCATGTAATCTAGAAATATGTAGTTGACCATAATTTGACTATAGTTGACCATAGTTGACTTAGAGTTGACCTAGTTTGACTTTTGACTTAGAAATGACTTTATGACCTAGAAAGTTGACTAGTTTAATTTATTTCTCTTCCCAAAAACTTGTATTAATATAATATTTCATATATAGGTCTGTGACACCAGTTCGGACATTATTTTTTCATCATTTGCTCTGGACCACAGGCGAGTACATTCTCTGATAGTTTTCATTATTTGATTACCACTATAATTTAAGTATTTAGAAATATTATTTATGATTCTTGACACGATGGTACACAGATTGGTATTGTTATTGGATCGTTAGTCATGGGATGTTATTTTGATTATGGAGATGGTATCGGATACTGTCCTTGGTGGTATTGGATAATATTGAATATTGTAGATTAAATATTGGATACATTGGCTAGTGACGTGTCATGATTCGATCCATCATATCAGTCGTGGCAGGGGAAATACTAATTAAATATGTGATCAAGAAACTATCGGCTAGTAGTATAATCATTGGCTACTAACTAACCATGCAATTCACGTATGGTTGAGTTAGCTCCTTAGTGTAATTATTGAATCTCCCAGGCCGATCACATATTTAGTTAGTATCTCAAATCACATAGTTATTGTAGATTCCATTATTCAGTTCATTGATTACCTTGTTCTATTCTGACATTATAGTTCATTCCTTTATTCTTGTACGCATTGATTATATTCTGTTGTTAGTATTGCCTATTCTCTCATTGTTCTTGATTATCAGTTATATCCTCATCGTAGATAGCATCTTCTATTCTACTGCTTTATAGTTTTTGTCAATTAATTGGAACTGCTATTGGGTTGTATTTCGCTCCATTCCTGACTGGAAAACATTTTTCAGAGGATCCGGGAGATTGGTGTCCGACATACTACGGACCTCAGCCTATTGATGGTGCAGACTTGGACCCACTAGTTCTGGAGTGACTGTCGAGTGATTTAGCCGGATTCAATAGTTAGCATAGTTAGTTCTCTTTAGAATTTTGGTACCAGATTTATTTTCGGCATATATTTGTGTTTGGATATTATTTCTATTTGTTGTTGTTATATTTTTAACTGCTTAGTTATGTTAGACTTCTGTGATATCTTCTCGTGCCATAGAAATGTGATTGAGTATTGTGTTGAATTAAGTTGATTACTCTCTTCTTGGAGTTGAGATATTATTGGAGGTTTATGCTTTATAGTGAGATAATTAGATAGTATAGTTGACCAAGACAACGTTCTACCGCCGATGCTGCGGCGTAGGCTGGGCGTTGTTCCCGACTTGCATCCCTACACCGGGTGCGGGTCGTGACACATTTTTAGTGGTGGCCTATGCAGGTTAGCTTTGCAATATTGTGATATCGTGGTAGTGCGATGACTTAGTTGTACTACTGCGAGCCTGCGATAGGATATAGGACATAGGATACTAGGAAGAGAGAGGGATACTCAATCACAACTAGGAATTCCAATCTGAATTGAATCGCTACTTTTGATTCCTTCTGAATACTTTTGTCCTTCCTTGATGATATCTTATCTCGTGTCGAATTGATCTCCTTTGTTTCGATCTGTCTTCAGGATGCCGCTGAAGACTAGATCCCATCGATCGAGAGCAGTTTCTGCGAGGTCTGCCACCTCTCAATCTTCCACTCAGGCAGTAGGGTTTGTACCTCCTACGACATCAGTTCACGTAGGAGTCTCGGCTGCCTTCAGGGGTTCTCCTCCACCTGTTCCGAGGACTACTCCAGTTGCTTCGGAGGGACTTCCACCACCTCCATTTTCAGGAGATATCGCGCCGATGGTTGCACTGTTTAGAGAGATGATAGAATTACAGAGGGCACAGATAGAAGCCCAGCACAGGCAGTCAGATATGATGCGGCAGAGTATGAAAAATGCCTATCAGGTAGCTATAGCAGCAGTTCAGAGAGAGGCTCCTCCACAGCCACAGGATACTCAGATCAAGCCAGGCAACATTCAAAATTTCAAGAAGCTTGAGCCTCAAGTTTTCAAGGGTACAGAAGGTATAGTCTATGCTGACGATTGGCTTGAAGATATCGAGCGACTCATGAAGGTATCCCGTCTTGTGGAGGATCTGAAGGTTGAGGCGGTAGGACTTCAACTATTCGACGTTGCCCGCACTTGGTTCAGGAATGAGCCAATTCTTACTGATGCGGGGCAATCTTGAGAGATATTCAAGGATCTCTTTAAGAAGAAGTTCTTTGCTCGGACGGACAGATTGGAATTAGGAAGGCAATTTGAGAGCCTTACACAAGGAAGCATGTCCGTAGAGGAGTATGCCGCAGAGTTCAGGAGGCTGAGCCAATTTGCGGAGTACTTGGTGAGAGAGCCAGAAGTTCGGGCTATCCATTTTCGCGAGGGTCTGAATTGGGAAGTGAAGATTCTTATTTCGTCTTTCTACGAGACGTATTCTGAGATACTTTTGGAGACACGCAAGGTCGATCGGGAGTGGAACTTGAAGCCGAAGAGGGACCGTGATATGTTTGGGGGTGACAGTAGCAGTGCGGGACCGGCAAAGAGGCCGCGGTTCCAGCAACAGCAGTTTCCAGTACAATTTGGAGCCTATCAGCAACAATATCATATGCCAGAACCTATTGTTGCTCCAGTACAAGCTCTAGTACAACAGATACCACAGCAGCCTCAGAGACAGGTGCAACAAGCTCCTCAATGCACCTATTGCAAGAAGACTGGGCACACTTGGGAGATGTACCGAAAGAGACTTGGAGCATGCTTACATTGTGGATCAACAGAGCATATGGTGAAGGATTGTCTCTGGACAATTCAACGTCCAGGCCAGGATGCAGATCGAGGCCAGAGAAGTGGAGTTAGGCCACCTGTAGCACCACAGATTGCTCATCACCCGCAGAGGGAGCTACCTCGGCAGGACGGAGCATTTGCGATGACGGTCGAGGAGACCAATACTACAGGTGATGGGTTAGAGAGTCTGTTCTTTCTTTCTGTTCCTTTCATCTATTTTGATTGATTGATTCTTTAGTACCTTTGGATGCTTGTGTTATATAGTTAGTGTAGCTATAGAATACCCTGACAGAGACAACAGTAATAAGACATAAGACAGGTGGAGACCATGACCATGCATGTTATTCTTTGCATAGGACTGTTCTTAGTGAGATAAGACCTTATTAGACTATGATTGCTGGGGGTTTGACCTAGAAGGAGTACGATCACCTTTAAATTTTAAGGACGAAATTATTTTAAGGGGGATAGACTTGTCACTACCGTATTTTCTAGAAAAGGATATTTTGGTCATTTTATAATTAATTGAATATTGTGCATGTTAAATATTTATTTATTGTATTATTTATTTATTATTAGCATGATAGATTTATTTTTTTGGGCTTGTGTTAGTTGACCTAACTAGTTTAGTTTAGACTCATGGACCAACATGTATTAATTGTTAGAATTGAGCCCAACTAGAAAGCCCATTAATTAGGAGGATGATTAAATTAATTAAACCATTAGACTAGAAGCTTCCCTCCTTAATTAATTTCTTCATGAGAGGCCCTAAGGGGTATTTTAGACTTTACATAGTAGCTTGAGGGAGGGGGCAAGTGAGGCCTATATAAAGGGGATGAAAACTTTCTCTCTCTTCATTTTTTATTCCAAATCTAGATCTAGAATTTCCCTCAACCAAAATTTATCAAATCTCTACCAAATTTCCACCCAATTACTTCCCAAATCACCATTGGAGACTAGAAGAGCAAGGATCTAGAAGGAGGAAGCAGGGATCTACAAAGAGGAGTAAGGATCTACAAGTTGGAGGCCAATTTCACCAATTTTGGAGGTTTCATTGGGAATCCATCTCCCAATAGGTATAATTCAGTTTTTTCCCTTAAAATAGCTTCTAAATCTGAGATTTAATCATGAATAATCAACCCATATGTATGTACTACCCATAGGATTTGGTTTTGTGTTCATAGGAGACCTATGGAGAAAGTTATGGTACTTTTTGTGTCAATTTTGGGAGAATTTCGAAAATGACTTTTGTTGTATGTGTCAATTGATCCTATAGATCAATTTGGCATATGTTTATGTGTTTGGGGCTAGTGTCGTATCCACAATTGGGTACGTGTAGGTCGTATCCCAACAATTTGGTGATACGTGTTATTTTGGGGGGTTTTCCTCCGACACGGGACTTTGTACATGTCGTATTTTGACACGGACACATAAATCTACATTTGACACTTTGTTTTGTTCATAAATATTATATGTGATTTGTTTGTGTCCTTCGGGATGCAATTGGATGTATGGTGGAATCGTGTCGCATGCGTATCCTAAATCTAGTGGGATACGGTGTGATACTCTCCAATTGTTGTGTGTTTATGTGTAGATCTAATTAATTGTGCTTTAATTCTTGAATTATAATTGTGTATGTATCTATATATATTATATATGTATTATGTATATTTATTATAGTGTTTATTGTATCATAGATCTATGTATTATATATGTATTAATAGGATATATATTATGTAGCTTTCTTCTACATGCATTAATATATATATTATAATATATGTTAGGGATATAAATATATATATATTTTTTATATAATATATATGTATGTTTAATTAAGTAATTAGATTATTTATAGTTATTATATGATTATTTATATATATATGTATGTAGATATATATTTATAAGTGGTAGCATATGTATATATAATATAGTAGATTTAGTAGATATATTTATATGTGGTTATATATATAGTTATATTATATATTGTTATGTATTTATATTATTGTATGATTATATATATGTATACATATATGTATAGTTATATATATATATTACTATGTGTGTGTGTATGTTACTATGTGGTATTTTATATAATTTACTATGTATAAGTGTATGTATAGTTATATATAGTTTTATATGTATATTGTATAAATATATATTGTGGGTTATATATATGTATTTAAATATATATTGTATAAATATATATGGTGGCTTATATATATGTATTTATATATATATATGGTAATTAATATATATATAAATATGTTCCTAATTGCTATTTGTATTATAGTATACTATATATGTATATATTTAGTTGTAGCATATAAATTTATTAGAATAGTTAGTAAATTTTAGTTATAAATTGTTATGAGTATCTTTTATATATTATATATTTGTAGGTATGTATGTACGTATATATGTATTAATAGTTAGTGTATAGTTGGTAGTTAGTATTTTTCTATTAGTACATACTAGAGTTATATTGGATTGATATATGTAATTATTGATAGGTAGTTAGTATATATATGAGATTTTGGCAATTACCTTGAGATATCAAGGTAAGTATCAAGATATACCAAGGTATGAGTAGTAGGTATTGGCATAAGTAATAGGATAGTTGTAAACTAATTATGGGTTGGTATTAAGGTGACTAAAATAAGGTATATAGAATTATATAAATATTAAATGCATAGTAGTTTATAATTATTGTTGGGTAGTTAGTATAAATAAGGTTTTGAATTTACCTTGAGATGCCAAGGTAAGTATCAAGGTATTGGAGGATAATCAAGGTATTGGGTTTGGATATCAAGATAGAGATTTAGTATTGCGATACCAAGTTGGTTCGAAACCAAGGTATCCATTTAGATTTGTAATTATAATTTTATATATATAATATTGTTTGATATGTACATATGTGTTATATTTATCCCTTGTTTGCGTATCCTGAGATACGGTATCTTAGTATCCTAAGATGTTGCTTGTATGGCCTAGATTTATAGTGTGTGAGCCCAATATCTTTGAGTTAGACTCATGCAATCTAGAAATAGGTAGTTGACCATAATTTGACTATAGTTGACCATAGTTGACTTAGAGTTGACCTAGTTTGACTTTTGACTTAGAAATAACTTTATGACCTAGAAAGTTGACTAGTTTAATTTATTTCTCTTCCCAAAAACTTGTATTAATGCAATATTTCATATATAGGTCTGTGACACCAGTTCGGACATCATTTTTTCATCATTTGCTCTGGACCACAAGCGAGTACATTCTTTGATAGTTTTCATTATTTGATTTCCACTATAATTTAAGTATTTAGAAATATTACTTATGATTCTTGACACGATGGTACACGGATTGGTATTGTTATTGGATCGTTAGTCATGGGATGTTACCTTGATTATGGAGATGGTATCGGATACTGTCCTTGTTGGTATTGGATAACATTGAATATTGTAGATTAAACATTGGATACATTGGCTAGTGACTTGTCATGATTCGATCCATCATATCAGTCGGGGCGGGGGAAATACCAATTAAATATGTGATCAAGAAACTATCGGCTAGTAGTGTAATCATTGGCTACTAACTAACCATGCAATTCACGTATGGTTGAGTTAGCTCCTTAGTGTAATCATTGAATCTCCCAGGCCGATCATATATTTAGTTAGTATCTCAAATCACATAGTTATTGTAGATTCCATTATTCAGTTCATTGATTACCTTGTTCTATTCTGACATTATAGTTCATTCCTTTATTCTTGTACGCATTGATTATATTCTGTTGTTAGTATTGCCTATTCTCTCATTGTTCTTGATTATCAGTTATATCCTCATCGTAGATAGCATCTTCTATTCTACTGCTTTATAGTTTTTGTCAATTAATTGGAACTGCTATTGGGTTGTATTTCGCTCCATTCCTGACTGGAAAATATTTTTCAGAGGATCCGGAAGATTGGTGTCCGACATACTACGGACCTCAGCCTATTGATGGTGCAGACTTGGACCCACTAGTTCTGGAGTGACTGTCGAGTGATTTAGCCGGATTCAATAGTTAGCATAGTTAGTTCTCTTTAGAATTTTGGTACCAGATTTGTTTTCGGCATATATTTGTGTTTGGATATTATTTCTATTTGTTGTTGTTATATTTTTAACTGCTTAGTTATGTTAGACTTCTGTGATATCTTCTCGTGCCATAGAAATGTGATTGAGTATTGTGTTGAATTAAGTTGATTACTCTCTTCTTGGAGTTGAGATATTATTGGAGGTTTATGTTTTATAGTGAGATAATTAGATAGTATAGTTGACCAAGACAACGTTCTACCGCCGATGCTGCGGCGTAGGCTGGGCGTTGTTCCCGACTTGCATCCCTACACCGGGTGCGGGTCGTGACAGAAGGTATCAAGTTCAAAATATAAGCTGCAGTCTCTAAGGCATATCCCCAAAACGAATCTGGTAAATCCTAATAACTTATCAATGATCTAACCATCTCTAGAAGAGTCCTATTCCTTCTTTCTGCTATACCATTCTATTGGGGTATTCTAGGTGCAGTCAATTGGGATATAATCCCAGCTTTTGATAAATATTCCTTAAAATCTCCAAAGAGGTACTCGCCACCACGATCTAAACGTAATGACTTGATACATTTTTCATGATGTTTCTCTATTTCAGCCGTGTACTCTTTGAATTTCTCAAAGAACTCAGACTAATGATGCATTAAATAAATATATCCATACCTTGAATAATCGTCAATAAATGTGAAAAAATATTCAAAGCCACATCTAGCCTGGATAGTCATGGGCCCACACAAATTAGAATGAACCAATTCTAACACATCTTTGGCCCTATACCCCTTTGTCGTGAAAGACCTTTTGGTCACTTTACCTTCCAAGTAGGATTCGTAGACTGAAAGTGCCTCTACATCCAATGAACTCAAAGGTCCATCTTTAACCAGTCTTTGAATCCTTTTTAGATTAATATGTCCCAAACACAAGTGCCAAAGATATGTTTGGTTAATACAAGAAGGTTCTTTTCTCTTATTTAAGTTATAAAACGTGTTATTCATTTACATAATTTATATTTTGGCTAAAATAGGACTAATGACATACAAATTATCAACTATTGCACCAGAACAAATAAAATGCTTATTTTTT
This sequence comes from Iris macrosiphon, assembly GCA_036927795.1. Classification (NCBI taxonomy): domain Eukaryota; kingdom Viridiplantae; phylum Streptophyta; class Magnoliopsida; order Asparagales; family Iridaceae; genus Iris; species Iris macrosiphon. The sequence goes on along the minus strand of JAYESA010000005.1, from coordinate 176,482,870 downwards.
CTAATAACAATATTGTCATTAAAATAAACTGAATATCCATCCTTAACTAACATAGAAACAGAAATTAAATTCCTTCTAAGTGAAGGTTCATAAAGACAATCTCTCAATGTCAAAGACTTATTTCTACCAGAAGATAAAATTTATATATGTATGTGTGTGCGTGTTTGATTATATGTGTATGAGTATAGATATAACTATCTATAGGTAGTTGTGTTTGTATATACATATATAGAGTGATACCTTGATATATATATATATATATATATATATATATATATATATCCAAATTTGATTGTATATATATATATATATATATATATACAATCAAATTTGGATATATATATATATATATATATATATATATATATATATATATATATATATATATATATATATATTGGTATATATATTTATATCCATAGAGGGTTGTGTGCATGGTGTTTGTGTTTGTGTTTGTGTGTGTGTTGGGTATGAGAACATTGTGTTATCTGAGCATTCGAGAGGGTAGCAGCCATAGCACAGTGCTCAAAGAGAGGGGGAGCCATCAGCAAGAAAATGCAGGGAGCAATTCAGTAGGAGGGACTCGAGCTTCCACTATGCAGAACTCCTTGCACAGCAAAGATCAGCAGTACTGGGCAGTCAGTGACTGAGAAGGGGACTGCAGCTAGTGTGGCATTGCACAGTGGGGAGTCGGGCACTCAGTTGAAGAGGTGTGCAGCTACACTCGGGGAGAGCAGCTGTGCAACACAGTGCTGTTCCAATATACAGTATCAGTATCAGACGTCATCTGTACAGTTCTCACTGCAAGTATCAGTGCAGATTTCCCTGTACAGCCGAGCGTAGTATCAGTGCAGAATTTTCCCTGTGCAGCCGAGCACAGTATCGGGTGTAGTTTTCAACTGTGCAGTTTCAGTCCAATTTCAGTGAGTTTCGATTCCAGTTATGTGTAGATATCAGTTCTCAGTTCAGTTTTGAGGTATTAGCCTTTTTAGTTATGTGTAGTCAGATTAGTAGTATCAGTAGGATTAGCATAGTTAATATTTTAGTGTATTCAGTTTAGTTATTAGTTGGGTTTTCGTTTTTGAGTTGAGTTATAAGTTATTGGTTATAGATGGGTATCAGTGAGTGTGGGTTTAGCAAGCTATTGAGGTTTCACTTGGTTTTGAGTATTCAAGGTATTAGAAAGAGTTAGTTAATAGATAGGTTAGTTTTAGTTAGTTTAATGATAAGTTATGGGTTATTGAGATATTGAGTTAGCTAGTAGTAGTTAGTATTTATATATATATATATATATATATATATATATATATATATATATATATATATATATATATATAACTAGCTACTAGCATACTAATATATATATGTCTACACTAATATATATATATATATATATATATATATATATATATATATATATATATATATATATATATATATATATATATATATTAGTATGCTAGTAGCTAGTTAGCTATATATATATATATATATATATATATATATATATATATATATATATATATATATATATATATATATATATATATCAGTTATATATTAAGTGTTTAGGTTACATCGGGATACCAAGGTATTGGGTCGATACCCATGGTATTGAGTTTGGGTATGGAGATAGGTGTGATACGCATTGGTGCAAGGCCAATATATCGTATTCCCATTGTTTAGATATAGTATTAAGTATAATGACTTGTATATATATATATATATATATATATATATATATATATATATAAAACACTATTTTCATACAAATGAACTTGTGTATCTTAGGATACGGCTCTTTAAGTGTCTTGTTGTATCATAGCTTAGCTAGTATAGCATAGTGACTTAGTATTAGACTCTTGCAACCTAGATTTTATTGGTTTGACCTAGAAATGACTTATTGACCTAGAATTGCATCAACTTAATTGATTTTCATTCTTGAACCTAGTATTGATGCAATATACCATATATAGGTTGTGTGACACCAGTTTGGGCATCGAGAGACACACCTTGCTCAGGACTTCAGGCGAGTACATTTCTCTGATAGTTTTTAATTCATAATATTATATATATGCATGTTCTAGAATTGTATACTTGATCCCGACACAGTGATTTTATGGACTGGTACTATATGGATCCTGTCAGGAGATGTTATCCCCTACCGTATTCAGCGGGTACTCGTAGACATTGTATCTCATCGTGTATATTGGGTATTGATTATATTTCGTGTTCACACACTGCTCGTATTCAGTGTGCTTATTCGTGTACACCCACTGCTCATGTTCGGTGGTTATGATATTTGTGTACACCTACTGCTCGTGTTCAGAGGTTATATTTTATGTTCGTAGCGTGTCACGATTGGATCCATCGGTATTAGTTGGGGGTGGGAGAGTAGGAGTTAATTATGTGATCAAAGCCCCATTGTTATAATGTGTACATTCTGGTTACATACCTCACTTATAATCGTCTTACCTGATCATGTTCACTCAACCCGATCACATAATGAACTTGTATTCTAAGGCACACTAGTTAGTTTGCAGTTACTTCATCATATTGCTGATATTCATATTGTTATTCTATATTCTCGTACATTACGTATATATCTATTGTTCATTCACTCATATATTTAGTGATCTTGTATTTTATTTCTATTATCTGTTTTATATGCTTGATAATGCTATTGAAACTGCTTTCAGAGGTATGTATTTTACTCCAATCCTGACTGGATATATTTTTCCAGATGACTGGCTTATAAAGCAGTGTCCCATATTCTACGGGCCGTAGGACGACGTACCTATAGAGGATACTCCTATAGACCAGGAGGACATAGTTGCAGAGCCCGAGGAGGTCTAGTTATTTTTGTGTTGGATTGTATTAGACTATTCTTTTGGTGGATTCACAACTTGTATATTATTTTAGATTATGGATTGTATCTTATTCTTTCCTTCGATATTCCATTCGTGCATTATTTTTCCTTAGTTTGTTTTGTGATTGAGATTAATTATTCATGTGAGATACCATATTGCTCCTCCGTTTGGAGTTGAGATGATTGACAGGTACCATATTATATTATTAAGATGTTAGATAGTTAGAAATGACCCAGACAATGTTCTACCATCGATTCTGCGGGCGTAGGCTGGGCGTAACCACGTACTTGTGCCCGATTATCCGGGTACGGGTCGTGACATAATTTTAGTGGTGGCCCATGCAGGTCTAGATTCTTATCATAGTTGTGCTTGTCTAGAGTACTACTACGAGCCTGCTTTAGGAAACATGATATAGGCTGAGAGTTTACTCAATCACACTTAGAAAAATTCCAAAATCTGTTTTTTTCGAATCCTTATCTATTGAATGTTGCTTTACTTTGAATACAGTTCTGTCCTTCTTTGATAATATCGTATCATATTCAATATTGATTTCGTATTTCAATCTATCTTCAGGATGCCGTCGAAGACGCGTTCCCAGCGATCAAGTGTCGCGATAACACGATTAGTCACTTCATCACCCTTGAGGGCAGTACCCTCAGACGATGGTCCAGTACCTATATTCAGGTGGTCAACTTCACCGGTCCAGGTGGGCGTATCGGTAGCAGCTTTCGGAGGTACTCCACCTCAAGTACCGAGGAGAGGACAGACAGTTTTCGAGGAACTTCCACCCCCACTACCCATAGTTGATCAGACGCAGATGTTCGTGATCTTCCACCAAATGACAGAGGCGCAGCAGCGACAGTCAGTGGTCCTGCGACAGAGCATGGAGAATGCTCACTAGATCGCAATTATAGCAGTTGAGAGAGCTACTACAGTCCAGCCATAGACGGCACCAGCTCTGTTTATTCCGCATCAGCCAAGGCCAGGTACCATCATAGACTTCAAAAGGATGGGCCTGAAGGACTTCAGGGGCACAGAGGAGACTATTTATGCGGATGAGTGGATCGAGGATATCGAACGGAACCTGTGGCTGGCGCAGATTCCAGAGGTGCTACAGATAGAGGCAGCGGGGTGTATGATGTTCAACATTGCTTTAACATGGTTTCGAACAGACCCCAGGATTATGGTACCAAGCTCTCTTGGGAAGCCTTCAAAGATCTTTTTATGGAGAAGTTCTTCCCAGATGTGGCTCTTACATCTTTGGAGAGTCAGTTCCAATACCTCGTCCAGGGTGGTATGTTAGTGGATGTATATGCGGCAGAGTATTGCCGACTAGGTCGCTTCGTGGAGGGCCAGAACCCTAAAGGCAGGCACAGAGAGCGAAAGTTCAGGAAGGGCCTGAACCGGGAGGTCAAACCCTACACCAACAGAGATCCTACTGCCACCTTCGAGGAGATACTCAGGCAGGCACAGAGAGCGGAGGATGACTTAGAGCTTGGCTCTAAAAGGTCGAGGGACACAGGAGGATCCAGCAACAACACAGGTCCAGCGAAGAGGCCTCACTTCCAACATCATCACTAGAGGCCTTACCAGCACCAGAGGAAGCAATATCATGGGCCAGCTAGAGTGCCGGCTCAGCAGATGCATCAGATCTAGAGGGCATCAATTCCTTGCACTTTTTGTTAGAAGAAAGGACACAGATGGGACGCATACAGGATGTGGCTAGGCCATTGCTTATTCTGTGGATTGGGAGATCATTACTTGCAGACTTGACCTAAAGTCCCAACTCGTCCAGTTTAGGGTAGATGACAGGCACATAGGGTACCCGCTAGACTACCAGCGGGCCAACAGAGAGGACCTCTTCCACCGCAGCAACAACAGTTTTCCCAGCATCAGCAGCAGAGAGGAGCGCAGTGACAGGGGCAAGCTTTTTCCTTGACTGTCGAGGAGGAGGAGCCGGTTAGCGATGTCATCTCAGGTTCAGTTTATCTTAATTCTTTTCCAGCTCATATTTTGTTCGATTATGGTGCTTCTCATAGCTTTGTATTTATATCTTTTCCTTTGAGGCATCGTCTTGAGTCTGAACCGTTGGCGAGGACTTGCAAGATCACGATCGGGATGGCATTATCCAGGTCAGTGATGTTTGCAAGAACAATAGAGTTTATTTGGGAGGCCGTGAGCTGAGCGTATGTTTACTTGTAATGCCACTTCCGAGTTACGATATAGTACTCGGGATGGATTAGTTGAGTAGGCATCACGCTAGTATCGATTATCATGGAGGCAGAATTTTATTTCAGTCGCCAGGAGAGTCGGAGTTCGAGTTCGTCCGAGGATTAGAGCAGAGCGAAGGTAATTTCTGTGAAGCTTTGGTAGAAGAGCAGGAGCTGCCACATCCGTTGATTGCAGATTTTATGGATGTCTTTCTAGAGGAGTTGACGGGTTTGCCACCGAACAGAGGCGTAGAATTCTCTATAGATCTGGTTTCAGGCTCAGAGCCGATATCTCAGCACATCTATAGAGTCAACAACAACGAACTGGCAGAGTTGAAAAAGTAGGTGGATGAGTTATAAGACAAGGGATTTATCCGTTCTAGTTTACCACCATTGGGTGCTCCAGTACTTTTTGTACCAAAGAAGGATGGGTCGGTATGTATGTGTATCGACTACAGGGTACTTAATAACCTCACTATCAAGAATAAATATTCGTTATCACGGATTAATGACTTGTTTGACCAGTTGAGCGAAGCAAATGTATTCTCAAAGATAGACTTGAGGTCAGGGTACTACCAGGTGAAAGTAAAGAGGGAAGACATCCCGAAGACAGCTTTCAGGATTCGTTATGGGCAGTTCGAGTTCTTGGTGATGCTGTTTGGGTTGACCAATGTCTCGACAGTGTTCATGAACCTGATGAACAAGGTGTTTCATCAGTACCTGGACCAGTTTATTGTAGTCTCATTGATGATAATCTGATATATTCGAAGACCCTAGAGGAGCATGAGCAGCACTTGAGGATTATTCTGCGGACCCTCAGGAAGGAGAAGCTATATGGCAAGTTATCAAAGTGTGAATTCTTCCTTAATAAGGTTGAATTCCTTAGGCATGTTATTACAAGAGATGGAATCCCGGTGGACCCGAAGAATATTTCAGCAGTTGAATTATGGTCTACCCCAAGTTCAGTAGCAGTGATCAGGAGTTTTCTTGGATTAGCAGGCTACTACCGGAGGTTTGTTTAGGACTTTTCCAGACTTACAGAGCCGATTGTAGAAGCATGAAAATACGCTAGGGAATTATATGCTTAAAACCCCCAACATGCATGAAGCCCGTGTAAAATAGAGCTTCAGCGATGTGTGGCGTAAAACATGACTTAAGAGCTATTGGCATACAGTAGAGCTTCAACGCTATTTAGCATAAAATAGAGCTCCAGAACAGTTCGCGTAAAGCAGCATTCAAAGGCCGTTTTGGCGTAAAAAGGTTGCTACACCTCCCTCCGGCGTAAAATATGTTTGCTTTTAATACAGCGTAAAATTGTACGAGGAACTCTTCGTATTCCTCGAATGAACCTGTCAGACAAAATAGTGAACCTGACTCCTGACAAACAGTACTACAGGATGATCGAGAGGATGGCTGTAATGATGATTCTGCATAGAGACCCAGACTGTCGTTTAGTAACATATCCTTGATACAAGTCATTTCTACGCATTCAAGGATTACGCTGCCTATTTTACACAGGTAGAGATGAGCTTTTACGCTCAAGATGAGACAAAAACAGACGCCACATTAAAAGCTGTTCTTCGTACAGAATTCGAGGCATATCTCTGCAGTTAATGCACGAGATGGGGACTGATCTCTGCATTTAATGTACGAGATTTTATTCTATTTTCAATGACTGAGAGCGCTAAAAATAGGGCTAATACGCTTACGTCACCATCCTGGCATTTTAAGCCAACCAGGCTATTTTCAACTATAGGAGCACGCCGTATGCTATCTCCTCGAAATACACCAACTAGGCTATTTTCAACTATAGGAGTACGCCGTATGCTATCTCCTCGAAATACGCCAACTCAGGCTATATTTGTAAAAGTACGTGATAAGGCTATTTGGCCCTGAATACGCTCAAGACCTCAGTCAGGAAGGATAATTGGCTATCTTTATGCTGGTTATCTATTATACAGCTATTTGGCTTTTACGCCAACAAGACAGCTATTTGGCTTTTACGCCAACAAGATAGTTATTTGACTTTTACGCCAACCATCTCTACGCGAGGGGCAGTTACCTACGTGGCTTGCATGCCGTGATCTTTGAGAAGCAGTTATACTCGTTACCTCATAATGGGATACGCGTCACACGCGAATTCAGAAGATCATTCAGACGTGGGTAGTAGTTATTATAACCATTGTGTAAAGAGTGTTATTCTCTCTACAGTCTGGCTTCTACGCCGACTGGATAATTACTGTGACTGATTTCTATAAATATAGACCTCTGGTCACAGGAGAAAAGGATCGGAAAAAGAGGCTCAAAAAGATCAAGGAGAGAACCAAGATCAGACTTTGGCAGCGAGAATTCAATCTCTCCTGCAATTTCAGAGGATTATTCTTCTTCTACAGCACTTCTTCGTCATCGTGTGGTCCAAGGGACAAAGTGATCGACCACAGATCAGACTTCTATAGCAATTTTTCCCCAAAATTATTTTTATTGTACTTAATATCCTCGTATAGGATTAATTGTACTCTTTTTTTCGTGTTTGTAAACAAAGAAAGGGTTTCGTATAAACCCTGTTTTTATTCTATTATTTATCATCAAACATAAGATGGCGACTCTGCTGGGGACTACTTTCTCATCTGATGAGAAAGCCATTGCTCAAAACGATGATGTATCCGTCGGATCAACGAAAAAGACTTTGGTCATCCAATTCGACCAATCTGCTTATGAAGACCTGCTTCGCGCAGGGGGTAGCTCACATTCCCTCTCTGACCAGGACAACAGGAAGCTACGTAAAGTATGGATGCCCCGGACATCCTATGCCCGTCCTGCAGGCTCTCTCTCTCTCTCTAATCAACAAGGTTGTGACATCGTAACCTATACGCCCTGCGCGTAAAACTTTGTCTTCCATCTGTGACATGGCAGACAAAGTTTCTGACAAGGCCTTAGTGCCAATTCAGAAATTTCCAATGCGCCCTGTGCGTAAAACTTTGTCTCCCGTCTGTGACGTAGTAGACAAAATTTCTGACAAGGCCTCAGTGCCAATTCAGAAATTTTCAACACGCCTTGCGTGTAAAACTTCGTCTCCCGTCTGTGACGTGGCAGACAAAATTTCTGACAAGGCCTTAGTGCCAATTCAAAAATTTCAAACACGCTCTGCGCGTAAAAATACATCTCCCATCTATGATGAGGCAGATGGTCCCCTTGATCACATCAAGGGAAAACAAGTGGCGAGTCTCCCAACTTCTAGGCTTGTACGCCACCAAGAGAAAAAATTGCCCAATCTTCAGATTACGTGTGACGCTGGAGGTCGCTTGAGGACTATCCCTGTTTTACGCGAACCTGTGCAAGACTCTAAATTATGCCAGGACAGATCTGTCCGCGTAAAGAATACTCGTTTCATGGGAAGGTACTCTCCTCAGAAAGATGATGGGTCATATGCTACTCACATGGGGGAACTGCTGTATTCCTATGGCAGGAAAAGGGTTCTGGTCCCTAATCTCCGTATTTCCACTGATGTAAAAAGGCAGAATAAGCCTTCTTCTTCTGTTAATTCCCCTGATTTGCATGATTTCTTGATCCAGAAATCCAAAGACATGGGTTAAAATTAAGATTTAGTGCCCCTAACTACCAAGCGTGGGGAGATCGTATGGGAAGTAGCGTCAACATCTAATGTCGTCACGACATATGGGCCACATGAAGATTCTATCTTTATTGTTCCACCTACTCGCAACGATCAGCATCCAATGGTCTTCGGTCGAATGCGGAATAGACTGATTGTACAAGAGGATTCTCCCGAGTCTGATGTGGGAAAAATACAAATCTATAGATATAGCCCATAGGCTTTAAAGATTATACAAAACTTGGTTAATTAGAAGTTGAAGCAAGGCCTCAATTATGGAAAAGGCAGAAGAATACCGTTGCATGGTGATCCTTACTGTCAACGAACTCGTTTTGGGTTAGGGTATACGGCATCTCTTGCAAAATCTAAACCTCCAGAGTCTGATCCTGTAATGCCAGAGACAGGTCCTTCTAAATTAACTTATGTGGACAAAGGCAAAACAAAAAAGAAGAAGAACCAGACGACGACATGTCTGGGGGTAGTCTCCCTCAATAAAACAAAGCAGCATCCAATGCTGGGGGTAGAATTCCCTCTGTGTCCGAAGATGATGCAACTATGACCATCCTCCCTGAGGACCGCATAACTTAGGTGTCAGAAGCCCGAAAGACAAAGGGGACTTTCTCCTTCAAAGATGATGACATCATTAAAATCTTTAATATATTGATGAAGAAAAACAAGCTTCGGCTACCCAACATCAGATACCCTGAAAGGGCTGGCAATGTCGATGATCCAGAATATTATCTCTTTCATCGGTACATTCATCACCCCACAAAGGCGTTTTATGTACTAAAAAGGAGAATCCAGGAGCTGATTGACGCCAAAGCCATCACTTTGCACTTATAGCAAGTAGAAGGTCACGGTAAATTGATCTCACTCCTACATGGCAATTTGCTCCTTCAAAAAGTGCCGAATGATGAGTCGCTAAAACTCTCCCCAGCGGAGCAACCTTCAGGTCTATTACTTCTGAACTGTTGTCCAAATATTTTATCCCCAACTGAGTTTGCCATGTCCAAGGGACCTCTGAGCAAGCCTCCCAGGTTGTTGCTATCGAGTAGTTCATGTTCATATTACCTCCGAACTACGTCTCTCCACTTTCTCCAATAGGGTAAAACTATCACCACCTCTGAGTATCCCCACCGATTTATATCTTACCACATCCACATTACCTCTGAGTAAAATATTTTCAAAACTTTTCCTTGTCCAAATTTCCACTGAGTGAAGTTCTTCTCTTCGACTTCCTACTATCACGTTCACCTAACCCCTGGTAGTGCTAGTCATTTCAGCTTATTATCTATACTTAAGGTACGCCATGGGTAATAAGTCCACAACCCGGATGTACAAAATCAACTCTTGGTTCTTCATCCCCAGCAAGAGCCAAATTCTTGAAGCCATCATCCGTATCCAAGAGTCCCGGATACGCAATGGACAATGGATCCTCAAAATCTCCCCAACAGAGCAATCTTTAGGTCTACTTGCACACTTCTGCAGTAACTATTTAAACCAATCTCGTTAGACGCTAGCCATGCTCATATTGCCTCTGAGCTATCATCCTATCAATCTCTCCAGTGGAGCGATCCTTTGGTCTATCTTCATATTCAGATAGACCACACCCAGCAAATTTTTTGGACGTGAGTTCACGTCCATATTACCTCTGAACTGCTGTCATAATTTCTTTCAGGATGAGTTTGCCATGTCCATATTACCTCTAAGCAAACCTTTCGAGTTTCGGATATCGATTATCATATCCATATTACCTCTGATATCGGTTGACATCTCAACTTAGCGCCTGTACTTAACTCTAAGTACGCCAGTGGTGTTAGTTCCAAAAAAACTGCCACGTCCATATTACCTCTGGCAGGGCTTGTCTTAAACTTATTACTTGCACTCTCGTACACAAGAAGTAATAGGTCTACCAAAAACCCCCAGTGGGATGTCCTCAATAAACACGGTATTATACTACGTCCATATTACCTCTGGTACGATATCCGAAATTCACACAAACAATCGTAAGGAAATGGAGGGCCCTTATGTGATTGAAACAACAATCTCAAATGGCGCTTACAAACTAGCCAAGCCTAATGGAGAGTTGATAAAAACTCCTATCAACGACAAATTCTCGAAGATGTACTACGCTTGATCTCCTTTGCTTAACGGAGTATGGTGAAGATTCCATTCTGATGATACTACTTACAAAGGTTAGCTGTATCATATTCTATCAGATTCATATGACCTCTGAATAGATATGCTTAACTAATTTGTAAACCTATCATGTTCATATTACCTCTGATAGTGTTTTGTATACAAATTTAGTTGAATTATATTTTCTCAGGTTCATATTACCTCTGAATAGATTTATATTCAGCCAAGCCTTATCGAAAGTATATCATGTTCATATTACCTCTGATATCACTTTCATCTAAGCCTATCATTTATATTTTAAAGTGATGGGTCCACAAAGTCAAAATGTATCTTTATTATCTCTGAGAAAATAAGGAGCAAAAGAAAAGTACATCATTGGGGAGGAGCCGTTAAATCGCGGATTTGTTGCGCCAAAGCAGCCATCCTCTCATTCCTGGAGTTTGAAATGTTAGTGCGAGCCTGCTCCAGCCTTGCTTCGTCATTGTTCAAGAAAGATAGTTCGGACAGGGAATTAACAAAACTGGCGTGGATGACACCCGCATGTGTCAAGTTCTGTTGAGTTGTCTTCATTTGGCCTTCAAATACATCATGAACTTTCGACGTCTTGAGAAGCCTCTCCCTTGCCTGAGCGAGTTTAGCTTCCAACTCTCGAACCCTCGCTTCATTTCCCTCATATTCGGCCTGGTACTTAGCTAGCTAAGGAATAACCTCCACCAAGACGGCTTGCTCATTATCCATCTCTTGTTGTTGTTCCTGGATAGATTTGTTCAGAGATTCTATCTACTGAGAAAGTTCCGCAGTTAAGGAGTACTCATCCTGAACCAGATCGCCGATATTGCCTCGGGATAGTTGCAAATATTCGTTAATGTGTTGTTCTAAACCATTAACTATTTGCTCTAGCGCATCAGCTCTTTCCACGTTATTAAAATTTCTAATCGGCGCTATGGTGAGCTTGGAGGACATCTTCAGGGCATCAAAACTTAGATTCTTCTCCAGCACCGTAGATATCAATTCTTTCAAAGTAACGTAGAATATGCTAGTGTATTGTTCAACTAGCATGGCAAAGATCGAATGTACACTGGGAGTGGCTGCGATATCGGTAAATCTCCTTTCTGGAACGTCGGCAGAGGATGTTGCCACAGTCGTTGCTTCAATAGATGGTGCGACAAAATAAGAGGCACCAACAACGGTTGAAGTAGATGACATACTCAATAAAGGAGGCACAGCTGAGATAATGGGCTCATCCTTCCCTGATGTTATTTGAACTGCTACCCACGGGGTGACACCCGAGAATGTTGTGGATGAAAGATCGGCAGCTTCAAAGCATGCTTCTTCGACGTCGGACACCGCCGTTTCATTAGCTGGATCCGCAATAAAGTCAGAAGTTGTGTCAACTCTGCCCTCTCCCGAGATGTCTTCGCCTGAAAATAAGACAAGAGAAAGTTAATATCGATTTGATGTTAATTTTTCTAAAAAAAGTATGAAGGCAACATTTACCCATGGCCGATGGTATGTATGTTGCATCCGCTGCTTGTATAGCTAAATTATTTCTTAATGATGCTAATAAGCTGTCATACCTGGAGAAGAGGGTGCACCAACTGATGTCTGAGGGTAATCATCCCAGTCGTCACCCAGATCCACTCGAGGTTCATCGGGCGGAATCTCGCTGGAAATACTTACAGACGAAGGATGGGTTATTCCTATTATTTGTCTAGATAAGGGTATATTGATTCTTATTATGCTCGGTCTCGAGGGCGATCTCAAAGCACTACCAGTAATGGTGGTAGTGGCAGCAACCGCGAGCAAAGATTCTCCAGCACTGTTAGTCGGAACTGTGGAGGTTCCCTCTCTAAAAGGCGAAGGACCTCCGATCAAAGAATCATCCCCAACAGGAAAAACAACAGGCTCACTCCTAGAGGCCCCCTTGGTGGAAGTCCTTTTGGGACCCCTGACAGTCTGCTTCTTCTTGCGAGGGGAAGGCTCTTTCAGAGTGGAAGCCTTTCGCTTATTAGAGATAACGAGAGGTTCTGCGGGCGGAGCTATTACGCCTCTTGGTATTATCAACAAAAAATTGTCTGCACCGGTGGCTTTATCACCTTCATCCGAGGAAACAGACGGTATCTCCCCTCTCCCAGTGGACTTACGGGAAGGCATCCTGAAACTTCCATACACATCAAAATTACGATGGAAGGTATTGATGGACGCGTAAAACTGCGCGTACGAGTAAAGAATGTGCAATTCCATGGAGAGAGAAGTCGCGGGCACAGCAAAGAGTGCTCCGGTACAACCCATTATGAAGTACCGCCATCCTCTGGCTCCGTCGATAAGACCACCTTTGCACTTGAAGCTGGTGATAGGATTCCCTACGTGCAACTGGTCGTACCCAAATTGCCTGGCGAACCGGCTAGGCAGATAAGGCTCCAAGTAACAGTGGTCCTCACTTCTATACAGCAGATGGGAAGGTCTAATGCAGACCAACCAGTAAAAGGCTTCAGGAGAAAGAATAGTCCTTCCATGGCCCGCATCCTGAAGTTTAGTCCCCTATTGATTGATATGCACGGGGGAGGGGGGGACGGTACAGAAGAGCTTCCAGCCATGGGCAAAATATAATGCTCGTCGACAATCGATGACGCTAGTCACATTCCAAAGCGAATTATTGTAATTCAACAAGAAGTTATTTCCCGAACCGCTGGCAGATCCGGGAGACATCACTCTGGTATTGTGAAGGATTAACCATCCTATCAGATATAGGAATGGTAATTCCACTCTGGGATATCCTTCACGCTGTGTATCATCTACAAGCAGCCCATCAGTAATGGCCCTCAGGCCAGCTTGTATCCGACATACCATAGCAGGGAGCAGGCCCAGTCTTGCTCCAAACACCAAACGCACTGCGGGCCATATGGTATTGCGATAAATATGATCCGCAGACGCGATGCCAGGTACTACACATCGGCGTAGCCAGACAGAGAGGAAGCCAGCCAGTTGAGCTTCCCTTGACAGAGGCTTGCGATAATGCCTCATATAACTAAAGGCTTTAGTGCTTGCAGGATAACCCCCTATCTCCTCATCAAGAACATAATCTGAAGCCCCTGTGTCTTCAATGAGATTATCGACCGTATTGGCACTGAGCATGCTCAGGAGGTTCAAAGGCTTATCTCTGCTATCTACAACCTTGTCCGGCTTAGCATTTCTGGCCTGATAGAAGAAGAGGTAGGATACCTATTTGTTGATATGGGCAAAATCAGAGGGCTCTTGGTAGAAGGTGGTGCAGGCAAGATAGTGACTCATCAGCTCCTGGTATACTGCCACTGCCCGAGGGTTTGTATCCCTCAGCTCCCTGTTTGTGGGAATGTACTCTTCATAAGGAGTCTCTCCCATTGGCAGCTTTGAAATCTCTGCCATCTCATGAAGGGCTAGGCCCAACTCCCCTAGCGGAGTGGTGAAAGTCCCAGTGAGCGAGTTATACCGCTCCATCAAAGCTAAGAACAAATTAGGGTTGAGAGGCAGCCCAACACTAGTGGCACTCACAGCCGCAAATAAGCCAATAGTTTCCAGCTCCGTCTGAAAGTGCTTCAGGGCCCAGGCAGTTAAACTGGCCCATCGAAGATTCCCGTGGCTTAGCCACCCACTAGTACGAGGGTAAACCTTGGGGTACACTCCTCCCTGTCCCATAAAATCATTGCAGAAAGTCGCTATTTGAAGCGGCTGGATCAGCAAAGTGTCTTCACTCGGGACGCTGCCCGGCAGTAATCCTCTGAAAGGCATAACAGGGCCTGAAGGACTGCTTACAAAGACTCCTCGGTTCAATCCTTTCTTGTATGAGATCTTCCCAGGCCGCCCATGAAGATCTGGTGTCAGAGTCCATACCATCTTTCTGGGATGCGTGGCATGGAAGAATGCCAAGATAGGGTAATCTTTGGGCATCCTTGGCAGATACATGACCGTGCCCTCAGCAGAAAATACCCAATTTTCCTTCTTGGGCTTAGTCTGGGATTGTTTATCGATAACATCCCCGAATAAGAAACCTGGTTTCTTATATTCAGTCCCATCTATGTATGACAGGGGCTCCCCACTGATCATACTCAGCAGCATTGGTTCTCCTTTGGACGAGATCAGAGTTCCCCTTTCTTGAGGATACTCGATTCCAGATATGGGGAATGTCACATGGGACAAGTCCTCCAGATAATTGGAATTCAGTATCCCAGCAGCAGAGCCCATCACTTCAGCCAAAGGAGGGATCTGCAGGTCCACTGCAAAAAGCAAGAAAATAAGTCAGTTTTACGCTAGATGCTACACTCTTGCAGTATACGCCAAAATTTGACAATCTGTGCTTTTACGCCAGACTGCCAAAATATGAGTTTTTACGCTGAAATTTAAATCCAGCACGTAAAACTCAAAGTTTGCAGTATACACCAAAAATTTGACAGTCTGAGTTTTTATGCCAAACTGCAAAAATATAGAGTTTTTATGCTGACACATTAGGAATATGGGCGTAATGATAAAACATCTCTGTGCATCATCTTCCTTGAAGAGGCTCTTAGCTCAGAAGATGACCTTGCGCATACACGTACAACGTGTGCGAAGGGTTTTATTTTCTCTCAAAGTCTTTACCTATGATGCCCGGAGCGCAGCTCGACGGTGGAGCACTCCGTTCAGATCGGGGCTCGCTCAGCCTAATAGGGGTTGCTCGTGCTTGAGCAGACGAGCGAGATGAGGAAGCAACTTTCTTTCTCTTAGCAGTGGAGGTCTGTTTCAGTGCTATGTCAAAACTCAGAAAAGAGACGAAGACGAAGAGTTCTCAAAGAGACGAAGGGTTTTGCAAAGACTGATAAAGGGTTTTTCTCTCTCAAAACCTTGGGCTATTTATAGAGTTCAGATAAACTCTTCGAATCCCTAACCAAATCTGACTTTTAATATTCGGTTATGATTTGGAACAACATCAGCCTATCATTTGAAAAAGAAGGCAGACAGTCATACTGCGTAACGAATCCAGGATTTTACGCGCAGAGCAAAGATCTACGGTTTTACGCTCAGAAGCTACAAATCTACGATTTTACGCTCAGAAGTTTTTACGCTCAGAAGCTACAAATCTACGGTTTTACGCTCAGAAGCTACAAATCTATAGTTTTACGCTCAGAAGCTACAGATCTACGGTTTTATGCTCAGAAGTTTTTACGCTCAAAAGCTACAAATCTATGGTTTTACACTCAGAGGCTACAAATCTATGGTTTTACGCTCAGAAGCTTTTACGCTCAAAGGCTACAAATCTACGATTTTATGCTCAAAGGCTACAAATCTATGGTTTTACGCTCAGAGGCTACAAATCTACGATTTTACGCTCAGAGGCTACAAATCTATGGTTTTACGCTCAAAAGCTTTTACGCTCAGAGGATACAAATCTACGGTTTTAGGCTCAGAGGCTACAAATCTATGATTTTACGCTCAGAAGCTAACAGATGCTACGGATCTATGACTTTTTGCATATCCTAAAGACACGCAGGACAGAGTATGCGTATATCTTGACAATTTGGGTCTTATACTCGAGAAGGCCAATTACAAGGGTTTTCGTAAAAAATACTCATTTTGGCTACAAAATATTCCATGTGTCTAAAACACACAGATGTCAGCATTGAAGATGACTCTTATTCTTGGGCCATTGGAAGTTCATTCGAAGTCCAGCCAGAATCCTTTACATCTAGGTTCAAGTATAAACATGTTCGGCGAACATTTCTGGCCCTATTTCGATGAATTTTCGGGAAGCCATTCTTAAAGATGATGTTCTGAACAAAAATTCTTCGTATCAAGGAAGTGACAGTTCAGAATTCTATGCGACTCCCCATCCAAAAAATAGCATGACAGTTGGATCTTCAAGACAACTTAAATGCTAAAGAGCTTTTTACGCATCTTCCGTTACACGTACAAGACGGACGTGACCGGACAAGCGTTTATCAGAGTCAGCGTAAAAAATTTCAGACACGTCGAAGCTGCACATTATCAGACTTCCTCACAGCAAATATGGCAAATCAGCAATGCGTAAAAGAAGACAAGTCTATTAATCATGATTACATATGATGGGAATCAATTTTTTACAAAAGGATTTTTTATTAATATTCAAGATTATGATTACATATGCTGGAAATCAGTTTTACAAAGGATTTTCATTAATATTCAAGATCTCGATGGGAATCTATTGCGTTGGGTTCTCATATTGATGCAAATCTTTTTCTTCTTCTACGACACTTCATCGGTTTCTTCGGCCGATGAACAAGAAAATAGTAAATGGCGGGAGGATACAAAACTGGGCTTGTTTGAATTATTCAAACCCCCCCTCCATACACCATGGCAGCCATGCCCTAGATTGTGACCCAACACAATACTGGAAGATAGGGCCAAGCTGCCTACCTACGTCCAGCTTCATAATAGGGGAAAATACAGCTAGCAAGTTGTGTGGTCGAATGAGTCCCTTCCTCTCTCCTGGACGAATCGCCATATGAAATTGCTGATTATCCCGAGCAAAGGAAGCTATGATATCCTTCCATGATCCATCGTTGCAGAGAATATTTGCTCGAAGATGCCTCCTTTTACGGCTCCTTACATACTGGAAGAGCATAATCTTCTTCTTTCTCAGATCAGCCCAATGAATCTCAGTGGCCATTTGTGTGATGAAGGGATTATGGAAAAATAGGTTCATTCACTGTCCTTTATATAGGCAGAAGAGAACATATCCAAATCCCAACAACTTCTTAAATATTGTCAAAAAATCAGCCTCGTAGAACGAGTCAAATCTAACCGTTTCATGCTTCATTCAAAGTATTTCAAATTACGAGGAATTTAAAAACTTTGAAGAGGGTCTTGTAGAAGCATAAAAATACGCTGGTGAATTATACGCTTAAAACCCCCAACATGCATAAAGCCAGCGTAAAACAGAGCTTCAGCGATGTGTGGCATAAAACATGACATCAGAGCTATTGGCGCACAGCAGAGCTTCAACGCTATTTAGCATAAAATAGAGCTCCAGAACAGTCCGCGTAAAGCAGCATTCAAAGGCTGTTTTGGCGTAAAAAGGTTGCTACACCTCCCTCCGGCGTAAAATACGTTTGTTTTTAATGTAGCATGAAATTGTACAAAGAACTCTTCGTATTCCTCGAATGAACATGTCAGACAAAACAGTGAACCTGACTCCTGACAAATAGTACTGCACGACGATCGAGATGCCGGCTGTAATAATGATTCTGTACAGAGGCCCATACTGTCGTTTAGTAACATATCCTTGATATAAGTCATTTCTACGCATTCAAGGAATACGCTGCCTATTTTACACAGGCAAAGATGAGATTTTACGCTCAAGATGAGACAAAATCAGACGTCACATCAAAAGCTATTCTTCGTACAGAATTCGAGGCATATCTCTACAGTTAATGCACGAGATGGGGACAGATCTCTGCATTTAATGCATGAGATTTTGTTCTATTTTCAATGACTGAGAGAGCTAAAAATAGGGCTAATACGCTCACGCCACCATCCTGACATTTTACGCCAACCAGGCTATTTTCAACTATAGGAGCACGCTGTATGCTATCTTCTCAAAATACGCCAACCAGGCTAGTTTCAACTATAGGAGTATGCCGTATGCTATCTCCTCAAAATATACCAACTCAGGCTATATTTGTAAAGGTACGCGATAAGGCTATTTGGCCCTGAATACACTCAAGACCTCAGTCAGGAAGGATAAGGCTATCTTTACGCTGGTTACCTATTATACAACTATTTGGCTTTTACGCCAACAAGACAGCTATTTGGCTTTTACGCCAACAAGACAGTTATTTGGCTTTTACGCCAACCATCTCTACGCGAGGGGAAGTTACCTATATGGCTTGTATGCCGTGATCTTTGAGAAGCAGTTATATGCGTTACCTCATAATGGGACACGCGTCACACGCGGATTCAGGAGATCATTCAGACGTGGGTAGCAGTTATTATAACCGCCGTGTAAAGAGTGCTATTCTCTCCACAGTCTGGTTTCTATGCCGACTGGACAATTACTGTGACTGATCTCTATAAATATAGACCTCTGGTCACAGGAGAAAAGGATCGGAAAAAGAGGGTCAAAAAGATCAAGGAGAGAACCAAGATCAGACTTTGGCAGTGAGAATTCAATCCCTCCTACAATTTCAGAGGCTTCTTCTTCTTCTACAACACTTCTTCGTCATCGTGTGGTCCAAGGGATAAAGTGATCGACCGCGGATCAGACTCCTATAGAAATTTTCCCCCAGAATTATTTTTATTGTACTTAATATCGTCGTATAGGATTAATTGTACTCTCTCTCTCTCTTTTTCGTGTTTGTAAACAAAGAAAGGGTTTCGTATAAACCCTATTTTTATTCTATTGTTTATCATCAAACACACCGATGACTAGACTGACTAGGAATGACGTGGAATTTGTCTGGACTGAGGATTGTCAATCAGCATTTGAGGAGCTGAAGAGGAGATTGACCACAACTCCAATCTTGATACTACTATCAGGAGCAGGAGAATTTTTTATTTACAGTGATGCATCAGAAAAGGGTTTGGGTTGTGTGTTACAGCAGCATGGGAAGGTGATTGCCTATGCTTCCATGCAATTATGCTCGCATTATCACGCCCCAGTTCCATGGATAAGGAACCGAGCCACGTGGCAATGGCCAGCAGTGTACTTCGGCGGGCATTCCAATCCAATGGGCCCGTCGGAGTACACTTAAGCTGTAAAGTACAATGGAAAAACCCAACACATAACACAAGTAAACTCAATCTAAATCTCATCCACAGGCAGCAATATAAGAGCACAATAGAAGTAAATACAACGACTAATGTGCAGGAAGGAAAAATGTCCAAAATAGTATCAAGTACAAATACTAGAATAGTCACACGGGGACAAACCCGCTAGCACAAATAAACTGGAATGGAAATAAGCAATAAGATAACTTGGGACGGTAGCAGGTAACTAGGTAAAGATACCGTCCCAAGGAAAGAGTCACTACCAGCGATCAGGCGAAGTCCTCAGGGATGACCTCGTCCTCGGCAGTGGGTACAGCCGCTGGATAAATGCCCGGTCCGTACTCCTCTGGGTAATCCTCGTGACCTACACCTGGAAGGGAACCAGGTCCTCAGAGGGACGTAACAAGGTACAAGAAAATAACATGCCAAGTAAACAGATAGTACAAGTGCGACAACAGGGTAGACTAGTACAACCAAACAAGTGTGACACAGTTAAAGACAACGTTCGACGCGTGGGCTTTCTAATATAAAACCGTAGCTCCGGACACGGAAACACACGGCACGTACCGCAGCTCCGGGCAAAGAGTCACACGGGTGAGACAGCTACACTAGAAACAGGTATCACTAGAAAATACTACATATATATAAGCGCATGCAGAGTAGCCCAAACGTCTAGTAACTGTCTTCCCCTTCCCAAGCGGTCAACGATTGTGCGTTGAACCTGAACCTCTAACTACAGTCTCGACATACACAGAATCTAACTCAACAGACGCGACCCTAAGGTCGTCCCAGTCTCTGGTCTTGATGTCAGTATCAGGATACAGGAATCTGGCACGAACACAGTGTACAAGTGTGTCCTGGGGTATCGATGTACTCTGGTACGTGCATCGAGGTTCTAAGAAACATCAATAATTACTCTAGGTCATTAAGTCGAATGTCAACACCCGGTTGTGAACCGGACACGGAATATCGATCATCAACGTAAACAAGCGCACAATGTACAATAAGAAAAACAATATCTGAAAACTGAAATACTGGGTGGCAAGGTACACTTGCCTGCGTGCGGCTGCTGATGACGGGGATCGGGTACTGCGTCCAAGTCCTCAGGTCTCGCAATACCTAGAGAAGAGATACAAATCTAAATCAATAATCTATTTTACAACAGACAGGTGTGCTACACATATCTACACCTAGACGTAATCTCAGCTACACCTAACAGAGACTAAACACCAGGGGGGTTTGACTATAGTTGACCTCCGGTACAATTGTCAAAACAACTAGTCCTCTATATGTTCTCCTCAATTTAATTCTCCATAATTAAATTCATAGTTTCTATCATGTACCAAACATCCCGATTATTTATTTAAATATCAAAAACTCACTTTTCCTCGAATTCATAATTTAATTTATTCGTTATATTTCATGTCGAAGACAATCTCTAATCCACGGTCCAACTTTATCAAATACGAAATACATGCTCACTATAAATATTTAAACTTATGTCAACCTCATTAAACCCAACCTCAAGTCATTAAATTTTCATATGCATTCTCATTAACCTCATTTGAATTTACCAAAGTTTTTCTTAACACATAGTGCAAGTAAACCTACACTAACCATTTATATATATTCAAAGACCTTCTTTCTAATGTAAATAATCCACATGTAATTTATTTATTATTTCTTCCACCCATGCATATATCCAAGACACATTATTCATGTTCTTATTTAATC
The DNA here is from genome assembly GCA_036927795.1 of Iris macrosiphon. Classification (NCBI taxonomy): domain Eukaryota; kingdom Viridiplantae; phylum Streptophyta; class Magnoliopsida; order Asparagales; family Iridaceae; genus Iris; species Iris macrosiphon. The sequence goes on along the minus strand of JAYESA010000005.1, from coordinate 176,461,550 downwards.
ATCATTAGCATAACCTTATCCATGTTCTTATTTAATCATCATTAGCATACTCAATGTAACCCTTTAATCACTTAGTTCAAATACTCCTCCCATTAACCATACATATCCACATAATATATATCACCCTAACAACATATTAATATTTCCATAATTAACATCATTCCATAATTAATACTACCTATTTAAACATAATTAATATTCTGGAATTTAATGCAAAGAAGGTGGAGGAATGAACCTCAAGGTGGCTCGCCGGAGTTGAGAGTGCTCGTGGTGGTGGTGATGAAGATTGATGGTGAGGGGGGGGTCGGCCACGTGGGAGTGGGCTGTGCACAGTCCACGTAAGGAGTGAAGGTGGTGAGGGTTTGAGTGTGGTGAAGGTGGTGGTTAAGTTGGTGTAGAAGGAGGGAAGGAGAAGAAGAAGAAGAAGAAGAAGAAGAAGAAGAAGAAGAAGAAAAGAAAAGAAATGGGGAGGGAGTGTTCGGCCGGATTTGTGGAGTGGGGAGGAGAGAGAGTGAAGGAGGGGGGAGTTTTCTATGTTCCCTAGAAATTAGGGCCGGCCTAGGGATGAGTGTGTGAGGGGGAAAGTTATATAGGAGAGTGTGTAGGAATGAGTGGCTAGGAATGCTTTGAATTAATTGAATGGGTGGTTGAGATTCAATATGGATATGAGTGGGATTCCTTCATGAGGGAATGGGATTGGGACCCCATTTTGGGACCCTAATTATTATCATGACCAATGAGGTATTGCCAACAATTTGCTAATTGCAAATAAGCCCCCGTAAATTCGGGAATTTGCATGGACACATGAAATAACGCGAAAATTGTGCCGAAAATTGCGTTTATTAAATTGTATGACGAGGGGGTAGTGTGGGTGAGGAACGGGTTTAATTAAATGGGCATTGGGATTAATTTAGAATTTAAATGGGATTTACCAAGTTGGTAATCCCGAAATAAATAGAAATAAGCGTCCCGTGAATTTAATTTAATTTGGGGCACTTGGGGTCAAAATTCGGAAATGGCGCAAAAGCCAAAAATGGTGGGGGCTTGGAGTCAGTCTTGGACCCTTTTGTTGGTCCGGCTCAAGGGGCTAGTTGGTATCCCAAAATTGAGGGTAACGACACAGGTGTCCGACACGAAATTAAATAAGGATTTCGGATTCGAAAAGTTGTGCAATTAATTTAGAGCACAACGGAATCTGACTTTTTGTGACGGAAAAGTCCAGTGCCTAATTTGGCGAGTTGAGTCGAGTGTACAATATTTGTACGAAATTTATGGGCTGAAAATGGGCTCCGAATAATTTGACAACGATAGCGCGCGCCAAGGGTTTTAATTAATTAGATTAAAAATTCCAGATAAATATACTCTATTCTAAACCTCAATATTTTCTATAAAAAATTTCCCGGTCCACTTTAACTATCCATAGAATAAAATGAGGGGGTTTACATTCTTCCCAACTTAGAAAAATTTCGTCCCCGAAATTAAAAGTAAAGCACGATAATAACTAACAGAATTTAAAAAAAATAACTAGTAATTAAATGCCGTACGTAAATTCATACCTTGCTCCTCAAATAAGTACGAAAATCGCTGCCTAATAGAATCCTCGCGCTCCCAAGTAGACTCGCCTGGTGAATGGTGCTTCCATGCCACTCTGACCAGTCGAATCGTCTGCCCTCTCAAAGTCTTCTCGCTGCGATCGAGGATCTCAACTGGCTGCTCTACGTAAGACAGGAGGGCCCAACTGTAATCTCCGAATGATCAAGCACATGGTTATGGTCTGCGACATATCTCCTCAGTTGCGATACGTGAAATACGTCATGCACTCCCTCTAATGATGGAGGTAATGCAAGACGGTATGCCACTTCGCCAACTCGTTCCAGAATGTCAAAAGGTCCGATATACCTCGGACTCAGCTTGCCTCTGCCTCCGAATCTGATGGTACCACGAGTGGGCGATATCCTCAAAAACACGTGGTCACCCTCCTTGAACTCCAATGGTCTGCGGTGCGCATCTGCCCAGTGTTTCTGTCTGTCCTGTGCTGCGCGCAGGTGGCTCTGAATCTGCTTGACCTTCTCTACTGTCTGTGTCACCAATTCGGGCCCAAGTATCTGACGCTCTCCCACGTCACTCCAACAAACTGGCGACCTGCATTTCCTGCCATACAATGCCTCATAAGGTGCCATCTGTATGCTGGCCTGGTAACTGTTATTGTAGAAGAATTCCACCAAGTGTAGATGGTCCTCCCAAGATCCTCTAAAATCAATCATGCACGCTCTCAACATATCCTCTAATATCTGTATCATGCGCTCTGACTGTCCGTCAGTCTGTGGATGATATGCAGTGCTGAACTTGAGACGAGTTCCTAGGCTCTCCTGCATACTCCGCCAGAAATGTGATGTGAATCTGGAATCACGATCCGATACGATGCTGACAGGCACTCCATGTAATCGTACTATCTGCCTCATATACATGTCAGCTAGTATCTCTGTGGATTGCCCAACTCTGAAGGGCAAGAAATGTGCAGACTTGGTGAGTCTGTCTACGACAACCCAAACTGCATCCTTCCCGCTAGGGCTGCACGGAAATCCTGTTACGAAGTCCATGGTAATATGTTCCCACTTCCACTCGGGAATGGGGAGTGGCTGCAATAATCCTGCAGTCCTCTGATGTTCAGCCTTGACTTGCTGACACACTAAATACTTCGCCACAAATCTTACAATTTCTCTCTTCATCCCATGCCACCAGAAATGCTGTCTCAAGTCTCGGTACATCTTCGTACCCCCGGGATGAATGGAATATATCGAGCTATGAGCCTCTGTCATCAACTCTTGGCGTAGCTCGCCACTCGGAACATATAGGCGATCTTCGCACCTCAACGTTCCGTCTTCATGAATCCTGAGTCCCGTCTGCAGGCCGGCTTCTGTCCTCTCTCGCAGACGTCGAAATCTCGCATCTGTAGGCAATGCTGCCTTGATCCTCTCAATCAAAGTAGACTGAACCTCAAGACTGGCCATCTGTCCATCCATGCCTGGCAATATGATCTCTATTCCAAGCTCCTGGAGATCCTCTAGCAACTGTCGCTGCGTCGTCAGAAAGTAAGCCATGGGCTTCCTGCTTAAGGCATCTGCTACGACGTTCGCCTTGCCAGGGTGGTACTGCAGCTCAATGTCATAATCTGTCATCAACTCTAGCCAGCGTCTCTGCCTCATATTGAGCTCTTTCTGCGTGTAGACGTACTTCAGGCTTTTATGATCTGTATAAATCTCAACACGCTCACCATAAAGGTAATGTCTCCATAGCTTTAGTGCAAATATCACCGCAGCTAGCTCCAAGTCGTGCGTCGGATAGTTCTTTTCATGAACTCTCAACTGTCTCGATGCGTAGGCTATCACCTTGCCGTGTTGCATCAGTACACATCCCAATCCGCTTCCTGATGCATCACTGTACACTATAAATCCTCCTGATCCGGAAGGTAGTGTCAAAATCGGTGCTGATGTCAGACGCTTCTTCAGCTCATCGAAAGCCGCCTGACACTCGTCGGTCCAGATAAACTCTTCGCCTTTACGCGTCAGTCGCGTCATAGGCGCAGCTATCCTCGAAAAGTTTTCCACGAACCTCCGGTAATATCCGACAAGTCCGAGGAAACTCCTAACCTCTGTAACTGATGTAGGGGTAGGCCAGGTCTCTACTGCAGCTATCTTCTCCGGATCAACTGATAGTCCATCTCCGGTGATTATGTGTCCCAGAAATGGTACTCTGTCCAAGCAAAACTCATATTTGCTGAGTTTGGCATACAGCCTCTCATGTCTCAGTGTCTCCAACACAATCCTGAGATGTCTCTCATGCTCCTCCTGGCTCTTGGAATATATCAGGATATCGTCTATAAATACCACCACGAACTTATCTAAGTACTGGTGGAAAACATTGTTCATCAAACACATGAATACTGCTGGCGCGTTGGTTAAACCAAACGGCATGACTAAAAACTCATAGTGGCCATACTTCGTCCGAAAGGCCGTCTTCTGGATGTCCTCTTTCCGTACCTTGATCTGATGATATCCGGATCTGAGGTCAATCTTCGAGAATACACATGCCCCGCTAAGTTGATCAAACAAATCATCGATGCGCGGCAGTGGATACTTGTTCTTTATCGTTACAGCATTTAGCGCCCTGTAATCGATACACAAGCGTACCGTCCCGTCCTTCTTCGGTACGAACAGAATGGGTGCTCCCCATGGAGATACACTAGCCCGTATGAAGCCCTTTTCTAAGAGATCATCTACCTGAACCTTCAGCTCAACCAACTCCTTCGGTGCTAGTCTGTAAACAGGGGAAGTAACTGGCTCGGCTCCTGGAGTCAACTCTATGGTGAACTCAATCTCTCTGTCAGGTGGCAGTCCTGGAAGATCCTCCGGAAACACATCCTCGAACTCTGCTATAAAGTGAGGGTACATCGGTTCACCTTCTGCAATGTGTGTCGCTAGGGTAGGTTGGACACCATGCTCTCGGGCTCCCCGAAGAAACTCAAACTCTGGGTGATCTGGGGTCTAAAGATGACACAACCACGATGGCAGTCTAGGGTCGCATGGTATTGGCTCAACCAATCCATGCCTAGGACAATGTCGTAGTCTGGCATGGAGAAAACCAAAAATCGGGCACGCATCTCTCGCCCGCAGACAACTACTGAACATGAGCTACAAGTGTCGCTAACAGGTACTATTCTACCTCCCGTAAGAATCCTCTTGACCTTCGGAAGGGGTGCGGTGGCTATTCTATGGGTAGCCACGAAACTAGCAGCTATAAAAGAGTGTGTGGCACCAGAATCAAATAGGACTAATGCTGGTAATGAAGCTACTAAGATTGTACCTGCTATCACTTCTCCTGCTGTCTCAGCCTCCTCTATGGTCATAGCATAGGCCTGTCCCTGCCTCGGTGCCGGTGCCCTCGGCTGATGTCGGTCCTGGTGGAACTGTCCTGCCTGTGGGGCCAAGGGTGGCCTCCTCTGGTTCACTCCTGGTGCTGGGGGTCGCTGTGCTCCAGCTCCTGCGTAGGGTGGCCTCGGTCCAGGAGGCTGCTGATAAGGCCTCGGTGCTGGCAGGGCTGGTCGGTGAACCATCTGTGCTGGATCTCTCTGATCTGGGCAATCTCGTACTGCATGCTGATCCGATCCGCATCTCAAGCAAGCGCCCAATCTCCGTCGGCAGTCCCTCAATATATGTCCCTTCTTGCCGCAGTAATGGCAAGTGGGAATGACTGCACCCTGCTGAGGCGCTGCCCTTTGGTGTTGCTGCTGTACCAAAGGACGCTTCGCAGGTCCTCCCTGCGGGGCTCGGACTGCTGATATCGACGCAAAGGGGCGTTTCTGACTAGCCTCCAACTTGCTGATACGGTCTTGGCGTCGCGCTGCAAGTAGTACCTCGGAGTAAGTGGTGTAGGCTGTGGACCCGATAAGCCTCTGGTTCTCATATCTCAGGCCCTCAAAAAACTTCTCGGCCTTTGCTTCTTCAGTGGGGATCAAGTATGGTGCAAATCTGCTCAGGCGGAGGAACTCAGAATTGTATTCCTCTAAAGTCATACTCCCCTGGATGAGGTTCTGGAATCTGCTCCGAAGCTCTGCTCGGGCGGTAGAGGGTATGTACATCTCCTGGAAGAGTCTGGAGAACTCTTCCCAGGTGATGCGATCCGGTCCCAAACGCTCCTCCTCGGAAAGCCACCAGTGATGAGCGTTGCCGGTGAGCTGCATCCTGACAGCCGCCATCCATCGGTGTCGGGGGAGGTCAGTAGCCTCTAGCTGGTGCTGAATGCCGGTGAGCCAAGCGTGGACCTCCGTCGGCTCCTCGGTACCCGCAAAAGGTTGCGGTATCAAACGACGGAAGTCTATGACAGACCCTCTCGTCGGCGCATATGCGGGTGGTGTCGCCTGTCCCAAGGCCGTCACGATGCTCTCTCTCAAGGCCTCAGCCTGGTGCTGCTGAGCCTGCTGGGCCTGCTGCTGAGCTTGCTGTTGAGCCTGTTGCTGGGCCTGCTGCTGGGCCTGCTGGGCCTGCATCATCGCAAACATCATTTGGAACATCTGGGTTCCGTCCATCGGTTGCCCTGTGGGGAATGGCATATAGGGCATCTGGGGCGGGAATGGTGGAGGAGGTGGTAACTGCTGCTCCTCCTGACTCGGGATCCTCTGCTCCTCAGGTTCTGCCTGATGTAGAGTCTGGTGTCCGCCTGATGGCATGCCGGGATGTCCTGATGACTGTCCCATGGGAGCTGGAGTCAGTAGAAGGACCTGCTCCAGATCCGGTTCCCCGGATGATCCAGCGTCTCGGGGAACGTCGCCAGGCTGCGCGATACGTCCACTGCGGAGATTCATAACTCTGAAAAGAAGTCATGAATGCGATCAGCGTTTGAGGAAAAATAAACAAGATACAATTTGGTAAACGATATCGAGATAGAGGTGTCATGTGAAGGTTTCAATTTTTTTGCAGATGAGATTTCTAACTCTATTCCTAATTTGCAGGCTCGCTTGGCACAGTCAGGTGACCAAGACGATTTAAATCAGACCTGCATGGGCCACCACAAAAACCTTGTCATGCCCCGGTTCCATGGATAAGGAACCGAGCCACGTGGCAATGGCCAGCAGTGTACTTCGGCGGGCATTCCAATCCAATGGGCCCGTCGGAGTACACTTAAGCTGTAAAGTATAATGGAAAAACCCAACACATAACACAAGTAAACTCAATCTAAATCTCATCCACAGGCAGCAATATAAGAGCACAATAGAAGTAAATACAACGACTAATGTGCAGGAAGGAAAAATGTCCAAAATAGTATCAAGTACAAACACTAGAATAGTCACACGGGGACAAACCCGCTAGCACAAATAAACTGGAATGGAAATAAGCAATAAGATAACTTGGGACGGTAGCAGGTAACTAGGTAAAGATACCGTCCCAAGGAAAGAGTCACTACCAGCGATCAGGCGAAGTCCTCAGGGATGACCTCATCCTCGGCAGTGGGTACAGCCGCTGGATAAATGTCCGGTCCGTACTCCTCTGGGTAATCCTCGTGACCTACACCTGGAAGGGAACCAGGTCCTCAGAGGGATGTAACAAGGTACAAGAAAATAACATGCCAAGTAAACAGATAGTACAAGTACGACAACAGGGTAGACTAGTACAACCAAACAAGTGTGACACAGTTAAAGACAACGTTCGACGCGTGGGCTTTCTAATATAAAACCGTAGCTCCGGACACGAAAACACATGGCATGTACCGCAGCTCCGGGCAAAGAGTCATACGGGTGAGACAGCTACACTAGAAACAGGTATCACTAGAAAATACTACATATATATAAGCACATGCAGAGTAGCCCAAACGTTTAGTAACTGTCTTCCCCTTCCCAAGCGGTCAACGATTGTGCGTTAAACCTGAACCTCTAACTACAGTCTCGACATACACAGAATCTAACTCAACAGACGCGACCCTAAGGTCGTCCCAGTCTCTGGTCATGATGTCAGTATCAGGATACAGGAATCTGGCACGAACACAGTGTACAAGTGTGTCCTGGGGTATCGATGTACTCTGGTACGTGCATCGAGGTTCTAAGAAACATCAATAATTACTCTAGGTCGTTAAGTCGAATGTCAACACCCGGTTGTGAACCGGACACGGAATATCGATCATCAATGTAAACAAGCGCACAATGTACAATAAGAAAAATAATATCTGAAAACTGAAATACTGGGTGGCAAGGTACACTTGCCTGCGTGCGGCTGCTGATGACGGGGATCGGGTACTGCGTCCAAGTCCTCAGGTCTCGCAATACCTAGAGAAGAGATACAAATCTAAATCAATAATCTATTTTACAACAGACAGGTGTGCTACACATATCTACACCTAGACGTAATCTCAGCTACACCTAACAGAGACTAAACACCAGGGGGGTTTGACTATAGTTGACCTCCGGTACAATTGTCAAAACAACTAGTCCTCTATATGTTCTCCTCAATTTAATTCTCCATAATTAAATTCATAGTTTCTATCATGTACCAAACATCCCGATTATTTATTTAAATATCAAAAACTCACTTTTCCTCGAATTCATAATTTAATTTATTCGTTATATTTCATGTCGAAGACAATCTCTAATCCACGGTCCAACTTTATCAAATACGAAATACATGCTCACTATAAATATTTAAACTTATGTCAACCTCATTAAACCCAACCTCAAGTCATTAAATTTTTATATGCATTCTCATTAACCTCATTTGAATTTACCAAAGTTTTTCTTAACACATAGTGCAAGTAAACCTACACTAACCATTTATATATATTCAAAGACCTTCTTTCTAATGTAAATAATCCACATGTAATTTATTTATTATTTCTTCCACCCATGCATATATCCAAGACACATTATTCATGTTCTTATTTAATCATCATTAGCATAACCTTATCCATGTTCTTATTTAATCATCATTAGCATACTCAATGTAACCCTTTAATCACTTAGTTCAAATACTCCTCCCATTAACCATACATATCCACATAATATATATCACCCTAACAACATATTAATATTTCCATAATTAACATCATTCCATAATTAATACTACCTATTTAAACATAATTAATATTCTGGAATTTAATGCAAAGAAGGTGGAGGAATGAACCTCAAGGTGGCTCGCCGGAGTTGAGGGTGCTCGTGGTGGTGGTGATGAAGATTGATGGTGAGGGGGGGGGGTCGGCCACGTGGGAGTGGGCTGTGCACAGTCCACGTGAGGAGTGAAGGTGGTGAGGGTTTGAGTGTGGTGAAGGTGGTGGTTAAGTTGGTGTAGAAGGAGGGAAGGAGAAGAAGAAGAAGAAGAAGAAGAAGAAGAAGAAGAAGAAAAGAAAAGAAATGGGGAGGGAGTGTTCGGCCGGATTTGTGGAGTGGGGAGGAGAGAGAGTGAAGAAGGGGGGAGTTTTCTATGTTCCCTAGAAATTAGGGCCGGCCTAGGGATGAGTGTGTGAGGGGGAAAGTTATATAGGAGAGTGTGTAGGAATGAGTGGCTAGGAATGCTTTGAATTAATTGAATGGGTGGTTGAGATTCAATATGGATATGAGTGAGATTCCTTCATGAGGGAATGGGATTGGGACCCCATTTTGGGACCCTAATTATTATCATGACCAATGAGGTATTGCCAACAATTTGCTAATTGCAAATAAGCCCCCGTAAATTCAGGAATTTGCATGGACACATGAAATGACGCGAAAATTGTGCCGAAAATTGTGTTTATTAAATTGTATGACGAGGGGGTAGTGTGGGTGAGGAACGGGTTTAATTAAATGGGCATTGGGATTAATTTAGAATTTAAATGGGATTTACCAAGTTGGTAATCCCGAAATAAATAGAAATAAGCGTCCCGTGAATTTAATTTAATTTGGGGCACTTGGGGTCAAAATTCGGAAATGGCGCAAAAGACAAAAATGGTAGGGGCTTGGAGTCAGTCTTGGACCCTTTTGTTGGTCCGGCTCAAGGGGCTAAGTTGGTATCCCAAAATTGAGGGTAACGACACAGGTGTCCGACACAGAATTAAATAAGGATTTCGGATTCGAAAAGTTGTGCAATTAATTTAGAGCACAACGGAATCTGACTTTTTGTGACGGAAAAGTCCAGTGCCTAATTTGGCGAGTTGAGTCGAGTGTACAATATTTGTACGAAATTTATGGGCTGAAAATGGGCTCCGAATAATTTGACAACAATAGCGCGCGCCAAGGGTTTTAATTAATTAGATTAAAAATTCCAGATAAATATACTCTATTCTAAACCTCAATATTTTCTTTAAAAATTTTCCCGGTCCACTCTAACTATCCACAGAATAAAATGAGGGGGTTTACACGCATGAGAAGAACTACCCTACCCATGACTTGGACTTGGCAGCGGTTATCTTTGCTCTCAAATTATAGAAATACTACTTGTATGGAGAGAGAGTGAAGATCTTCACTGACCATAAGACTTTAAAGTATGTGTTTACACAAAAAGAGCTCAACATGAGACAGCGGCAATGGTTGGAGCTGATGAAAAACTTCAACATATCTTTACAGTACCATCCAGGGAAGGCTAACATAGTCGTGGATGCTTTGAGCAGGTATCTCGTGGCTATGTGCTTGACTAGAGACAGATATTTATTGGCCGATCTTGACAGTTTGGGCTTTGAGGTACTAGTTCCTAGAGTCGCATCACATATATAGGGACTTCAGGTACATTCATAGTTGATGGACCGGGTCAGAGCCGGACAGTATGAGGATGAGTCTCTGAGGAGCATCAGAGCACAAGTTCAGATGGGGCTGGCAGAGGTCTTCATCATCGCAGATGATGGATCATTGCGACACGGTACCAGGTTATGTGTACCAAGAGAAGCATTGTACGAGAAGATTCTGAAGGAGGCACAACGTTATCAATACTCTATGCATCCAGGTGCCAATAAGATATATAGAGACATGAGGGAGAATGTATGGTGGTTTGACATAAAGCGGAAGGTAGCTAGCTTCGTGTCCAGATGCTTAGTTTGCCAGCAGGTCAAGGCGGAGAGATAGAGGCCAGGTGGATTGCTTCAGCCTTTATCTATTCCAGAGTGGAAATGAGAACATATGACTATGGATTTTATATCGGGACTTCTGCGTTCTCCAGGAGGCAAAGATGCGATTTGGGTCATCGTGGACAGGTTGACCAAATCAGCCCACTTTATGCCATTTAAAGTGGGTACATCTACGGAGAGACTCGCGAAAATGTATGTGCGCCAGATTTTTAAATTGTATGGTATTCTAGTGAGCATAGTCTTAGATCGGGATAGTCGCTTCACGTCCTATTTCTGAAGGAGTTTGCAGGCTAGCTTGGGCACTCAGCTCAAGTTCAGTACCGCTTATCACCCTCGGACAGATGGACAGTCGGAGAGGACTATTCAGACTCTCGAGGACATGCTACACACCAATGTTTTAGATCTTAGAGGTTCTTGGGAGGATCACCTTCACTTGGTAGAGTTTTCATACGACAACAGCTACCAAGCCATCATTGAGATGTCACCATTCAAGGTATTGTATGTACAGAGATGCCACACTCCGTTATCCTGGGATGATTTTGGTGACAGAGCTTTATTGGGATCAGATATGGTAGTGGATGCGGCAGAGAAGGTAAAGCTTATCAGGGACTGACTTCGAGTGGCGCAAGACAGATAGCGACATTGGGCCGATAGCCACCGGAGACTTATGGAGTTTGAGGTATAGCTTTAGTTTGTTTTGCTTGTGTTGATTGTTGTTTGTTAGAGTGCTAAGGTTGTGTTTCGTGCTAGGTTGGCTGTCTGTTTTTTTTAAGGATTTCGTCGATACGTAGCACGATTCATTTTGATGGAGGCGGAAAGCTTAGTCTATAATTTATCGTACCTTTCAGTATTCTTGAGAGGATCAGTGCAGTTGCATATATACTAGACTTACCACCTGCTCTAGAGGGAGTGCACAACGTATTTCACGTATCGCAGTTAAGACGGTACATGGCAGATCCCAATCATGTGTTGGATCACTTGAAGATAGAGGTGGGCCCTACTCTTAGCTATCCAGAGCAGCCAGTGGAGATTCTGGATCGGAGAGAGAAGGTATTGAAGAACCAGACGATTTCTTTGGTACACGTCGCATGGAGGCATCACTCGCCAGGAGCCTGGGAGCGAGATACCGAGATGCGCGAGCGATATCCATATCTGTTCGAGCCGTGAGGTATAATTCTTTCTTGCATTGTATTGTTTGCTTTTGGTAGTTAGTTTCTTCCTTAATTTTTAGGACAAAATTTTTCTTAGGTGGGTAGGATTGTCACCCTCACATTTTTACTCAAGGGTAGTTTGGTAATTGACGTGGGTAATTCTAAATTAGGATTTATTTTATATTTAAATATTGTGCATGCATGATTTATTTAATTATTGTATTATTTATTGATTGCTAGTTGTAGATTTATTTTTAGACTTGTGTAGTGGACCTAACCCATTTAGTTAGTTGCATGAACCAATATTTTGGATGAGCTTAGTTTGAGCCCATGAATTAGGCCCATGGATTAGGAGGTTGGATTAATTAGTGAAACCATTAGACTAGAACCTTCCCTCCCTAATTAATTTCTTCATGAGAGGCCCCAAGGGGTAATTAAGATATTTTATATTGCATGGAGGGGGTGTATATGGCCGACCACCTCAAGAGGAGAGAGAAACTATTTTATTTTACCAAATTTCCAATTTATTTTAAATCTAGTTCTTCTCTCTTTTAATTTCCTTCATTCCCTTATCAATTATCTACCAATTCTTCATAAATTCCTTCTCTAACTCTTCATTGAGGCTTCTACATCATGGATCTACAAGAAGGAAGCAAGAAGTAAGGAGGAGGAGGCCAAGATCTACAAGGAGAGGAGCTACTTGCCATTTGGAGACTTTTTATTGGGAATCCATCTCCCAATAGGTATATTTTAGTTTTTTCTCTTCTAATAGACTCTAGATCTAGGATTTAAACATGAGAAACCAACCCACATGCATAGCCTACCGATAGAAATTAGTTTTAGGTTCATCGGAGACCTACGGTGAAAGTTATGTCCATTTTGGTGTCAATTTTGGGGGAATTCTGAGATTGGCACATGTAGTGGTTGTCATTGGATATAAAAGATCTAAATGACATATGATTGCTTGTTCGTGACTAGTGTCATGTCCACAATTGGGTACGTGTAGGCCGTATCTCGTCAATTTGACGAAACAGGTTGATTTTGGGGGGTTTTCTCTGACACGGGACCTTGTGCATATCATATTGTAACACTGATACGTAGTTATTCTAATTACTATACGTAGTATTCATAATTAGTGTATTAGACTTGTTCGTGTCCTCTGGGATACGTTTGATTGTGTGTTGGAGCCGTATCGCAAGCGTATCATAAAATTAGTGTGATATGGGTGCGGTGCACTCCACGTGTTTGATGTTTTGTCCTTTTTACTATACGTACATGTGTATTTATATATCTAGATGATATTTATATAACATATATGTATACAATAATTGTATATAGTTATATGTATATATATGTGTTGATTTATATATGTGTTGTATATATTTACGTGTATGTTATGTGTATTGTGTTTATAGAGGGTTTATATATATATATATACATATATATATTAATATGTATAAGAGGTGTTATATGTATCTATACATATATATATATATATATATATATATATATATATATATATACTTGTATATATGTATGTGTGTGTGTGTATTTGATTATATGTGTGTGAGTATAGATATAACTATCTTTAGGTAGTTGTGTTTGTATATACATATATAGATTGATAACTTGATATATATATATATATATCCATATGTGATTGTATATATATATATATATAATATATATATATATATATATATATATATATATATATATATATATATATATATATAGATAGATAGATAGATAGATAGATAGATTGGTATATATATTTATATCCATAGAGGGTTGTGTGCATGGTGTTTGTGTTTGTGTGTGTGTTGGGTGTGAGAACACTGTGTCATTTGAGCATTCGAGAGGGAAGCAGCCATAACACAGTGCTCAAAGAGAGGGGGAGCCATCAGCAAGAAAATGCAGGAAGCAAATCAGTAGGAGGGACTCGGGCTTCCACTGTGCAGAACTCCTTGCACAGCAAAGATCAGCAGTACTGGGCAGTCAGTGACTAAGGAGGGGACTACAACTAGTGTGGCATTGCACAGCGGGGAGTCGGGCACTCAGTTGAAGAGGTTTGTAGCTACACTCGGTGAGAGCAGTTGTACGACACAGTGTTGTTCTAATACACAGTATCAGTATCAGACGTCAACTGTGCAGTTCTCACTACAAGTATCAGTGTAGATTTTTCTGTGCAGCCGAGCACAATATCCATGCAAAATTTTTCCTGTGCAGTCGAGCGCAATATCGGGTGCAGTTTTCAACTGTGTAGTTTCAGTCCAATTTCAGTTAGTTTCGTTTCCAGTTATGTGTAGATATCAGTTCTTAGTTCAGTTTTGAGGTATTAGCCTTGTTAGTTATGGGTAGTTAGTTCAGTAGTATCAGTAGGATTAGTATAGTTAATATTTTAGTGTATTCTGTTTAGTGATTAGTTGGATTTTCATTTTTGAGTTGAGTTATAAGTTATTGGTTATAGATGGGTATCAGTGAGTGTGGGTTTAGCAAGGTATTGAGGTTTCACTTGGGTTTGAGTATATATATATATATATATATATATATATATATATATATATATATATATATATATATACTATTTTCATACAAATAAACTTGCGTATCTTAGGATACGGCTCTTTGAGTGCCTTGTTGTATCATAGCTTAGCTAGTATAGCATAGACTCATAGTGTATCGACTTAGTGACTTAGTATTTTACTCTTGCAACCTAGATTTCATTGGTTTGACCTAGAAATAGCTTATTGACCTAGAATTGTATCAACTTAATTGATTTTCATTCTTGAACCTTGTATTGATGCAACATACCATATATAGGTTGTGTGACACCAGCTTGGGCATCGAGAGACACACCTTGCTTAGGACTTAAGGCGAGTACATTTCTCTTATAGTTTTTAATTCACAATATTATATATATGCATGTTCTAGAATTGTATACTTGATCCCGACACAGTAATTTCACGGACTGGTACTATATGGATCCTGTCAGGAGATGTTATCCCCTACCGTGTTCAGCGAGTACTCGTGTACATTGTATCTCATCGTGTATATTGGGTATTGATTATATTTCTTGTTCATATATTGCTCGTGTTCAGTGTGTTTATTCGTGTACACCTACCGCTCGTATTCGGTGGTTATGATATTCATCTACACCCACTGCTCATGTTCAGTGGTTATATTTCGTGTTCGTAGCGTATCGTGATTGGATCCATCGGTATTAGTTGGGGGTGGGAGAGTAGGAGTTGATTATGTGATCAAAGCCCCATTGTTATATCGTGTATATTCTGGTTACATACCTCACTTGTAATCGTCTTACCTGATCATGTTCACCCAAACCAATCACATAATAAACTTGTATTATGAGGCACATTAGTTAGTTTGCAGTTACTACATCATATTGCTGATATTCATATTGTTGTTCTATATTCTCGTATATTACTTGTATATCTATTATTCATTCATTCATATGTTTAGTGATCTTGTATTTTATTTCTATTATCTGTTTTATATGCTCGATTATGCTATTAAAACTGCTTTCAGAGGTATGTACTTCGCTCCAATCCAGACTGGATATATTTTTCCAGATGACTGGCTTATAGAGTAGTATCCCAAATTCTACGGGCCGGAGGACGGCGTACCTATAGAGGATACTCCTATAGACCAGGAGGATTTAGTTGTAGAGCCCAAGGAGGTCTAGTTATTTTTGTGTTGGATTGTATTAGACTATTATTTTGGTGGATTCACAACTTTTATATTATTTCAGATTGTGGATTGTATCTTATTCTTTCCTTCGCTATTCCATTTATGCATTATTCTTCCTTAGTTTATTTTGTGATTGAGATTAGTTATTCATGTGAGATACCATATTGCTCATCCGTTTGGAGTTAAGATGATTGGCATGTACCATATTATATTATTGAGATGTTAGATAGTTAGAAATGACCCAGATAGCGTTCTACCACCGATTCTGCGGTGGGCGTAACCATGTACTCGTGCCCGATTATTCGGGTGAGGGTCGTGACACTGGGTGGTCGACTTTAGCAGATATAGCTCATTCTTGTTGTTCATTATGGATTAAGGCATAGCTATTTATATTTACTGGATTATCTTGATAGTGACCATTATAATACAACTTATACGTATTCGAGTCGGACCAGAGTCTGGTCGAATGTGTAGCTGGCATGTTACGTATTCTTAGCCCTACATATTTTGGGACTGGGGTGTTACAGTTGGGCTTGGCCACGTACTCATATCCGAAAAGCGGTTGCGGGACGTGGCAATATTTTATAGTGTCCCATGCAGGTCTGGTTTCGCATGAGGTTGCAAATTCATGGTTTGTACTTCAATTTAGTAGTACTAGCTTTGAGCATGCAAATTTAATTGAAGATATAATTTAGAATAACTTTATGAGAGTTATATCATCCACAAATAGGATTCCCAACCATATGAGTCTTCTATCTTTGTATCTCTTATGCATCTTGCTTGATTCCATCAATAATTTCTTCGATATGGTTGCATCTACCGTTTTAACCATATCATTTACGTCCCTTTTTACTTAGCATTAGTTGCATATTTATAATGCATATTTAGTTAGCTAATGGTAGACCATCATAGTTGTCCCCTTATTGTTTCCCTCATATCTTCAAAATGCTACCTAATACCAGAGCATGTGGTTCAGAGCGAATGGTGTTCATCACATACCTCACGTATCTCAGGAGGTCTCATCAGCTGCCCCTCCAACAAATCCAAATCCGGGAGGCGTGCCCACTAATGGGGCACAACTGTATGACATCTTCAGAGGCATGATTGAGGCATAGAGGGCACAGACAGAGGCCTAGAGGCAGCAAACAGAAGTAATGAGGGCAAGCGTAGAGAATGCCCAACAAGTCACCTTAGCCGCCATGGAGAGGGTTGCTCTTCAGCAGCAATAACAACCCACTCATCCGAGGGTGGGCAATATCCTGGACTTCAAGAAGATGGACCCGCAAGAGTTTAAGGGGATCGAAGGCATCTCTATACAGGTGAGTGGCTCAAGGGTATCGAGGGATGTAAGTTTTTTGTATCTTCGAGGTCCTAAAGATTGAGGCTTTTGGCTTTTAGCTTCACGATATTTCCCGCACTTGGTTAAGGAATGAGCCTAGTATTGGATATCCAGATCTTACCTAGGATCAGTTCAAGGACCTCTTTAAGAGGAATTTCTTCCCTGTAGTAGCCAAAGGTGTTCTGGAGAAGGAATCCAGAACCTGGAGCAGGGCAGTTTCTAGTGGATGAGTACGCTACAGAGTTTGACAGGTTGAGCCAAATTGCAGAGTACATGGTAAGGAACCCAGAGGATAAGGCTTGGCATTTCAGAGAGGGCTTGATCCAGGAGGTCAAGGTCTACATTTTTTCAGGTCATACGACTTTTGCTGAGATATTGGCAGAGGCTCAGAGGGTCGAGGTAGATCTGGGCCTTAGGACCAAGAGGGCTAGTGATACTTTCGATGGTGGTAGTAGTACGAGACTATCAAAGTAGCCTAATATCCAACAGAAGACCCTTCAACCCCAACAACAACAACATCATCCTCCAACTAGAGTAGTACCACCCCAATAACAACCACCAAGGCAGAACTTGGCAACACCCAACTGTACTTTTTATCGAAGAGGAGGACATACTTGGGATGTGTGTAGGAAGAGATTAGGACTTTGTCTTCTTTGTGGATCACCGGACCAGCAAGTACATAATTGTCATATATCCCCAATTACACCAACCAATAGGCCAAACCAGAATTGACAGTTCGGAGGAGCACCACGCCAAGGGCAAGGACACACATTTATAGTTGTGGCTTAACCCCAAGGCGAAGGTAACTTGCATAGATTTTTTTAAAAGGCCTTATATAGTTATAGTTGTTAATTAAGGTATATTCTTAGTATACCCTAGTTGGCTTTAGATATTATTGAGTTTTAGCCTCCTATTGATTTCCTTTTCAACAATGACCTCTCCATGATTTACCTTAAGAGTAGTATTAGATTGCCATAGGAATTGCTTTCATATATTACTGTATAAATATATAAAAACTTGTGTGGTTTGATTTTTGAGAATTTTTTTTAAGGAGGGTAGGTTGTAGCATCCGCTACCAAATACCATATAAGAATAATAATTAGAATACACTTGTATTTTTATGGGAATTTTGTTTTAAAATTTTAAGTATAGTTTTGTAAGGATGATAGTGTAACACTAGACTTCATATGGATCATGGAGACTCATATTAAGATTTAGAATCATTTTTAGACTATTTCAGAATTTTAGAGATTTTTCGATAATTTTTAGATAATTAAAACTTAGAGAATATAATTTTTTATGAGTTCTGAAAATTACTAGAGAAAAGCTAGGGACATATTTTGACCCCAAGTATTTTTTAGGGTTTATAATTTCATTCTATATTTTTTAGAATTTTCCAAATTTTTTTGATTATTTTTAATAATTATTTGGAAATAATTAAGTTAAAATTGATTTATAAATTAATTTTTGAAAAAAGAAAAACCTAAATAAACTAATTCTATTACACAGTCAGCAAAACCCCCAGCCGGGCCCGCGCGTCAACCTACTACGGCTAAAACCTCAGGGCATAGTAGTTAGAGTAAGAGGGGGGCGGGTGTGAGTGTAACCCGGATTCATGAGCTACGATCGGAATTCGAGTCAAGCTTAGATTGGCTTGAACAGAGCCGACTTGGAGCCGGTTTGAGCCACAGTCGTCCGATCCTCGACGGGGGCACGTGGGATGGCTGCTATGTGTCCCACAAATGAGCTGCAGCTGCTTCTGTCCAATATATATATATATATATATATATATATATATATATATATATATATATATATATAAGGATTAGGATTTTCCAGAACTTATTTTTCGAGGAGAGAGAAAGGAAGGTTGGAGGAGATTGCTTCAAGGGTTCTTCAACTTCGCAACGCCATATCTTCTAGCTCTAGAATCCAAATGCCTCTCCGTTTCTTGCGTTGGAATCGTCTTGAGGTTAGATTACCAAATATCTGAAAAGAAAATTACTAATTAGTTACATGAAATTCTATAAAATTTATTAAGTTTCTGTTGTCCAAAATCTGATGAATTTTGGTGTTTTCGAGTTGCGGAAGGTCCCGAACTCAGAATCATATGACGTTTGAAGTTTCAAAAAACTGACATGATAAACTACTACAAATATTTTTATAAGAATTAAATATGCTATTTTACTATACTGTAAAATTCGTGCAACGTAGACGTAACTAGGAAACCACCGAAAATTGTCATATGTGTGCCATATTGACGATAATTCTTTATCAGTTCGAGATTCGATAAAATTATCGATTATAGCATTCATGTAGCACTAAAATCTATAAGATTTTAAATAGAAATGAAGGATTTGAGTTAGTTGACTTTTTGTTCAATGGAACGTCTCGATTTGTGTGCCATGGATTCCGAACTTGTAAAGTTGACTTTCTTTGAACCAAAATCTAAGAATAATATTAAAATCAGAATATAATTAGATTAAAATAGTATTTTAGGTTATTTTATTCAGAATTAAATATATTAGAATAGAAAACATATTCGACCACTTTTGTTATTCTAACTTGTTTAATTTATTCGACGGGGTAGATTGGACGACATCTTGAGTTGCAACTTCATACTTTTTTAGAGTAGGCAAGTATTACTATGACCAATATTACCGATATTTTATGCTGCATGTTTCTTTCCTTGATATTGTTGGCTTACTATGACCAATATTACCGATATTTTATGCTGCATGTTTCTTTCCTTGATATTGTTGGCTTACTTCTTATTGTGATGCATGAGAGTTATACTAGTTATCATCATACATGATCACCTAACATTTTTTGTTCCAATGTTCAATGTTCAATGTTTAATATTCAATGTAAGTTAAAGTTAATGAAAAGTGATCATGTTTAATTGTTAGAGAGTTGGGAGGGAAAATACAATGAGTAAGCTTGTGGTCTATGAATTATGCAACTCCTAACAATTTGATTCATGTTTATAGTTGTCAGTAACTTAATTTGATCGACGGACATTCGATATCTTAACATGGGGAGATGTACAGACATATAATAAAAAGTAGTCCATAAACGTAATTTGGGATTAGGAAGATAGTGCAACAATAGCTTTTTAGTGGACCGAGCTATTTTTAATGGGTTTGGATTGTGTGTTCGGGCTGAACATGGGATACCCAGATCCGTTAGGAGACCTAACCCTAATTTATTCTCATGGTCCCTGACGTAGCTTATATATCCTTTATTCTTCGGCCGTCATAATATATTAGAAGTGAGCAGCTTTTTCTAAATTCGTCTTTCACGTAAGGAGGGAAAGAGGGTCGGCCAAGGAAAATAAAAGGCTGGAAGATCATCGTCCATACGATATCCAATCCGTACGTGCAGAAGATCTTGAGGTCGCTGGTTGATCGAGTTTTCTGTAGATCGTCTTCTACTTCTCATCACTTCAGGTATAATTCGTGAACCCTACTTTTCGCCTTTGAAGGGTTAGATCACGTATTAAATATGTTAATATTTTATCGATCGATATGCACACCAATCTGCGGTCCTGGGGATCCCTGGTTCCATCAATTGGTATCAGAGCAAGTATTGGATCTACTTATCGATTGATAATTCTATGTTGTCCAATAAAACTGGCATCAAAAAATAGTCAGTAGATGTAGATCTATTCTAACTCGGTTTTGCAGACATCTTAGATCCAACTATTATGTTCTGAATGCATGTTTTATTTATGTGATTTAAACCAACAATATGTCATGGTTGTTGTTATTCATGGATGTAATTAAAATTATGAGGGTTGATCGTTCTTATTTTTATAATTTTCTTCAATCTAGTTTATGTGTAAACTCCTTCGTGAGTCATAGGATTGATGTAATTTTAAATTTTTTTGATCTTTCGTAATTTTGGTGTTGGTTGTTTCTGATGTTGAATGAGATACTATTTTTAAGTAGTCCGGAGGCAGACATATAATTTTTGATGGAGGAAAAGATGGCCAAACCTAAAAAAATTGGCAAGTTGAACCCCGAATAACTCTGTGCAGAGCAAGATTTTGGATTCGGCACCTGAAGAAGAAGCAGGATATATGGCCATAATAGTTGGATATTTATTTTTCATTTATAGCTATATTTTCTTACTCTGTTATGCATGTTTATTATTTATGGATGGTTTTTTAAACTAAGCCCGCATTAATAATGGACTACATGGACATACGTCAACTAGTAGAAAAACCCTTATTGTTAAATAACTAAGTGGGAGAGAAAATTTATTTAGTATAAATTCCATGGTCTCCACTACTGGTTTATAGGTAATGTAATTATACTTGTGTGTTAGCATAGTACCTTCCTCCATATCAGAAGAGTCTAATTATGGATCACCAGTACAAACTTCCTTATGGATGATTATAGAAAGTTACATAGTGTGTGTTCACTTCCCAATCTAAAGAAACTCATTACGAAGTAATGGACTTAGTATTATGTAATGGTGTACACTTAGATAAAAATAATTGTATCCTTCCCATCGGAGTCACTGCTATTATTTATAGGACCAAAGCAAAGACTAACAAATTAATCTTATTTGTCATAAAGTTAGGTTGACATGATAGTAAAATTAATAGAAAAAAACCTCCTTAGACAAATATTGAATTGGTATACGTCCATATTATCGTGGCATACTAAATTCCTAGTGTTTAAGGTATTGGTAAACTTTTTATTATTGTTTTGAGGAAACCAATATTTATTTAGTTCAAAAAGTTTTTTTGCCCTACATAATTATTATTTATGTGATTACCAGGATTTTAAAATGGGTTCATTCAATCCATTTATGGTGATTCTTAAAGAAAATAAACTAATTGGCCCTAATTACATTGACTGAAAACGTACCTTGGATATTGTCTTAACTGATGAAGAGTACAAATATTGTCACGACCCGTACCCGAAAAATCGGGCATGAGTCGTGGGTACGTCCAGCCTACACCGCAACATCGGCGGTAGAACGCTGTCTAGGTCAACTATCTAGATAACTCACAAAAAAATCTGCCATGACCTCTCCAAAAGGAGGGCAACCACGCAATCAATATATAATCCTGTCAAGATCTCAACTCCAAACGGAGAAGCAAAATCATAATGATAATCAATTACTCAATCACGAATCTAAGCACGATAAGATAACAAAGAAGACTAACAACTATAAAGTCTAACCAACAACTACTACTACAATAACCACAACATCAATAATAATAATACATCATCCAAAATAATATACAAACAAGGTCTCAATCCAAACCGGAGACAAATCCAGTGCTAAAAGCTAATAAAAACAATAACGAGGTCCTAGTGATCCCGGCTACCAACCCGAAAATCACCCCTAAACTAGAGGGTCCCTGTCTGCACCAACGACAGGCTCAGGTCCATAAAACGTCGGACACCAATCCTCCGGATACTCTGAAAAATATGTCCAGTCAGGACTGGAGCAAGTACATCTCTAACAGCAGTTCCATTTAAATGATAAAAACTATAAAACAGTTATAGCAAGTAGCAAGAAGAATGAAGCGAATATGGAGCAAGAAATATATATATGTATCACTGGTGCATAAAGGTAAAGATGCAGGAATATCAGAAACAAGATAGTAATAACTGCAAGATACAGGAAATCTAAGCTAAGATCAAGTCCGTGCACATAAACGTGTAGTAAGTCCAGCATGAAAAATATGTAGTGAGTCAAGTCCAGAAACATGTAAGTGAGACAAGTCAAGAAATGCATGAGAGTCCAGACTATAAAGAATGAACTCGGTGTCTTTGAAATACTTATTTCGACATGTAAACGGCTAGGGGTAAGTACGGCTCACCGCGCACTGGGTGCGCGGCTGTTATCATTCCAGATTATACCAGAGGGAGTAATTCCTGATGATTCCAGATGGGAATATTTACATGTCTACTCGAGTATTTCTCCGCCCTGACTAATATAAGTGGATCCAAGACCCGACACATAAATCAAGATGAGTCCAGCCTGAACATGAGTGATGCTTGTAGTGATGCCTGTAGTGATTCCAGAATAGGGGCCAGAAACATGAAATGTACGTGTCGCAAGTAAATGAATCCAGAAATATCAGTCAGTGTCCCATATTGTGCCAGAAAAATTAGATGATACTATACTAGAAGCTGAATCATAATAATCATCAGATAATGAAAACTATCAGAGAATGTACTCGCCTGACGTCCTGAGCAACTGGCAATCCGAACCGGTATCGCAAGGACCTATTGCGAAAAGTAAGGTTAAACAGGGTTCTAATGAGTTAAACAGATATAAAATAACTAAAAATAGGCTTCTAGGGTCGTTCTAGGTCAAACGGGTCAAACCGATAAAATCTGGGTCAAAAAGTCAACTCTGGGTCAAAACTAGGTCAAAAGTTGACTTTGGCGGTCAACCGAGTCAACTACGGTCAAGTTGGGTCAAACTAGGGTGCTCCTGAAATTCTAGGTCAAACTGAGGTCATTAAGCTAGAAAATTCATAAACTCGCCTCCTTGAGATACCGGGATACCCTCAGTATCCGATACCTCAACCTACGCTATATACCCCACCTATACTCTCTAAAACCTATGCTAGCACGCGTAAATATATACACATAAGCATATAAAAATTACTCCAATACTATTCCTAGGCTATTGCTCAAAAACCTCACTCGAAACTCAATACCTTGGTTATCTTAAGGTATTGAGATACCTCGGTATCTCAAGGTATTGAGATACCGCTCTAAACTCAACGCGACTACCCTTCTAGCTAACTAACTATGCATAAACATATATATCTAGCTATAATCTAGGCTAAAATATAGATATCTAATACATATAGGCATATACCTAGGTATCTACATATATATCTCACATACACACACACTCACATACATATATACCTTACCTTACCTATACATATATATATATCCATATCTAGATATCTAACTATCTATCTAGCTATGTATATATCTATTTATAAATCTATCTATCTATCTCTCTAGATATCTATAGATATATATAGCTATAGGTATATATATCTATACCTTAGATATATATAACTATCTATCTATCCATTACCTACCTACCTATCTTATTATCTATCCATCTAATAATCTAACTATCTATCTATATCTATATATCCATCTAGTATCTATATATATCTCTATCTAGCTAACTATTATCTATCTAATTATCTATCTATATCTATCCATCTAACTATATGTCTATCTATCTTTCTATATAATCATCTATCTATCAATCCATCAAACTATCTATCTATCTATCCATATATCTAACTATAGAGATACATACCTATACATAACTCTCTCCCTCCCTCCCTCCCTCGCTCTGCTGCTGAAACCGCTGTTGTAATGCTTCTGAAGCTGCTGGAACTGCTGCTGCTGCGAATGCTGCTGCTGCAGGCCGTGCTGCAGCGAGCTGCTGCCGCGGCGCGCTGTCGCTGCTGCCGCGGCGCTGCCTCGCTCTGCTGGCTGCTGCTGCGGCTGTGTGCAGTCCGCTGCCTCGCTCTGCTGCACCCAGACACAAGCACACACACACATGACCACACACACACAATCACACATACACAGACATACACACACACACACATATATATATATATATATATATATACACACACCAACATACATACATATATATATCTACACTACTATATATAAATACACACACACACTAATACATATAGGTACACACACATATATCTATATATATATATATACACTAATATATCTATATATATCTATACCTATACACACTCACAAACTCAAGCACAAATATATATCTATATATCCTCACTCACTCACACACTCACTCTCACACACACTCACACACACACTCTCTCACACACTAGCACACACTCTCACAACCACACACACAAACACTCATACATATATATATAAATATATATACATATATACATAAACTCAAACTCATAATCATATATGTATATCTATAAACACATACACACACACACACACACACACATATATATATATATATATATATATATATATATATATATATATATATACATATCAACACACTCACACACACTCTTACACATATATATATATATATATATATATATATATATATATATATATATATATATATATATATATATATATATATATATATATATACACACATAGGCATATACATACACAAGCACATAGATATAAATACACACATATATATATAAATATGTATACATAAACACACATACATATATATATAAATATATATACATATATAGACAGTTATAAGTATATATAGAGAGACACAACACCACTCAACCACAACACACAACAACATGTCCCACTCACGCCCAACGACCCCGACACTCACCAACACCCTAAAATATATAAAATATAACTCGAAAACTCTAGCACACACTCCCCGATACTAATCCAATGTGCGCACAAGCCCGAAACAAGGAAACCAAGTCGAAATGGCCGTTCGATTATTTCGACGAACACGCGGTACGCGGTTCGGAAAACCTTCTGAAACGCACACCAAACGAACTCGGAATCGGCCCAAAATTTATCCACGCGCTCTAAACGATGCCTAAATCCTAGAAAAGTGCTCCCGCATCGATTCTAGGTCCGTGGCAGAAACGCACACGCACTTAGAATCGGCGACGACGAAAACCCCCAAAACGCCCGAAACGCCCGTTTCTCCGCGATGCGGCTTCCCGTGTCCGAACGGAGACACGCACTCACCCTCAAGACACCCGATAATGTCTACCTAGGTCCGTCTAACCTAGGGCATCACCCAAAATTGGGCCAAATTCGGATTCCACCCAAAATTGACACAAAACCTAATGTTAAAGTCTCCAAATACTACCAAACTAGTTCCAACTTCCTCCCACGGGTAGCCTAAGGGTCTAGGAAGGTTCTAAACTATTAATTACACTATAAAAGAGTAATTACAAGAGGAAAATTAGGGTTTACCTCTTGGGAGTTGGAATCCCAAGCCAAAGTCTCCAAAATGCTCCAAATCCACCAAACCAAGCTTCCAAGCTCCCAATCCAAGCTCCAACACCAAATCTAGGCTCTACCCACCTAGGTTGGGGAAGAATGTAGGTTTAGGGTTAGCAACCATGGAGAATAGAAGAAAAAAGAAGAGGAAAATGATGCTTACTTGAAGTTGGGAGAAGGAAATAAGTAGAAATGAAGAGTGGAGAAGAAGAAGAAGAAGAAGAAGAAGAAGAAGAAGTGATGAAGAAATGAGGTGGGGAGAGGCTGCTCCTGCTGTTTGGTCGGGTGTGGGCTGGGAATGATCGGCAAAAGCAATAATAAAGGGGTTGCCAAGTTGGGAAATTATCAAAATGCCCTCCCGTAACTCGGTTTTGGATTTCGGGTTCCAAAAACACTCAAACTAACTCCAAATCTCTCCCACTAACCCACTAAAAATATAATAAATATTCTAAAACCCAAAATAGGTCTCACAGGGGTGTGGGCTGGGTCGGACATGGGTCCACTAGGGTCTGACATGGGTCCAGGCTAGCCAAAATCCTAAAACAATCAATATAAAAATAATACAATCATTAATTAAATATAAATATAATTAATTATAAATAAATACATAATTAACTAAATAAAAAAAAATATCCGGCTCTGAAAATGGGGTGGTGACAAGCCTATCCTCCTTAAAAAAATTTGTCCTCGAAATTTAAAGTCAATCACACTCCCTCTAGGTCAAACCCCCAACAATCATAGTCAAGAAATTCTACCTAAACAACATACAAGATCAGGGCCCTACTGGTCGTGTTATCACAGTCTCAATCAGGGTCACTACACTATCTACCACAGCACAAAGAAAATCTAACAGGTATTATGAAATACACCACAAGGAATAGAAAAGGACAGGAAGAAGAAATAAGAGACAGACTGTAAACAGCCTAAATTTTCAGATATTTTTTTAAAAATCAATTTTGGGATTAATATGCATTTTTCAGGAATTTACATAGGTCCTGTAGTGAGTTTGTAATTTTTTAATTGCTAATAACTAACATTAAAATGAAATGGAAATATGATTTTATGGTGTAAAATAGAAAACCGGACTTAGGGTAATTTTCTAGGATTTTATTGGGCCTCAGACCTATTTTTTAAAAGCCTAAAAACTATTTTTCTAATTAAATTAATTAATTAAATGATTTTTATTATTAAATTTACTGTTTTATTATTATTATTATTATTATTATTATTATTATTATTATTATTATTATTATTATTATTATTATTATTATTATTATTATGTTGTTTGGGCCCGGCCCAGCCCAGTGGGCCGAGCCCAGTGACCCAGCCCAGCCCAGCCCTCTCACACCTTAGCGGGTCGGGCGGGTCGGCCAGACCCGAACCAGCGCCCGACCCGGCCCACATACCCGGTCACCCCCAACCCCACGTCTCCCTCTCCCCGATCTCTCCGCCGGCGCCGCATTTTCCGGCCGGCCACCTCGCCTCCCCCTCCGAAACCCTCGGCCCACGTCGCCCTGACCACTGCCGACCCTCCCCCTATTAAAACCCCCTACCCCGACCTCTTCCTCCTCCCTCATCCTCCCCTCAAGCTCACCGGAACCCTACTCCGACGACCCCGAGACCC
This sequence comes from Iris macrosiphon, assembly GCA_036927795.1. NCBI lineage: Eukaryota > Viridiplantae > Streptophyta > Magnoliopsida > Asparagales > Iridaceae > Iris > Iris macrosiphon. Next base: position 176,434,145 of record JAYESA010000005.1, on the reverse strand, counting down.
TCCGACCTCCTCCCTGACCCGCCATCCACCTTCCTCCAGCGCCGCCCAGCTCCTCCAGCGCAGCCGGCTGCCCTCTCCCCTTCCTCTTCTTCCTCCGCCTCCCAGCCATCTCCGCCTCCCTCAGACGCTCGACGCCGACCAGCTCGCCGAGAGCCGCAGCCACCGCCAGAGACCTCGTCGGCCCCTCACCGCCCTGAGTCGCCTCCGTCGTATCCGCCAACAGGAGACACGCGGACACAGCCCTAAACCCTAGCCCTAGCAGAGGACACAGTGTCCAGGACACGAGACGGACACGGAAAACCCCGGTTTCTCGGGTCCCCTTCATGTACTCGTATCTTGCACCTCGGATCTCTGATTTCGATTCTGTAAATTTCTACGCGAAGCCTGTATGACCCTCTCGGTGCCCGGACAAACCGCTCGGGGCATCGCGTCCTGTGGTGATCGCACACCGCGATCCAAAAACAGGAAAAACTAGACCCTGTTTTACCCCGGAACTGAGTACGCCCTGCCAAACGGGACGACTTGGTCGCGCACGGTCTTCACAGATACGTGCGCGTCGTTGATACAGACGTGTGGGATTTAGCGGAAACTGATTCGGGTGTGCGTGCACACCGGAATCAACGCGTATCCGCGGACATCGCCCCGTATCCGCCTTTTCTGCAATTCACCCTAACTTCGTGCACACATGTCAGATCGAGAGGAAACTTGCGCCAACGAACTCGTAGCGATACGCTGGTCCTGTGGGTCAAGTTTGGTCCGATTCTGAGAACGTTGATGAAATTGCGTGTCGTGGGCCCCACAGGTCCCGTTCGACGGGCGATTTCGTGATCGGCTCATCGAAATTCAAATCTGAAAGTTCCGTTGGGTTCGTATCAGCGTTCCTGACCTGTTGACACTAAGTTTGGTGAATTTGGCGACCGTTGACCCTGACACGTTTTTCGGTGCAAAGCGGGCCCACCGGGGGACCCCGTTTTGGCCCAAAATTGTCATTTTTGCCCTTGTCTCCAAATTGGACCCAAGGACAGGCGTTCCTAGCTGTTTGACACCTGAGCGTGATGGTACTGTTTATTTCAGCTTTTGGAGACATCTCTGGAAATTTCCGAAATCAGGGCCTAAGTGGAATTCAAACACCAGGCAAGTGCACCTTGCCAAACTTGCAGTCATTATTTTCATATTTTCTGTAAAAATACTCTGCTGGATGTCTTGTGTAAATTCATATAAACTGATTTAAACTGCTTAACCTAGGGAACGTATGACGTACCTAGTGTCCGATCATAGTCGGGTGCCGACACCGTACGCGGTGTTGGGTTCGTCATTTAGAGATGGATTTACGATCCCCTTACTTTGTACTTGACCTATCAAGTACCCTATAACCCAGGACACTTGACACTATCATGGACAGAATCCTCCTGAGATATTCGTGGTGATTCTGTATAGGATACAGGACTTGATAGAGACATTTATTTATAGACAGTATGACTTGTTACATTAGTTATAATCCCGCTGACATGGACATGAGACGTTATGGTCATGGCTTGCGTGATTACATTGGGTGGGGAGAGACACACAGGCTACAGGCTGTTCTACATATATATCTACTATTATTGTGAGGTTGTAGACTCTCCAGCAGAGCTAGACCCTTTACGTGTTATTACTGCTACCGGCTCCCCGACACAGAGCTTGTAGCGGTCTCAGCCTGAGTACTAGTGTTGCTCTCATTTGTATATCACATAGATGGTTACTTAGTTTACCCTGCTGTTCATTTATTTATTGTACTGCTTATTCATTTGGCTTGTTTTATTTTTTGCCTTGCTATGTCCACTGAGGACCTGGAATGGATTATGTCCCCAGGTTTAGCTGAGGAGCAGTATCCTGAGATATACGGGACAGGAGCTGAAGCTATTGCTGGAATAGAACCGAACACTGAAGATGAGGTGACTGCCGAAGACTTCTCCTGAGTGCCCGTTCCAGTACTCAGTATTTATTTCATGTTTAACTCTTGTTCCTGGCCTATAGAGCCAGTTTATTCAGACTTAAGTCGGGTTGTTTCTCCGACTGACTTGCTGTGATTATTGTTGCTACTTATTTCCATTCCATTATGCAGTTATTTCTATATCTTTATGGATGAGATTAGTGTGACTTGTTGTAGTAGACCTTATTTACAGCTTAAGTATGCCCTGATGGCTCCATTAAATTGGGTTATCCATCGGTGCATGCGGCTGGCCATTGCCTCGCATCTCCAGTCCCTCGGCATTTTGGGACTGGGGCGTGACATGGTTTTTGTGGTGGCCCATGCAGGTCCAATTTGAATTGTTCGGTTTCAACTTAGGGACCGGACAGGCCTGCAATAAGATAGGTTATAGGATCTCATCCATTGATTGAATCATTTTTGAACTCTATGTCGAATTCAATTTTAATTGCTTGAATTACATCCTGTTTGATTCCTCTGTACGTTCTCATTATTTCCTTTTGGTGCAGAGTTATGGATCCCAGAAGTGGTGACGAGACCCCCTTGGGTACACCGACTGAAGCAGGGTTTACCTGTGAAGCTGGAACAACGCCAGATACCAGAGGACAATCCTCCCAGAGCAATCAAACTGGCCAGCCAAGTTCCAGGTTCAGGCGTGATGACATCCCGCCTCCTCCCCAGTTCCCTCCTACGATGCCTGTCTTTCCTCCAGGATAGGCAATGGACGGCCAGTAAATGTTTCAGATGTTCTACGTAATGATGCAGGCCCAACAGCTGACCCAGCAGGAGGCCCAACGCCGAGAGGCCGAGAACCTAAGGAACAGCCTGGTCGCAGCATTAGAACATGCAAATCCACCAAATAGGCGGCCAGCGACGGGATCCATCACGGATTTCCGCCAACTTAAGCCCCGTACCTTCTCGGGCAAGAAAGGACCAACTGAAGTACATGAATGGCTTACAAACACACAGCATCAGTTGGAGGCCGCCGAACTACCAAGGGACAAATGGATGACTGCCGTCAGGATGCAACTGACGGACAACGTACATCATTGGTGGCTGTCCGAAGAAAGAAGGCTCGGACATGATCAGGTTACCTGGGAGGAGTTCTCCAGACTCTTCCAGGAAATGTACATCCCTGCTGTGGCTCGGTCAGAACTCCGAGACAGATTCAACCGCCTGATCCAGGGCAACATGACGGTGGAGGAATATAACGCCGAATTCATTCGCCTGAGCCGCTTCGCCCCTTCGCTAATTCCCACCAAAGAGGAGAAGGCGGAGAAATTCTTTGATGGGCTCAGGTTCGAGCTTCAGAAGTTAATCGGATCGGTCGCGTCCACCTCTTACACCGACGTCCTAGCTGCAGCACGTCGGCTGGAGCGCGTTACTCGGAGGGAATCAAGCCTGAAATATCCCTTCTCCTCCGCACCGTCCAAGTCATCACCAGGAGAATTTGCTAAACGACCCCAGAAGAGCTCGCCTCCAAGAGCAGCAACTAAGAACCTGCCTACTTGCCATTACTGCAGCAAGATAGGACATATTGAAAAGGAATGTCGACGCAAGCTGGGACTCTGCCTGGTTTGCGGATCTGGACAACACTTCTCAAAGGACTGCTCGAAACGTCGAGAGGGAGTTCCGAATCGACCAGCTCCACCTACAGCTCTTCCAGCTGGGGGAGCAACACAGACAGGGCCTGGAGGAGCCAGGCCACCTCTACCACCTCAGGCAGCATTGTTCCAGCAAGCTCGTCAGCAAAGGGGTCCCGCTCAGGGATGAGGTCAGGCATATGCACTAGCAGTCACTGAGGAAGCTACTTCAGGCGAAGTGATAGCAGGTACCATATTAGTAGCTTCAATTCCTGCTGTAGCATTATTTGATTCTGGAGCTTCGCATTCATTTATTGCTGCTAGCTTCGTAGCCACACATAGAATAGCTACCGCACCTTTCTCGAAGATGAAGAGAATTCTAACGGGAGGTGGAATTATCCCGGTTAGTGATACTTGTAGATCATGTTCGGTAGTAGTCTGTGGCCGAGAGATGTGAGCCCAATTCCTGATCTTTTCTATGCCTGATTACGATATTGTACTTGGTATGGACTGGTTAAGTCAGTACCATGCGACACTGGATTGCCAGCTTGAAAAAGTGATATTTAGACCCCCTAGCCTTCCTGAGTTTGAATTTCTACGAGGAGCTGTAGAACAAGGGGTCCAGCCAACTCTTAGGGTATTGACTGTAGAAGAAAATTCAAGTTACCCAAGAGTCATAACGGAATTTGTGGATGTGTTTTCCGACGATCTTCCAGGTTTACCACCTGATCGGGAGATAGAATTCACAATAGACCTAACTCCAGGAGCCGAACCTATCACTTTATCGGTATATCGGCTAGCACCTAAGGAGTTAGTGGAGCTGAAAACACAAGTTGATGACCTTCTGGAGAAAGGATTTATCCTGCCCAGTGTTTCACCATGGGGAGCACCTATACTTTTTGTACCCAAGAAGGACGGATCTGTACGGCTGTGCATTGATTACAGAGCCATTAATGCTGTAACTATTAAGAACCGGTACCCATTACCACGCATTGATGATTTGTTTGACCAATTGAGTGGTGCTAAGGTATTCTCAAAGATTGACCTTAGATCCGGTTATCACCAGATTAGGGTGAAGAAGAAAGATGTCCCAAAGACGGCCTTCAAAACTAAGTATGGACATTATGAGTTCCTAGTTATGTCGTTTGGTTTAACCAATGCACCCGTCGTATTTATGAGTTTGATGAACGGGGTCTTCCATCAGTACTTGGATAAGTTCGTGGTGGTATTCATTGATGATATCCTAGTCTACTCCAAGAACCACGAAGAGCACGAGGAACACCTCCGGATTGTGCTAGAAACCTTGAGAAGGGAGAAGCTATATGCCAAACTCAGCAAATATGAGTTCTGTATGGACAAGGTACCATTCTTAGGGCATATTATCTCGGGTGAAGGACTGTCTGTGGACCTAGAGAAAGTCACTGCTATAGAAACCTGGCCTACCCCTACCTCTGTTGCGGAAGTGAGAAGTTTTCTTGGACTTGCTGGATATTACCGGCTGTTTATAGAAAAATTTTCAAGGATCGCAGAGCCGATGACTAAGCTGACATGGAAGGATCAGGAGTTCTTATGGACGGAAGAATGCCAGAATGCCTTCGAAGAACTGAAGAGGCGTCTAACAACAGCACCAGTCTTGACTCTTCCCTTAGGGTCAGGAGGTTTTGTTGTTTATAGTGATGCGTTCGGTAGTGGACTAGGTTGTGTCTTGATGCAACATGGCAAGGTTATCGCTTATGCATCGAGACAGCTGAAGGTCCATGAGAAGAACTACCCAACGCACGATCTGGAGCTAGCTGCAGTGATTTTTGCATTGAAGATCTGAAGACATTATCTGTATGGAGAAAAGGTCGAGATATTCACTGATCATAAGAGCTTGAAGTATGTTTATACACAGAAGGAGCTCAACATGAGGCAAAGGCGTTGGCTTGAGTTGATGGTGGACTTTGACATCGATCTGCAGTACCACCCGAAGAAAGCAAATGTTGTAGCCGACGCCCTCAGCAGAAAACCCTCGACTTATTTCCTATCGGAGCAGCCTCAGCTATTACAAGACTTGCAAGATCTGCAGATAGAGGTTGTTTTACCTGGACAAAATGGTTTGCTGGCTAACCTCGAAGTGAAGTCATCGCTAGTGGAGAGAATCAAGGAAGCTTTGCCTAATGATGCCAGATTCTGAAGGCTGAAAGAGAGAACCGAAGCAGGCATGCAAACGGGACTTCGCATCCACGAGGACGGAACATTAAGGTGCAGAAATCGCCTATATATTCCAAATGGAGAATTAAGGCAGGAGTTGATGACAGAAGCGCATAGCTCCATATACTCTGTTCATCCAGGAGGGACCAAGATGTACCGGGACCTAAGACAATATTACTGGTGGCATGGAATGAAAAAGGAGATTGCCCGATTTATGGCAAAATGCTTAGTCTGCCAGCAGGTGAAGGCCGAACACCAAAGGACTGCAAGTATGTTGCAGCCACTTCCCATCCCTGAATGGAAGTGGGAGCATATTACCATGGACTTCGTCACTGGATTTCCAAGAAGCCCTAGTAGAAAGGATGCAGTATGGGTCATCGTGGATCGGCTCACTAAGTCGGCTCACTTCTTGCCGTTCAGAGTCGGACAATCCACGAAAGTACTAGCCGACATGTATATGCGACAGATCATAAAATTACATGGAGTGCCGGTTAGTATTGTATCAGATCGAGACTCGAGATTTACATCTCACTTCTGGCGAAGCATGCAAGAGAGTCTCGGCACCAGGCTCAAGTTCAGTACTGCCTATCATCCTCAGACAGATGGCCAATCAGAGCGCACAATTAAGATCCTGGAGGATATGCTACGATCATGTATACTGGACTTCGGAGGATCTTGGGAAGATCATCTGCACTTAGTGGAGTTCTCCTACAACAACAGCTATCAGGCAAGCATTCAGATGGCACCTTTCGAGGCGTTGTATGGAAGGAAGTGCAGATCACCAATATGCTGAGCGACGTTGGCGAACGTCAAATATTGGGTCCAGAGTTGGTAACAGAGACAGTGGAGAAAGTAAAACAGATTCAGAACCATCTCCGTGTAGCCCAGGATAGACAGAAGCATTGGGCCGATGCACACCGACGACCCCTGGAGTTCAAGGAAGGAGAGCATGTATTTTTGAGGATCTCGCCCACTAGAGGTACTATCAGATTTGGCAGCAGAGGCAAGTTAAGCCCAAGGTACATTGGGCCATTTGATATCTTGGAGCACATCGGTGAGGTGGCTTACCGTCTTGCATTACCTCCATCCTTAGAGGGAGTGCATGACGTATTCCACGTCTCACAACTGAGGAGGTATGTAACGGACCCAAGCCATATAGTTGATCATTCTGAGATTTCGGTGGGACCTAGCCTGAGATACGAAGAGCAGCCAGTGGGTATACTCGACACCAGCGAGATGACACTGCGAGGGCAGACAATCAGGCTGGTTCGAGTAGCTTGGAAACAGCACTCTCCTGGCGAATCGACCTGGGAACGAGAAGATGTTATGCGCCAGCGTTATCCACACTTATTTGCAGAATCAGGTAGAACCTAAGCATTCTTTAATTCTGTAAATCTTGTCTTTATAGTTTACCCTTCGATTGCGAGGACGCAATCCTCTTAAGGGGGGTAGATTGTAAACACCCTAAATTTTCAGATATTTTTTTAAAAAATCAATTTTGGGATTAATATGCATTTTTCAGGAATTTACATCGGTCCTGTAGTGAGTTTATAATTTTTTAATTGCTAATAACTAACATTAAAATAAAATAAAAATATGATTTTATGGTGTAAAATAGAAAACCGGACTTAGGGTAATTTTCTGGGATTTTATTGGGCCTCAGACCTATTTTTTAAAAGCCTAAAAACTATTTTTCTAATTAAATTAATTAATTAAATAATTTTTATTATTAAATTTACTGTTTTATTATTATTATTATTATTATTATTATTATTATTATTATTATTATTATTATTATTATTATTATTTTTATGTTGTTTGGGCCCGGCCCGGCCTAGTGGGCCGAGCCCAGTGACCCAGCCCAGCCCAGCCCTCTCACACCTTAGCGGGTCGGGCGGGTCGGCCAGACCCGAACCAGCGCCCGACCCAGCCCACATACCCGGTCACCCCCAACCCCACGTCTCCCTCTCCCCGATCTCTCTGCCGGCGCCGCGTTTTCCGGCCGGCCACCTCGCCTCCCCCTCCGAAACCCTCGGCCCACGTCGCCCTGACCACGGCCGACCCTCCCCCTATTAAAACCCCCTACCCCGACCTCTTCCTCCTCGCTCATCCTCCCCTCAAGCTCACCGGAACCCTACTCCGACGACCCTGAGACCCTCCGACCTCCTCCCTGACCCGCCATCCACCTTCCTCCAGCGCCGCCCAGCTCCTCCAGCGCAGCCGGCTGCCCTCTCCCCTTCCTCTTCTTCCTCCGCCTCCCAGCCATCTCCGCCTCCCTCAGACGCTCGACGCCGATGAGCTCGCCGAGAGCCGCAGCCACCGCCAGAGACCTCGCCGGCCCCTCACCGCCCTGAGTTGCCTCCGCCGTGTCCGCCAACAGGAGACACGCGGACACAGCCCTAAACCCTAGCCCTAGCAGAGGACACAGTGTCCAGGACACGAGACGGACACGGAAAATCTTGGTTTCTCGGGTCCCCTTCAGGTACTCGTATCTTGCACCTCGGATCTCTGATTTTGATTCTGTAAATTTCTACGCGAAGCCTGTATGACCCTCTCGGTGCTCGGACAAACCGCTCGGGACATCGCGTCCTGTGGTGATCGCACACCGTGATCCAAAAACAGGAAAAATCAGACCCTGTTTCACCCCGGAATTGAGTACGCCCCACCAAACGGGACGACTTGGTCGGGCACGGTCTTCACAGATACGTGCGCGTCGTTGATACAGACGTGTGGGATTTCACGGAAGCTGATTCGGGTGTGCGTGCACACCGGAATCAACGCGTATCCGCGGACATCGCCCCGTATCCGCCTTTTCTGCAATTCACCCTAACTTCGTGCACACACGTCAGATCTAGACGAAACTTGCGTCATCGGACTCATAGTGATATGCTGGTCCTGTGGGTCAAGTTTGGTCCGATTCTGAGAACATTGATAAAATCGCGTGTCGTGGGCCCCACAGGCCCGTTCGACGGGCGATTTCGTGATCGGCTCATCGGAATTCAAATCTGAAAGTTTCGTTGAGTTCGTATCAGCGTTCCTGACCTGTTGACACTAAGTTTGGTGAATTTGGAGACCGTTGACCCTGACACGTTTTTCGGTGCAAAGTGGGCCCACCGGGGGACCCCGTTTTGGCCCGAAATTGTCGTTTTTGCCCTTATCTCCAAATTGGACCCAAGGACAGGCGTTTCTAGCTGTTTGACACCTTCTGAGCGTGTTGGTACTATTTATTTCAGCTTTCGGAGACATCTCTAGAAATTTCCGAAACCAGGGCCTAAGTGGAATTCAAATACCAGGCAAGTGCACCTTGCCAAACTTGCAGTCATTATTTTCATATTTTCTGTAAAAATACTCTGCTGGATGTCTTGTGCAAATTTATATAAATTGATTTAAACTGCTTAACCTAGTATCCGATCATAGTCGGGTGCCGACACCGTACGCGGTGTTGGGTTCGTCATTTAGAGATGGATTTACGATCCCCTTACTTTGTACTTGACCTATCAAGTACCCTACAACCCAGGACACTTGACACTATCATGGACAGAATTCTCCTGAGATATTCGTGGTGATTCTGTATAGGATACAGGACTTGATAGAGACATTTATTTATAGACAGTATGACTTATTGCATTAGTTATAATCCCGCTGACATGGACATGAGACGTTATGGTCATGGCTTACGTGATTACATTGGGTGGGGAGAGACACACAGGCTACAGGCTATTCTACATATATATCTACTATTATTGTGAGGTTGTAGACTCTCCAGCAGAGCTAGACCCTTTACGTGTTATTACTGCTACCGGCTCCCCGACACAGAGCTTGTAGCGGTCTCAGCCTGAGTACTAGTGTTGCTCTCATTTGCATATCACATAGATGGTTACTTAGTTTACCCTGCTGTTCATTTATTTATTGCACTGCTTATTCATTTGGCTTGTTTTATTTTGTGCCTTGCTATGTCCACTGAGGACCTGGAATGGATTATGTCCCCAGGTTTAGCTGAGGAGCAGTATCCCGAGGTATACGGGACAGGAGCTGAAGCTATTGCTGGAATAGAACCGAACACTGAAGACGAGGTGACTGCCGAAGACTTCTCCTGAGTGCCCGTTCCAGTACTCAGTATTTATTTCATGTTTAACTCTTGTTCCTGGCCTATAGAGCCAGTTTATTCAGACTTAAGTCGGGTTGTTTCTCCGACTGACTTGCTGTGATTATTGTTGCTACTTATTTCCATTCCATTATGCAGTTATTTCTATATCTTTATCGATGAGATTAGTGTGACTTGTTGTAGTAGACCTTATTTACAGCTTAAGTACGTCCTGATGGCTCCATTAAATTGGGTTATCCATCGGTGCGTGCTGCTGGCCATTGCTTCGCATCTCCAGTCCCTCGGTATTTTGGGACTGGGGCGTGACACAGACCTGCTAACCCGACACCCGTAGCATCGGCCTCCTCGACCGTCAACGCATAAGCCCTGCCCTGCTGGGGTGTATCCCTCTGCTGGTGCGGGGCATGATGCCGTGCCACAGGTGGCCTAGCTCCAACTCTCTGATCCTGTGTTCCACCTAATGGAGGTGCAGTGGGGCAATCTCGCATCTGGTGAGCAGCGGATCCACAGAACAAATATACCTTCAACCTCCTCCTACAAATATCCCAAGTGTGTCCTGCCTTCCTGCAGTAGAAACAAGTGGGCGCTTTCTGATCCTGACCCTACTGCGCTGCCTTCTGCACATAGGGACGCTTAGCTGGTCCCGCACTACCACTGGCACTGCCTGAATCATCCCTGCCTCTCTTGGACTTGAGCTCCAAGTCATCCTCTGCTCTCTGAGCATCTTCTACTATCTGCTGGAAAGTCGCCTCGCGGTCGCTCCTGGTCAAAGACTTGACCGCCATAACCAAACCCTTGTGAAACTTCCTCGCCTTAGCTGCCTCACTCAAGCCATCTACAAATCTGCCCAGACGGCAGAACTCCGCTGCGTACTCATCCACTGTCATGCTCCATTGGACGAGTGCATCAAACTGGCTCTCCAAAGCACTGAGTGCCACATCTGGGAAAAACTTTTTCTTAAAAAGCCTCTTGAAAGCCTCCCAAGTAAGCCCTGGTGCCGTGATCCTCGTATCTGTACGATACCATGTCAAAGCGAGGTCGAACATCTGACTGCCCGCTGCCTCTATCTGCATGCTATCTGGAATCTGCGCCAGCCTGAAGATCCCCTCGATCTGCTATATCCAGTCATCCGCGTACAGGATCCCTTCTGTACCCCAAAACTCCTTAGGCCGTATCCTTTGGAAGTCATTGATACTACCCGGCCTCGGATGCTGAATCTGATCTGCCTGTGGCTGAATCTGTGCCACCCTGTCCACTGTCGTCATGGCCACCTGGTGGGCGTTCTCAATGCCCAGCCTCATCACATCCACCTGACAATGCTGCGCGTCCATCATCTTCCTGAAGAACGCAAACAACTGCGCGGCATCTACTGGAGCAGGAAGTGGTGGAGGAACCACCGGAACGACTGGGGTAGTCCTCGGATCGACAGGTGAAAGAGGATCCCCGAGAGAAGCAGATGCTCCCTCGACCGCAGGGGTGGTGAGTGGAGCGGTAGCAGCTGCCTGAATACGAGCTGGACGAGAGGTAGCAGACCTCTCAGTGGCAACTGCTGGAACGGTGCGATGGGATCGTGTCTTCGGAGGCATCCTGAACACAGATCAAAATAAGTCAATACGGTCCAAGATACGATATCATCAAAGAAGGACGATAATATTTTAAAAGAAAACAATTTCAGAATAATTAGATTAGAATTGTTCCTAGTCGTGATTGAGTACACTCTCATCCTAGATCCTAGATCCTATAGCAGGCTCACAGCAGTACAACTAAGTTGTTGTACCACTACGACATCGCACTAATTGCGAATCGAGACCTGTATGGGGCCACCACCAAAAACGTGTCATGACCCGCACCCAAAAAATCGAGCATGAGTCGTGGGTACGTCCAGCCTACGCCGCAGCATCGGCGGTAGAACGCTGTCTAGGTCAACTATCTAGATAACTCACAAAAAAATCTGCCATGACCTCTCCAAAAGGGGGGCAACCACGCAATCAATATATAATCCTGTCAAGATCTCAACTCCAAATGGGGGAGCAAAATTATAATGATAATCAAGTACTCAATCACGAATCTAAGCACGATAAGATAACAAAGAAGACTAACAACTATAAAGTCTAACCAACAACTACTACTACAACAACCACAACATCAATAATAATAATACATCATCCAAAATAATATACAAACAAGGTCTCAATCCAAACCGGAGATAAATCCGGTGCTAAAAGCTAATAAAAACAATAACAAGGTCCTAGTGATCCCGGCTACCAACCCGGAAATCACTCCTAAACTAGAGGGTCCCTGTCTGCACAATCGACAGGCTCAGGTCCATAAAACATCGGACACCAATCCTTCGGATACTCTAAAAAATATGTCCAGTCAGGACTGGAGCAAGTACATCTCTAACAGCAGTTCCATTTAAATGATAAAAACTATAAAACAGTTATAGAAAGTAGCAAGAAGAATGAAGCGAGTATGGAGCAAGAAATATATATATGTATCACTGGTGCATAAAGGTAAAGATACAGGAATATCAGAAACAAGATAGTAATAACTGCAAGATACAGGAAATCTAAGCTAAGATCAAGTCCGTGCACATGAACGTGTAGTAAGTCCAGCATGAAAAACATGTAGTGAGTCAAGTCCAGAAACATGTAAGTGAGACAAGTCAAGAAATGCATGAGAGTCCAGACTATAAAGAATAAACTCAGTGTCTTTGAAATACTTGTTTCGACATGTAAACGGCTAAGGGTAAGTACGGCTCACCGCGCACTGGGTGCGCGGCTGCTATCATTCCAGATTAGACCAGAGGGAGTGATTCCTGATGATTCCAGATGTGAATGTTTACATGTCTACTCGAGTATTTCCCCGTCCCGACTAATACAAGTAGATCCAAGACCCGACACGTAAATCAAGATGAGTCCAGCCTGAACATGAGGATGCCTGTAGTGATGCCTGTAGTGATTCCAGAATAGGGGCCAGAAACATGAAATATACGTGTCACAAGTAAATGAATCCAGAAATATCAGTCAGTGTCCCGTGTTGTGCCAGAAAAATCAGATGATACTATACTAGAAGCTGAATCATAATAATCATCAGATAATGAAAACTATCAGAGAATGTACTCGCCTGACGTCCTGAGCAACTGGCAATCCGAACAGGTATCGCAAGGACCTATTACAAAAAGCAAGGTTAAACAGGGTTCTAATGAGTTAAACAGATATAAAATAACTAAAAATAGGCTTCTAGGGTCGTTCTAGGTCAAACGGGTCAAACCGATGAAATTTGGGTCAAAAAGTCAACTCTGATCCAAAAAGTCAACTCTAGGTCAAAACTAGGTCAAAAGTTGACTTTGGCGGTCAACCGAGTCAACTACGGTCAAGTCTGGGTCAAACTAGGGTTCTCCTGAAATTCTAGGTCAAACCGAGGTCATTAAGCTAGAAAACTCACAAACTCGCCTCCTTGAGATACCGGGATACCCTCGGTATCCGATACCTCAACCTACGCTATATACCCCACATATACCCTCTAAAACCTATGCTAGCACGCGTAAATATATACACATAAGCATATAAAAATCACTCCAATACTATTCCTAGGCTATTGCTCAAAAACCCCGCTCGAAACTCAATACCTCGGTATCTCAAGGTATTGAGATACCGCTCTAAACTCAACCCGACTACCCTTTTAGCTAACTAACTATGCATAAACATATATATCTAGCTATAATCTAGGCTAAAATATAGATATCTAATACATATAGTGTCACGACCCGCACCCGGAATTTGGGCATGAGTCGTGGGTACGTCCAGCCTACGCCGCAGCATCGGCGGTAGAACGCTGTCTAGGTCTCAACATATAATATATCCTGTCAATAGTCTCAACTCCGTACGGAGGACAATGATAAATAATCTACAGTTCTATGATATACTCAATCACAAGCTATAAGAAGTAATGGCACGATGAGAATAGAAAAGAGTTCTAAATAAACAAACCACAATAATCCAACTCAAATCCTGGTCTAGATGACCTCACAAAGTCACAAAATAATAAATACATCTCAGTCTCAGTCTAAAACAATAAATGCAGAAAATAATCTAAGAGCAGCCAGGTACGTTCTCCTCTAGGCTAGGCAACTCCTCTGGGGTTTCTGGAGTGAAATCACCCTCTAATCCTGGGCCGTAATGAGTGGGGCAAAGATCCTCCAAGTCCTCTGAAAAATATTATCCAATCAGGATTGGAGCGAAGCACAAGCACTAACAGCAGTTTCATTAAATTGATAAAATCTATAAACAGTGTAAGAAATACAAGATGGAAAATAATGCTGGAAATGTAAAGTACTGGAGGAAATGGAAATAGGAAATAGAGCATCTAGCAATGAACAATAAATAGTGAATGCTAGACAATAAATAGTGAATGCTGGAACAGGTGAATCTGAATAAAATAGACATCTAGCTAAGTGTTAGAATTATCAGTTTATTATGTGATCGGCTTGGGACTTGATCAGACTGGTTATATATGATTAACTATGATTCTTGTAGGTCAGGCTAACCATATGGTTAGCTATGATGCATGTAGTGGTCAGGTTAATCATATATAACAGCTATGATGCATGAAAGATGGTCAGGCCGCACCCAACGTGAGAAGTGGGGTGAGCTATGATGCATGTAAAGGATTTGGATATGATCACATAATCTACTAATAGTTCCCCATCCCCCAGCTAGCACGATGGATTCCAATCATGACTCCTCATGATGGGGATCTAGGGTGCTAACCCGTGTATCCATAGTGTCGGAATCAAGTATGTAATACACTATAATTTATAGAAGTAATCAACAATGAAAACTGTCAGAGAATGTACTCGCCTGTGGTCCTGAGCAAAATGTGAGGATCAATGCCCAAAGTGGAATCACAATGACCTATTTATGGAATATTAATGTCAGATTAAATCAAAACAATAACATGTTTAACAAATTTAAGAAAATGAAGCTTCTAGGTCATCCTAAAAATCTGCTGGTCAATACTAGGTTAACTAGGCCTACTAGTCCATTTATATATCCTAATAGTCCATATTGGACAAAACCTAACTAACTATTCATTACTAGCTACACTAGACATTACTAGTATATACCTCTTATATATATATATATATATATGGTTTTTAAGTTAAAGCCTTAACATTCTATACCCTCCACTTACCTTACTGATTTTACCTTCACCCTCTTCCCTTGATACCCAGTTGTACCACACTGATACATAAACACACAGTTAGGAACTGGTACACACCTCTGTGCTCATTGAAACACACACACACACAGACAGATATTGGCACTGATACACACATATCCTACTGATACTAACCCACTGCACATATCCACATTTAACCTAGATAATTCACTCTCAAAAAGGGACACACACACATGTATCTTAAATAGCTAACTGAGATCTGAAACTGGCAAATACTAATCAAATAATACAGTACTCACTAAGCTAATTTCCTAACTAATACTAACTCGTATTAATAACTGATACTAAACCCCTTTCAAGTAGCCAAGATCAAGTTTAATGAACCCTTCACTGTTAACAGTCTGAACTGTTCAGACATACACATACATGACTTAATCTTGAGGCAACTATATGGCTACTGGCAGAAACAAATAGGTAAGAACTTGCTCACTCTTACACAGGCATGGATTAACATTGATACACAACCATAACCCAATACCACATAGGCACACATTGGTACATAACACAGCCACACACAGATTTGATACTCACCCACACATAAATTTATTACCTACACACACACTGTTCACTCTATTAAAACTGGGACAACTCTACACAACATGCACACACACTGACTGTTCCCCCTTACTGAGAACACACAGGTAAACTCCCCTCTAACTAATTTTTTTTTATGTGCAGGAACTATACCTACATACTGCAGATCCTTATCTGTTTTGCATACTAACACATATCAATACACAAGCATATACACTCCCCTCATCCAACCTGACACTAAGTATCAGCTAAAGTCTGATACTCACACTAAACCCTCACATACATCACTGCCTCACCCATCAACCATGCTGCACTTGAATAGAGAGTCAGTGTGCAACTGACACACATGAACCTTCAGTCCATTACCTTGGCACTCAAATACACACACTCTAATTTAAACAGGCTACACACTGGTTTCAATTTGATACACACACAGAAATCCCTGTCAGTATTACACACAGCCATATACACACAGATATTGAGACACACACAAACACATGCACATGTATTTTTACATAGGTCTAGATACACAAATCTCACTGCACACTATCTAACTCTTCTCACACAATCCCTCTCTACCCATCACTGCTCAAGCACCTATACACTCTGATAATCTATTAACACTAAATTCCTAACTGACACACAGACACAGTACTCACAAAATACACAGGCACTCATCTCACATGTATTTTGATACACTCACACACTGAATAAATTCCCATAGACACAACCTATCTATACACACACACGCACAGGGACCCTATTTTCTGAACTCAGACATTTACACCAAAAGCCCGACTGCACAGTTCACTTCCCTAACACAGTTTTCCCCCAAACACAAACCCCCTGAACCACCTATACCGAATGCACAATGGAGACCCAAAATACAGTGATACCCCCGACTGAACAGAGAACCATTCACAGTGATCACCACACAACACACAACCCATTCACAACACAATTACATTTATGAATATAGATGGGTATATCAAAATACAGAAATTTAAACACAAGGTTAGGCAAAAACCCTAAGACACATTTCATCAAACACATAACGTGCTGAATTCGTATCCCATATTATTAATCATGAATACCCAAGCCAAAACCCTAAAAACAAGATCAAAGCTAAATGTAGGAGATGTAAACATGCCTACACGAAATCCCTAGGTTTAGGGTTCCAGAAATTTGGGGAGAACACTCGAAAATTCACCAAAACCCTAGATCTCCTAGGTTTACCTGTAGAATCCCTAAAATTCGAATTCTAAACCTTAGGGTGGGTTCCTAATGGGCATTAACATCTGAAAACAGAATTAAAATGAATAAAATAGGGTTTTACCTAGGGAGATGGCTTCTTCAATGGAGGTTCTTCTTCTCCAAGGCTTCCTGACCCACGTTCCTTGCTTTCCTTGCTTTGGAGGAGGAGGAAATGGAAACCTAGGGCTAGATTCTGAATTCTGGAGGTGGGGAATGGTTTTAAGAAGGAGGCTAGGGTTTCTTCTACTACATGAAGAATGGTGGCTCCCTTTTATATAAACAACTAGGTTAGGGTTTCCAAGCTTAGTTTTTTTAGGTTAAACCTTTATGTTAAGTCATGTAGAACCTAGTTACTAAAGTTTGGTCAGTCCAGGGTTTGAGGTCCAACCTAAAGTTTGAATTCTAGGGTTTCTCTAGAATTGGTCTTCAAATTAGGGTTTAGTCAATAGGGTTTGTCTTAATGCATTCTAGGGTTGACCTAAAACCAAACATCACTAACAATATATAAATAGTTTATATAACTCAGCAGATTAATTTAATACATAATTATTCAAATTAGTGAAATTACACAAATGCTCTTATTTGGAATTGTGGTAGTGACAAGTCTACTCTCCTAAAAGAAATTTTGTCCTCGAAATTTGGACTGAACAGAACAAGAATAAAGCAGAAAAAGGAATACCTCAAGTCTAGAAGAGATACGGATATTGCTCGCGCATTTCGTCCTCTCTTTCCCAGGTCGACTCCCCTGGAGAGTGATGTCTCCATGCAACATGAACCAAAGAAATAGTTTGGTTCCTCAACACCTTCTCTCTGCGGTCCAAGATCTCTACGGGCTGCTCGGGGTAGCTGAGCGTCGGACCAACCTCAATCTCCGAGTGGTCAAGTACGTGACTAGGGTCTGCCACGTACCGTCTCAGCTGCGACACATGGAACACATCATGTACTCCCTCTAATGCTGGCGGCAAGTCTAGTCTATACGCCACTGCACCTACCCTCGCAAGAACACCGAAGGGTCCGATATAGCGTGGGCTAAGCTTCCCGCCTCTACCAAAATGAATCGTTCCACGCGTCGGAGAAATCCGTAGGAATACTAGATCGCCAACCTAAAACAAAAACAGCCTCAACACGCAGTCTAAACAAACAAACGCAAACCAGAAAATTAATAATCTATACCTGAAACTCAAGGGGTCTACGGTGGCTGTCGGCCCAATGCCGCTGTCTGTCCTGCGCCACTCGCAGTCTGTCTCTGATAAGTTTCACCTTTTCTGCTGCATCCACGACCATTTCTGGTCCTAACAAGGCCCTCTCTCCAACGTTGTCCCAAGATAATGGTGTACGACACCTTCGTCCATAAAGAGCCTCAAATGGTGACATCTCGATGCTGGCCTGGTAGCTGTTGTTGTAAGCAAACTCTACCAGGTGCAGATGATTCTCCCAAGAACCTCCGAGATCTAAAACACAAGTGCGTAGCATATCCTCGAGAGTCTGAATAGTCCGTTCAGACTGCCCGTCTGTCTGGGGGTGATATGCGATACTGAACTTGAGCTGAGTGCCCAAGCTAGCCTGCAGACTCCTCCAGAAGTGGGAAGTGAAACGGCTATCCCGATCCGAGACGATGCTCACAGGAACTCCATGAAGCCTAACGACCTGACGCACGTACATCTCTGCTAGCTTCTCTGTCGACGTGCCCACCTTGAAAGGTAAGAAATGGGCTGATTTGGTCAACCTGTCCACGATGACCCAAATCGCATCCTTCCCTCCTGGAGAACGTGGAAGCCCTGAAACAAAATCCATGGTCACGTGCTCCCATTTCCATTCTGGAATCGGTAAAGGTTAAAGCAAACCACCTGGCCTCTGCCGGTCTGCCTTTACCTGCTGGCACACTAGACACCGGGATACGAAGCATGCTACCTCGCGCTTCATTCTATACCACCATACGTGCTCCCTCAAGTCTCGATACATCTTGTTGGCACCGGGATGCATCGAGTACTGAGAGCGGTGTGCCTCCTACAAAACCTCCTCGCGCAGCTCCCCGCTCGGCACACACATCCTCGTGCCTTGCCGTAAGGAACCATCATCTGCGATAGTAAAGTCGTCCGACAATCCTATCTGAACTTGTGCTCTGATACTCCTCAGAGTCTCATCCTCGTACTGCGCAGCTCTGATCCTGTCCATTAGTTCGGACTGTATCTGCAATCCCCACATCTGAATCTCAGTACCGGGAACTAACACCTCAATCTCCAAGCTTTCCAAATCGGCCAACAAATGTCTATCTGTCGTCAAGTACATAGCCATTGGATACCTGCTCAAGGCATCGGCGACTACGTTGGCCTTCCCTGGGTGGTACTGCAATGAGATGTCAAAGTCCTTCATCAACTCTAACCACCTCCTCTGCCTCATGTTCAGCTCCTTCTGTGTGAATACGTACTTCAAGCTCTTGTGGTCTGTGAAGATCTTCACACGCTCTCCGTACTGGTAATGTTTCCACAGTTTTAGAGCGAAGATAACTGCTGCCAACTCTAAATCGTGGGTGGGATAGTTCTTTTCATGAGGGCGTAACTGCCTGGAAGCATAGGCAATTACCTTCCCGTGCTGCTGAAGAACGCATCCCAGACCCTTCCCTGAAGCATCACTGTATATGGTGAAACCACCTGTCCCTGCTGGCAACGTCAAAACTGGAGCTGTTGTCAACCTCTTCTTTAGTTCATCAAATGCAGCCTGGCACTCCTCCGTCCAGACAAAATCCACATCTTTCCTAGTCAATCTGGTCATCGGCGCTGCAATCCTGGAGAAGTCTTGTACAAACCTCCTGTAGTATCCTGCTAGCCCGAGAAAACTCCTGATCTCAACTACCGAACTGGGGGTAGACCATGACTCCACTGCCTCGATCTTCTTTGGGTTAACCGAGATTCCGTCACCCGATACCACATGCCCAAGAAATTTGACCTTGTCAAGGAAGAATTCACACTTAGAGAGTTTTTCGTACAGCTTCTCCCTCTTGAGAGTCTCTAAGACCAACCTCAGGTGCTCTTCGTGCTCCTCCGGGGTCTTGGAATACACAAGAATATCGTCAATGAACACCACCACGAACTTGTTAAGGTACTGGTGGAACACCTTGTTCATCAGGTTCATGAATACTGCCGGTGCATTGGTTAAACCAAATGGCATCACCATGAACTCAAACTGGCCGTATCTGGTCCGAAAAGCTGTCTTCGGCGGGTCTTCCCTCTTCACCTTCACCTGGTGATAGCCTGACCTCAAATCTATCTTTGAAAACACCCTCGCCCCGCTCAACTGATCGAAAAGATCATCTATCCTCGGCAGCGGGTACTTGTTCTTGATAGTGATATTGTTCAAAGCTCTATAATCAATGCACATGAGCACCGTGCCGTCCTTTTTCGGTACGAACAATACTGGAGCTCCCCATGGTGATGAACTGGATTTGATGAAACCTTTGTCCTGCAGCTCCTCAACTTGCTTCTTCAGTTCTGCCAGCTCGCTGTTGTTAACTCTATAGACATGTTGTGAAATGGGCTCCGCTCCTGGAACCAAGTCTATAGAGAATTCAACATCTCTGTCTGGCGGCAAGCCTGGCAACTCTTCTGAAAATACATCCAGGAACTCCGCTATCAGAGGATGTGGCAACTTCTCTTCTTCTGCCCTGGCTCTGCAAAATGTGCCCCTGCTCTGTTCCGCTGCTCCTCTGACGACCTCAAACTCCGGCTCTCCTGGTGGTCTAAATAATACTCTGCCTCTATGACAATCTATAGTAGCATGATGCCTACTCAACCAGTCCATTCCGAGTACAATATCGTACCCCGGAAGTGGCATGACAAGTAAGCTCACGCTCAACTCTCGGCCTCCTACTGACACCCTCCGGTCCTTGCAGTGATCACGGACTAGGATAATACCTCCACCAGTCGTGATCTTGCAAGTCCTAGCTAATGGTTCTGTGTCTAAATGATGTCGAAGTGCATAAGATACAGACACAAAACTATGGGAAGCACCAGAGTCGAATAAGGTAAATACGGGAATACAATCGAGAAGAACCGAACCTGTGATCAAGTCTCCTGCTGGCTCGATCTCCTCGACTGCCATGGCGTATGCTCGCCCCTGGGGTGCACCTCTCTGCTGCTGATGCTGGGCGAACTTCTGATGTTGTGGTGGAAGTGGTCCCCTCTGTTGTTGGCCTCCTGGTACGGTAGGTACCCTGTCTGGTCCTCTCTGGGCGGCTGCTCCACCCTGACCTGAACGAATGGTAGGACAATCCTTCAGCTGGTGTGTCGTCGATTCGCAGGACAGACATGAGCCCAATCTCTTTCTGCAGATATCTCTAGTATGTCCCATCTTCCCGCAGTACGCGCACTGGATGGCGGGCTGGTTCTGTCTTTGTTGCTGCTGCTGGACCTGCCCTCGGGCTGGTGCCTGATGCTGCTGCTGAAAGGGTCTCTGCTGTTGCTGCTGAAAGTGTGGACGCTTGCCCGGTCCCGTACTACTGTTTGCTCCTCCGGAACCATCGCGTCCCCTCTTGGGCCTGAGGCCCAAGTCGTCCTCGGCTACTTGGGCATCCATCAATATGCCCTCGTAGGTAGCTGTGCGACGTCCCGACGTGCGAGACTTGATCTCCCTTGTCAGCCCCTTTCTGAATTTCCGGGCCCTGTCCCCCGGATCTCTAATCATCGATGGCGCAAAGCGGCTCAGACGGGAAAACTCCGCGGCATACTCGTCGACGGACGAGCTCCCCTGGGCTAAGTCATGGAACTGACTCTCCAAAGCTCCCAGGGCAACATCAGGAAAGAACTTCTCCTTGAAGAGCTCCTTGAAATCCTCCCAAGTGAGTCCCATGCGCAAGAGTCTCGGCTCCGTGCGAAACCACGTTAAGGCAATATCGAACATCTGGCTGCCAGCGGCCTCGATCTGGAGGGCCTCCGGAAGCTGTGCCAAGCGCAAGTTCCTCTCGATGTCCTCTAGCCAATCATCGGCGTAGAGTATCCCTTCTGTCCCCTTGAACTCCCGAGGCATCATCCTCTTGAAATCCATAATGGTGCCCGGCCTCTGGTGGTGCTGATCAGGACGCTGCTGCTGCTGAGTGACTCTATCCACAGCCTGGAGGGCCACTTGGTGAGCATTCTCCTTGTTCACCCTCATCATCTCTGTCTGGGCCTGATGTGCCTCAGCCTGCACTCTCTGGGCCTCTGCCGACGTCCTCTGGACATCGACCATGTCCTGAATCAAGGCGAACATCTGTGCTCCATCGACGGGCACACCTCCTGGATGCTGAACTGGTGGTGGTGGTGCCGTCGTAGCTGTGGGGACCCTCTGAACTGGTGGTGGAGGACCCCCGAATGCTGCAGACACTCCCACATGTACTGGAGATGTAGGAGGTGCTGCAAATGTCTGTCCGGCCGGGCGAGAGGTGGCAGACCTCTCTGAAGCTGCTGCTCCGAGTCTCTGGGACCTGGTCCTCGGCATCCTGAAGACAGATCGAAAGAATCAATTAAAGCAATAGATACGATATCATCAAGGAAGGACAGTAAATTTCTAAAGGAAAATCATTAAGAGTAGTATTATAAGAATCGGAAATTCCTAATTGTGATTGAGCATATCCTCGGCCTAATTCTTATTCCTAAAACAGGCTCGTAGTAGTACAACTAAGTTGTCGCACTACCACGACATCGCACAACTTGCGAAGCTAGACCTGCATGGGCCACCACTAAAAATGTGTCACGACCCGCACCCAGAATTTGGGCATGAGTCGTGGGTACGTCCAGCCTACGCCGCAGCATCGGCGGTAGAACGCTGTCTAGGTCTCAACATATAATATATCCTGTCAATAGTCTCAACTCCGCACGGAGGACAATGATAAATAATCTACAGTTCTATGATATACTCAATCACAAGCTATAAGAAGTAATGGCACGATGAGAATAGAAAAGAGTTCTAAATAAACAAACCACAATAATCCAACTCAAATCCTGGTCTAGATGACCTCACAAAGTCACAAAATAATAAATACATCTCAGTCTCAGTCTAAAACAATAAATGCAGAAAATAATCTAAGAGCAGCCAGGTACGTTCTCCTCTAGGCTAGGCAACTCCTTTGGGGTTTCTGGAGTGAAATCACCCTCTAATCCTGGGCCGTAATGAGTGGGGCAAAGATCCTCCAAATCCTCTGAAAAATGTTATCCAGTCAGGATTGGAGCGAAGCACAAGCACTAACAGCAGTTTCATTAAATTGACAAAATCTATAAACAGTGTAAGAAATACAAGATGGAAAATAATGCTGGAAATGTAAAGTACTGGAGAAAATGGAAATAGGAAATAGAGCATCTAGCAATGAACAATAAATAGTGAATGCTAGACAATAAATAGTGAATGCTGGAACAGGTGAATCTGAATAAAATAGACATCTAGCTAAGTGTTTGAATTATCAGTTTATTATGTGATCGCCTTGGGACTTGATCAGGCTGGTTATATATGATTAACTATGATTCTAGTAGGTCAGGCTAACCATATGGTTAGCTATGATGCATGTAGTGGTCAGGTTAATCATATATAACAGCTATGATGCATGAAAGATGGTCAGGCCGCACCCAACGTGAGAAGTGGGGTGAGCTATGATGCATGTAAAGGATTTGGATATGATCACATAATCTACTAATAGTTCCCCATCCCCCAGCTAGCACGATGGATTCCAATCACGACTCCTCATGATGGGGATCTAGGGTGCTAACCCGTGTATCCATAGTGTCGGAATCAAGTATGTAATACACTACAATTTATAGAAGTAATCAACAATGAAAACTGTCAGAGAATGTACTCGCCTATGGTCCTGAGCAAAATGTGAGGATCAATGCCCAAAGTGGAATCACAATGACCTATTTATGGAATATTAATGTCAGATTAAATCAAAACAATAACATGTTTAACAAATTTAAGAAAATGAAGCTTCTAGGTCATCCTAAAAATCTGCTGGTCAATACTAGGTTAACTAGGCCTACTAGTCCATTTATATATCCTAATAGTCCATATTGGACAAAACCTAACTAACTATTCATTACTAGCTACACTAGACATTACTAGTATATACCTCTTATATATATATATATATATGGTTTTTAAGTTAAAGCCTTAACATTCTATACCCTCCACTTACCTTACTGATTTTACCTTCACCCTCTTCCCTTGATACCCAGCTGTACCACACTGATACATAAACACACAGTTAGGAACTGGTACACACCTCTGTGCTCATTGAAACACACACACACACAGACAGATATTGGCACTGATACACACATATCCTACTGATACTAACCCACTGCACATATCCACATTTAACCTAGATAATTCACTCTCAAAAAGGGACACACACACATGTATCTTAAATAGCTAACTGAGATCTGAAACTGGCAAATACTAATCAAACAATACAGTACTTACTAAGCTAATTTCCTAACTAATACTAACTCGTATTAATAACTGATACTAAACCCCTTTCAAGTAGCCAAGATCCAGTTTAATGAACCCTTCACTGTTAACAGTCTGAACTGTTCAGACATACACATACATGACTTAATCTTGAGGCAACTATATGGCTACTGGCAGAAACAAATAGGTAAGAACTTGCTCACTCTTACACAGGCATGGATTAACATTGATACACAACCATAACCCAATACCACATAGGCACACATTGGTACATAACACAGCCACACACAGATTTGATACTCACCCACACATAAATTTATTACCTACACACACACAGTTCACTCTATTAAAACTGGGACAACTCTACACAACATGCACACACACTGACTGTTCCCCCTTACTGAGAACACACAGGTAAACTCCCCTCTAACTAATTTTTTTTTTTATGTGCAGGAACTATACCTACATACTGCAGATCCTTATCTGTTTTGCATACTAACACATATCAATACACAAGCATATACACTCCCCTCATCCAACCTGACACTAAGTATCAGCTAAAGTCTGATACTCACACTAAACCCTCACATACATCACTGCCTCACCCATCAACCATGCTGCACTTGAATAGAGAGTCAGTGTGCAACTGACACACATGAACCTTTAGTCCATTACCTTGGCACTCAAATACACACACTCTAATTTAAACAGGCTGCACACTGGTTTCAATTTGATACACACACAGAAATCCCTGTCAGTATTACACACAGCCTTATACACACAGATATTGAGACACACACAAACACATGCACATGTATTTTTACATAGGTCTAGATACACAAATCTCACTGCACACTATCTAACTCTTCTCACATAATCCCTCTCTACCCATCACTGCTCAAGCACCTATACACTCTGATAATCTATTAACACTAAATTCCTAACTGACACAGACACAGTACTCACAAAATACACAGGCACTCATCTCACATGTATTTTGATACACTCACACACTGAATAAATTCCCATAGATACAACCTATCTATACACACACACGCACAGGGATCCTATTTTCTGAACTCAGACATTTACACCAAAAGCCCGACTGCACAGTTCACTTCCCTAACACAGTTTTCCCCCAAACACAAACCCCCTGAACCACCTATACCGAATGCACAATGGAGACCCAAAATACAGTGATACCCCCGACTGAACAGAGAACCATTCACAGTGATCACCACACAACACACAACCCATTCACAACACAATTACATTTATGAATATAGATGGGTATATCAAAATACAGAAATTTAAACACAGGGTTAGGCAAAAACCCTAAGACACATTTCATCAAACACATAACGTGCTGAATTCGTATCCCACATTATTAATCATGAATACCCAAGCCAAAACCCTAAAAACAAGATCAAAGCTAAATGTAGGAGATGTAAACATGCCTACACGAAATCCCTAGGTTTAGGGTTCCAGAAATTTGGGGAGAACACTCGAAAATTCACCAAAACCCTAGATCTCCTAGGTTTACCTGTAGAATCCCTAAAATTCGAATTCTAAACCTTAGGGTGGGTTCCTAATGGGCATTAACATCTGAAAATAGAATTAAAATGAATAAAATAGGGTTTTACCTAGGGAGATGGCTTCTTCAATGGAGGTTCTTCTTCTCCAAGGCTTCCTGACCCACGTTCCTTGCTTTCCTTGCTTTGGAGGAGGAGGAAATGGAAACCTAGGACTAGATTCTGAATTCTGGAGGTGGGGAATGGTTTTAAGAAGGAGGCTAGGGTTTCTTCTACTACATGAAGAATGGTGGCTCCCTTTTACATAAACAACTAGGTTAGGGTTTCCAAGCTTAGTTTTTTTAGGTTAAACCTTTATGTTAAGTCATGTAGAACCTAGTTACTAAGGTTTGGTCAGTCCAGGGTTTGAGGTCTAACCTAAAGTTTGAATTCTAGGGTTTCTCTAGAATTGGTCTTCAAATTAGGGTTTAGTCAATAGGGTTTGTCTTAATGCATTCTAGGGTTGACCTAAAACCAAACATCACTAACAATATATAAATAGTTTATATAACTCAGCAGATTAATTTAATACATAATTATTCAAATTAGTGAAATTACACAAATGCCCTTATTTGGAATTGTGGTAGTGACATATAGGCATATACCTAGGTATCTACATATATATCTCACATACACACACACACTCACATACATATATACCTTACCTTACCTATACATATATATATATCCATATCTAGATATCTAACTATCTATCTAGCTATGTATATATCTATTTATAAATCTATCTATCTATCTCTCTAGATATCTATAGATATATATAGCTATAGGTATATATATCTATACCTTAGATATATATAACTATCTATCTATCCATTACCTACCTACCTATCTTATTATCTATCCATCTAATAATCTAACTATCTATCTATATCTATATATCCATCTAGTATCTATATATATATATCTATCTAGCTAACTATTATCTATCTAATTATCTATCTATATCTATCCATCTAACTATATGTCTATCTATCTTTCTATATAATCATCTATCTATCAATCCATCAAACTATCTATCTATCTATCCATATATCTATCTATCTATCAATATATCTTACTATAGAGATACATACCTATACATAACTCTCTCCCTCCCTCGCTCTGCTGCTGAAATCGCTACTGCAATGCTTCTGGAGCTGCTGGAACTGCTGCTGCTGCGAATGCTGCTGCTGCAGGCCGCGCTACAGCGAGCTGCTGCCGCGACGTGCTGCCGCTGCTGCCGCGGCGCTGCTGCGCCCGCGCGCTCTGCTGCAGCCTGCTGCTGATGCTGCTGCTAATGCTGCGGCGCTGCCTCGCTCTGCTGGCTGCTGCAGCGGCTGTGTGCAGTCCGCTTCCTCGCTCTGCTGCACCCAGACACAAGCACACAAACACACGACCACACACACACAATCACACATACACAGACACATACACACACATATATATATATATATATATACACACACCAACATACATACATATATATATCTACACTACTATATATAAATACACACACACACTAATACATATAGGTACACACACATATATCTATATATATATATACACTAATATATCTATATATATCTATACCTATACACACTCACACACTCAAGCACAAATATATATCTATATATCCTCACTCACACACTCACTCTCACACACACTCACACACACACTCTCTCATACACTAGCACACACTCTCACAACCACACACACAAACACTCATACATATATATATAAATATATATACATATATACATAAACTCAAACTCATAATCATATATGTGTATCTATAAACACATACACATATATATATATATACATATCAACACACTCACACACACTCTTACACATCTGCATATATATATATATACACATAGGCATATACATACACAAGCACATAGATATAAATACACACATATATATATAAATATATATACATAAACACACATACATATATATATAAATATATATACATATATAGACACTTATAAATATATATAGAGAGACACAACACCACTCAACCACAACACACAACAACACGTCCCACTCACGCCCAACGACCCCGACACTCACCAACACCCTAAAATATATAAAATATAACTTGAAAACTCTAGCACACACTCCCCGATACTAACCTAACGCGTGCACAAGCCCGAAACAAGGAAACCAAGTCGAAATGGCCGTTCGGTCATTTCGACGAACAAGCGGTGCGCGGTTCGGAAAACCTCCTGAAACGCACACCAAACGAACTCGGAATCGGCCCAAAATTTACCCATGCCCTCTAAACAATGCCTAGATCCTAGAAAAAGTGCTCCCGCATCGATTCTAGGTCCGTGGCAGAAACGCACACGCACTTAGAATCGGCGACGACGAAAACCCCCAATACGCCCGAAACGCCCGTTTCTCCGCGATACGGCTTTCCGTGTCCGAACGGAGACACGCACTCACCCTCAAGACACCCAACAACGTCTACCTAGGTCTGTCTAACCTAGGGCATCACCTAAAATTGGGCCAAATTCGGATTCCACCCGAAATTGACACAAAACCAAATGTTAAAGTCTCCAAACACTACCAAACTAGTTCCAACTTCCTCCCACGGGTAGCCTAAGGGTCTAAAAAGGTTCTAAACTATTAATTAAACTATAAAAGAGTAATTACAAGAGGGAAAATTAGGGTTTACCTCTTGGGAGTTGGAATCCCAAGCCAAAGTCTCCAAAATGCTCCAAATCCACCAAACCAAGCTTCCAAGCTCCCAATCCAAGCTCCAACACCAAATCTAGGCTCTACCCACCTAGGTTGGGGAAGAATATAGGGTTAGGGTTAGCAACCATGGAGAATAAAAGAAGAAAGAAGAGGAAAATGATGCTTACTTGAAGTTGGGAGAAGAAAATAAGTAGAAATGAAGAGTGGAGAAGAAGAAGAAGTGATAAAGAAATGAGGTGGGGAGGGGCTGCTCCTGCTGTTTGGTCGGGTGTGGGCTGGGAATGAACGGCCAAAGCAATAATAAAGGGGTTGCCAAGTTGGGAAATTACCAAAATGCCCTCCCGCAACTCGGTTTTGGGTTTCGGGTTCCAAAAGTACTCAAACTAACTCCAAATCTCTCCCACTAACCCACTAAAAATATAATAAATATTCTAAAACCCAAAATAGGTCTCACAGGGGTGTGGGCTGGGTCAGACATGGGTCCACTAGGGTCTGACATGGGTCCAGGCTAGCCAAAATCCTAAAACAATCAATATAAAAATAATACAATCATTAATTAAATATAAATATAAATAATTATAAATAAATACACAATTAACTAAATAAAAAAAATACCCGGCCCTGGAAATGGGGTGGTGACAAATATGTACTCCATGAGGAATATCCTCATAAACCTGATGTTAATTCTAATAAAAAGGTCAAAGAGGATTATAAGAAGTGGATCAAGGCAGATGAGAGGGTGCGATGTTATATTCTGGCATCTATGTCAAATGTGCTGCAACATCAACATCAGGCCATGGCCATAACTTATGACATAATATACAATCTCAAGAAATACTTCAGACATCAGAGTTGGACAGCTAGGCAGTTTGCTATAAAGAATTTGATGAATACGACCATGGCTGAAGGGACGCCAATAAAGGATAATGTTCTCGAAATAATGGGTCATCTGAATGAGATAAAAATCCTTGGAGTTGAAATCGATGTGGAAACCCAGGTCGATATCATTCTCGGGACTGTCTAAAAGTTTTGACACAATTTTTCTTAACTACAATATGAACAAAAGGTTGTACAGTATGGCAGAACTTGCAAAAGAAGTACAGGATATTGAGGCTTTCATTTGGCAGAATGGTCATATTTATGAGACTGAAATACTTCTACTTCTAAGCCGAAAGGTGGTAATAAGAAGAAGAATATTCAAAAACAAAAAAAATTTAGCAAAGAAGGGCATGGCTCCTCAAGGCGCTTTAAAAAAATCGAAAGGCAAGTGTTTCAAGTACAAAGGGTCAGGACATTAGAAGAGTGTCTGTTCACTTCTCAAACAAGAGAACAAAGAAGGTACATCTCATTTACTATTAGTTAAAACATGTTTAGCAGTATTATCTACCGGCACCTGTTGTGTAGATACATGAGCCAATAATCATGTCTGTAATTTATTGCAGGAGTTCCAGGAAACCAGGCGGCTTAGTGATGGAGATGCTTGTTCATGGGTAACGCTACAAAAGTAGTGGTCATTACAGTAGGAGATATTATTTTGAAAATAATAGGGTTCAGAATAAGGATAAGAACCCATGCTAATTCTCATATTTTGGAAATAATGGTGATATTATTTTCAGCATCCGGAGGCGTTTATGCGGATTCTACCTTTTCGGGAGCAGTTGACGTATCGAGCTCGCTTCCTGGACTTTCCCATACCATTATCTAAGACCCAGGAAAGTGTACCTTACCAAGTTGTATTGCAGTTTTGGTTTATTGTTCTATATTAAATATTATTATTATATGCTCTTGATGATATATCTGTTTACCCTTGGACCGTCAGACAATACTTAGTGTCCGAAGCAGGTTCGGGTGCCGACATCAGTCAGCGGAGTCGAGTATCGTCAGTTAGATTGTTGATACCGTGAACCTATATTGCGCTCTTGCATTCCTTGCACGATAGACCGTATGACACTTGACACGTCTTTCATGTGGTAGAATCTGTCTCCATATATTCTTGGTATTATGGGTTCTGCATAGGTGTCATGCCCCAGTCCCAAAATTCGTAGGATCAGGTATACGTACTCATGCCATCTGTATGAAAAAATTATAGAAATCCAATTTAATGGACCTAACCAGTCGTAGTACGCTGTAGAATATAACTAAGACACAACATCTCAGGCAGGTAATAAACTAGTCTCATCCACAAATATCACAAAATAGGAAATTGAATGAATTGATAAAGTCTCAGAACCTACTACAAATAAAGTCTAGTGGAGAACAATCCACAATAATAAAGTATGAAAGAATATTGAAAGAAAATACAACTAGACAATAATAAAATAGTCCAGGTGCCAGCTAAATAGATAAGGACACCAAAGACACTAATCAACTATCATCCATAACGCTTAGGGAAACTCATATGGCTCTACCTCAAGGTCGTCGTAAGTAAAATCTCTAACTCCATAGTCCATAGGATATAAGTGCTCGTCTGGATCTGGAAAATGTGCCAGGTCCTCAGAAGGACATAACAAATACACAAAAATTCAACATGCATAAAAGTAAAGCAGTAATCAATAAATAGGGTTGTGTTTGATAATAAACGAGAGAGAATATGGAAACGAGGTATTATACAAAAACTCGCCCTTTCTTCGGTGTTTACAAACAAGATTGTACAATTTAATCCTATACGAGGATGTCTAAGTACAATTTATTTAATCTGGGTAAATATTGCTATAGGTGTCTGATCTGCAGTCGATCACTTTGGCCCTTGGACCACACGATGTTGAAGAAGTGTCGTGGAAGACAGAAAGCAGCTTCGAAGGTTGCTAAAGAGGGTGGATACCCGATGCCAAAGTCGTCGATCCCTTCTCTTTGCCTGAGCTCTGGATTCTTCTCTCTCTCTCTCTCGACTGTTTTCTCTCCTCCCGATTGTCGACCTTGGATCTGATACTGGATTCCTTGACCAATTTCCGATCGTTCGACCTTCAGTCTTTTTTGACCAGTTTCTTCGACCTGTTCCTCTGTTGATAGAGGTCTCTATTTATAGAGTTTTTAGTGACAGTGACCACACAGTCGGCGTAGAAACCGAGTAGTAGAAAGTACAACACCCTTTTACACGATGGTTTAAAATAACCAATGCCTGCGTATAGATGACCTTTTGAGTGAGCATGTGACGCGTGTCCAACTAAGGGACAAAACGCGTATATCTGCTGCGAAGATCACGGCGTAGAAGCCACGTAGGTAGTTATCCCTTGTGTAGAAGAGGTTGGCGTAGAAGCCAATGACTGTCACCATGGCGTAGAAGCCAAGTAGACATAGAAGCCGAGTAGGCGTAGAAGCCAAGTAGGCATAGAAGCCGAGTAGGCGTAGAAGCCGAGTGGTCATAGAGGCCGAGCAGGCGTAGAAGCCGAGTGGGCATAGAAGCCGAGCAAGCGTAGAAGCCGAGTGGTCATAGAGGCCGAGTGGGCATAGAAGCCAAGTAAGCATAGAAGCCGAGCAGGCGTAGAAGCCGAGTGGGCATAGAAGCCGAGCAGGCGTAGAAGCCGACATGATGTGGACGTTTTAGCCGAAATTACGGCTCTTGGAGATATAATCAAATCTTTTGCATTAAATGCAAAGATCTGCCCCCATCCTGCGCATTAAATGTAGAGGCTTGTCTTTTAGATTTGCCATCATTCTGCATATTAAATGCAGATACGCGCCTCAAATTCTATACGAAGAGTAACTACTAATGTGGCGGTCTGTTGGCCTTCTGCGGAGCGTAAGAAGCTCACGTCTGCCAGTGTAAATCTGGGCAACGTATCCCTTGTATACGTAAGAGCAGTTTACGCATGGAGAATGTCACTAGAAGACGGTTTGGTGACATTTAATCAAATCTTCTGCATTAAATACAGAGATCCGCCATTATCCTGCGCATTAAATACAGAGACGTGTTTTGAAGGTCTGCCACCCTTCTGCGCATAAAATGCAGAGACGTGCCTCGGGCATCTGTCAGTATTCGCGCATTAAATGCAGAGACGTGCCTTGAGAACCTGTTAGTATTCGGCACATTAAATGCAGAGACGTGCCTTGAGAACCTATCACCGCTCTACACATTAAATGCAGAGACGTGCCTCGAGCCCTGTACGAAGAGCAGCTTTTGACGTGGCAGGCTGTTTGTCTTCTGCGGAGCGTAAACAGCTCACATCTACCTGTGTAAAACTAGGCGTCGTATTCTTTTGTATGCGTAAAAGCGGTCTGCGCCAAGGAAATGACAGTAAATGACAGCCTGGGTTGCAGTACCGCGCCATCATTATAGCCGTCGCTTGGGTTATCATGCAGTACTCTTTATCAGGAGCCCAGACATCAGGTTCATTGCATGATCTGACAGGTTCATTTCGAAGAATACGAAGTGTTCCTCGTACACTTCAATGCTGCATTGAAAGCGGGTGAGTTTTACGCCATAAAGGCGATGTAGCACCCTTTTTACACCGAAGCAGCCTGGATATACTGTATTACACGGATGGTCCTTGAGCCCACTTTTTACGCTGTGCTTAGCAAAAAATCTCTGTTTGCACGTCGATGGCTCTGAGGTCCTCTGTTTACGCTGCTCTGCATTAACATGCTGCATAGAGCTATCCAGCGTATTTTTCATGCTTCTACAAGTCCCCCTTCAAAGCTTTTAAATTCCTCATAATTTGAAATATTTTGAATGAAGCATAAACCGTTCCTCGGAATTTGAAACGCTCTGAATGGAGCCTGAAACGGTCAAGTCTGACACGTTCTTTCAAGGCTGACTTTATGGCAGAGTTATTGGGGATCGGTGTGATCTCTTTCGCTTATAAAAAGGCTGAGGAGTTAACCTGTTCTTCCCACATTTCCTTCACCACACAGAGATCGTAGCTGGAGTTCGTCGGGTCGACTTGAGAAAGAAGGAGACCATGTTCTTCCAGCATGTAAGAAGCCAAAAAAGATGACATCTTCGAGCCAATATCCTCTGCAACGATGGATCATGGAAGGATATCATAGCCTCCTTTGCTCAGGATAATCAGCAACTTTGTATGGCGGTTCTTCGGGAGAGAGGAAGGGTTGCAAACGGTACCTTCTCCCGTTACCCGTGGACGAGAGCAGGCAAACTAGCTGCTGTCCGAGATTGAGTTGGGTGAAATATCTCAACTCAATCTGTCACGGGGCTGGACGCAAGAAAGCAGATTTACCCTGCTTCTTCGTATTGGAGGATGGGTCTAGGCCCAGTTTTGTATCCTCCCGTCGTTGATTATATGTTAGTCGGTTTGCGGTCACCGACTGACTGCTGGAGAAGATGGATAAAGAATTTTGCCCATGCGAGAACCTGGCAGAACAGATTCTGGGCACGATCTTTAAATAAAAATAAGAAACCCTTTATAGACGGGATTTCCCTCATATGTAACCACAAAAATAAAGAAAAACCCTTGTAGACTGGATTTCCCTCATATGTAATCATAATTTTAATAAGATCGTCTTCTTCTTTGCATATGATCATCTTGCCATACTTTGCTATAAAGTCTGAATATGTGTAGCTTCGACACATCTGATACTTTATGCCGACTCTGTTTAGAAAGAGTGCTAGGTCCTGTCCTGTCTTTTACGCATAACTAAGGATGCGCAGAAAGCCGCTTTAGCAGTCGAGTGTTCGAACTGTCCTGCTGTTAGGAATGAGGAACCGCGTAAAATTCTGAACTATTTTTACTTTTGATAAACAGAATTTTTGTTCAGACCGTCATCTTCAAGAATGGTCTCTCAAAAATCCCTTAGAACAGGGCGAGAACTGGCTGTCAAAAACTGAGTCACCATCTTGAACTGTTAGACGAAATATTCAGACTAGATTCTGGATGAACTTCGAATCGACCCATGAAGAAGAGTAACTTTCAATGTTTGAACTCTGTATGCCTTGGGTACTTGGGATATTTTGAGGTCAAGAAGGAGTATCTTCTGTGTAAATTTCTGCAATTGACCACTTTGAGATTTGTTCAGATGTACTGTACTGGCCTGGCGCATTTTTCAGATATGCGGAAAGTCGTAGAGCGTGAAATCATAAGTTTGTTGCCTCTGAGCGTAAAAAGCCACCGAGCGTGAGATCATAGATTCGTAGCTGCTGAGCGTGAAGTCGTAGGTTCATAGCCTTTCGAGCATAAAAGCTACCGAGTATGAGAGCATCCGAGCGTAAAACCATAGACTTGTAGCCTGTGAGCGTAGAACCGTAGATCTGTAGTCATCGAGCGTAGAAAGCTCCTTAGCGAAAAAAACTGTAGATTTGTAGCTTCTGAAAAGAAAATCTTTCGACCGTGAAGTCGTGGATCTGTTGCCTCTGAGCGTAAAAAGCCACCGAGCGTGAGATCGTAGATTCGTAGCTGCTGAGCGTGGAGTCGTAGGTTTGTAGCCTCTCGAGAGTAAAAGCTACCGAGCATGAGAGCATCCGGGCGTAAAACCATAGACTTGTAGCCTGTGAGGGTAGAACCGTCGATCTGTAGCCGTCGAGCGTAGAAAGCTCCTTAGCGTAAAAATCACGAATCTTCTTCGCATGAAAACTTTTCGAATTCGTTGACTGTCCGCCTTCTTTGAGTAAATAGGCTGACGTAGTCCCCAATCATAACCAAATATTAAATGTGAGATTTGGTTCAAGATTCGAGGAGTCCATCCGAACTCTATATATATCCCAAGTTTTTGAGATAAAAACTTTTCATCCGTCTTCTGCGAAAGAAAGCTTTTGTCTATTCGAGTTCTTCTTCCTTTCTTCTCCGAGTCTTCAAAGTTTCCAGTAATGGCCTCGAAACAAGTCTCCTCCTCTAAGGGAAAGAAGGTTGCTTCTTCTTCTCGTTCTTCTGCTCAAGCGGGGGCGACTTCCGTCGGGCACGGCGAGCTTCATTCTGAACGAAGTATCCCGCGGACTAGCAATGCACCCGGCCTTAAAGGTAGAGCTTTTGGGACGAAAAAGAACGACTAAAAATCATTCGCACATGTTGTACGTGAATGCGCTAGGTCATCTTTTGTGCTGATAGCCTCTTCGAGGAAGTTGATACACAGAGACGTTTCATCTTTTACGCCCACATTTCTAATGTGTCAGCGCAAAAACTCCATATTTTCGCAGTCTGGCGTAAAAGCTTTGACTGTCGAAAGTTGGCGTATACTATATAATTTGAGTGTCACACAGGGATGGAAATTCCGGCGTAATAACTCAAATTTTGGCGTATACTGCCAGTATTGAATTTTACGCCTTGAAATGGGATTCCAGCGTAATGATCAAGTTTTTACAGTCTTGGCGTAAAGCACAGACTGTTAATTTTTTTTTTTGCATATACTGCAAGACCATGGAAACTGACTTATCTTTCTTGCATTTTGTAGTTAACTTGCACGCGTCTCCGCTAGCCGATGTGATGGGTTCTTCCGTCGGGATGCTGCACTCCAACTATCTGGAGGATCTATCGCATGTGACATTTCCTATCTCCGGGCCCCAGTATCCTGAAGGAAGGAAAATCCTGATATCGGCTCAAGGAGAGCGGATGCTGCTGAGCATGATGAATGGAGAGCCCCTGACGTACATAGATGGGGACCAATACATAAAGCCGGCTTTCCTCTTCAGGGACATGATTGACAAGCAGTCCCAGACCAAGCCCAAGAAAGAACTCTGGGTTTTCTCTGCCGGGAGCTTGGTTTTGTATCTGCCCAAGATGCCGAGAGACTATCCCATCTCAGCATTCTTTCATGCTACACATCCCAGGAGGATGTCGTGGACGCTGACTCCTGATCTTCATGGCAGGCCGGGGAAGATATTTTATCTGAAAGGAGCAGACCCGGGGTCGTTTGTCAGCCGCCATACCGGCAATGTGACGATGTTCAGGAGACTGTACCCGGGCAGTGTCCCGAGCGAAGACAGTTTAGTGATCCAGCCGGTCCAATTACCGACTTTCTGCAATGATTTCATGGGGCGCGGGGGAGTATACCCTAAGGTGAACCCTCGGACAGGCGGGTGGATCACCCCCACAAATCTTCGATGGGCTCGCTTAGCTGATTGGGCCCTGAAGCATTTTCAGATCAAGCTGGAGAGCATTGGTCTGTTTGCAGCTGTGAGTGCTACCAGTGTTGGGTTGTCTCTCAACCCCAACCTGTTTCTGGTATTGATGGAGCGATATATCTCGCTCACCGGGACTTTCGCCACTCTATTGGGGGAGTTGGGATTGGCCCTCCACGAGATGGCAGAGATCTCGAGACTGCCGATGGAGGATACTCCATATAAAGAGTATGTTCCCACGAACCGGAAGCTGGGGGATTCGGACCCTCAGGTAGTGGAAGTGTACCAGGAGCTGATGTGCCACTACCTCGCTTGCACCGCTTTTTATGACGAGCCTTCGAATTTGGCTTACATCAGTAAATGGACGTCCTACCTCTTCTTTTACCGATCCAGGACCGCTAAGCCGGAGAAGGTTTTGGAAGGCAAGGATCAGCCTTTGAATCCTCTGAGCGTGCTTAATGCTCAGGTAGTTGACGATCTCATGGAAGACGCTGGGGCTCCGGACTTGATCCTCGACGAAGGGATAGGGAAGTATCCCGTAGGCACCAAGGCCTATAGTTATTTGAGGCGTTGCCGCAGGCCTCTGTCCAGGAAAGCTCAACTGGCTGGCTTCCTCTCCATATGGCTGCGCCGACTGGTGGTACCCAGCATCGCATCTGCGGACCGCATTCACCGCAACACGCTATGGCCTGCAGTACGTTTGGTGTTTGGGGCAAGGCTGGGTTTGCTTCCTGCCATGGTGTGCCGCATTCAAGCTGGCCTGAGGGCCATGACTGACGGCCTGCTTGCCGATGAAACTCGGTGTGATAGCTTTCCCAGGGTAGAATTACCATACCTATATCTGATGGGATGGTTAATTCTTCATAACCCCAGGGTTATGTCTCCCGGCTCTGGCAGTAGTTCGGGGGCTAGTTTCTTGTTGAACTACCAGAAATCCTCCTGGAACATGACCACAGTTATAGACTGTCGGCGAGCGCTAAATCTTAGTCACAGTTGGAAGCTCTTCTGCACCGTTCCCCCTGTACATCTCAATCAGCAGGGGATCAGACTTCAGGACGTAGGCGACGGGAAGACCGTTCTTTCTCCTAAGTCTTTTAATTGGTTGGTCTATATTAGACCTTCCCACCTACTGTACAGGAGTGAAGACCATTGCTTCTTCGAGCCTTACCTGCCTAGTAGGTTTATCAGGCAATTCGGGTACGACCAGTTGCACGTGGACAATGTCGTCACCAGCTTCAGGTCCAGACGTAGACTCATTGATGGAGCCAGAGGATGACGATATTTCATCATGGGTTGCACTGAGGCAACTTTTACCGTGCCCGTCATTTCACTCTCCACGGAGCTACGCATTCTCCACTCGTATGCCCAGTTCTATGTGGCAACCAACACCTTCCATCACAATTTTGATATGCATGGAAGTTTTAGGGTGCCTTCTTCCAAGTCTGGGGGAAGAGTCGAAGTTCCCTCGGTTTCTTCTGACGAGGGTGAGGAGTCCGTCAATCCAGATGAGCCTCTGTTGGCGGTATCGAGGGGTGAAGTACCTCTGCCTGCAGGGCCTTTGGTAATCTCTGGGAAGTGAAGGGCTCCTGCTCCGAAGCCCCTCGTAAGAGGAAGAAGAAGACGGTTACTCGTCCTCTCCGGATTCCTGGTATTGAGGCTCTTAGAAATGAGCCTGCATCTCCCCATGTCGGGGATGATTCTTTGATTGGAGGTTCCTCGCCTTTTAGAGAGGGAACCTCGACAGTCCCGGCTGGCGGTGCCAGAGAATTCCTTCTGGAGGCTGCTGTCGCTGCTACTGCTTCCGGTAGTGGAACGAGATCGCCTTCGGGGTTGAGCCGAATGAGGATATCTTTATCCGGATCAGCATCGGGAGAGACCCCTGACGTGTCTGTCGGTGCACCCAGCTAGATTCCAGCCGATGAACCTCGGTTGGAATTTGGCGAGGACCCGGAAGAGTACTTGCTGATATTCGGAAGAGCACCCCCTTCTCCAGGTATGACAGCTTGCCTAGCATCACTAAGAAATGATTTAGCTGTACTGGTCGCGGACGCGTCATATACACCATTGGCCATGGGTAAATGTCGTCTTTTATGCCTCTTTTTTAGGAAAATTAACATTATGCTGATATTAACTTCCTTTTGTCTTCTTTTCAGGGGAAGAAATCTTCGGGGAGGGCAGTGTAGATGCGCCCTTTGGCTCTGCGTCAGGTCCTGGCGGCGACACGGAGGTGCCTGATTTTGAAGAGGAGATATCTTCGGGTGCTGGCTCGCCTGGCGAAGAGATTCCGATATCTCAAGAGGAGGACGAGCCTATTATTGTGACAATGCCTCCTTAGAGTACACCGGTCACTTCGTCCGGTGTTGGTGCTTCTTCTTTTGTGGCACCTCCTGTTGAGGCGATGGCCGTGGCAATATCGTCTGCGGTTGTTCTTGGAGGGAGACTTGCCACTATCGCGACCACTCCCAATGTCCATTCGGATCTAGCTGCGCTGACCGAGCAGTACACTGGTATCTTCTATGCCACCTTGAAAATGTTAATATCAATGGTGTTGAAGAATAATTTGGGCTTTGTATCGCTGAGGAGGGCCTCCCGGGCCTCTATAGTGCTGATCCGAGAGTTCAACGACACTGGGGTAGCTGACGCGCTGGAGGAGATAGTTATTGGTTTGGAGCAACCCATTAACGAATACTTGCAGCTAGCTCGAGGCAACATTGATAGTCTCATTCAAGCTAGGTACGACTCCCTGACTGCGCAGCTTGCTGAACAGATGGCATCTCTGAATAAGTCCATTGAGGCTCAGCAGCGGGAGATGGACGAAGAACGTGTCCAATTGGGGTATGTCGTCCCCGAGTTGACCCGGTGCGAAGCTGAATATGAGGAAGCGGCAGCACAGGCCCGCATATTAAAGGATAAGCTCGTTCGAGTAGAGGCGAAGGCTCTCTCTTTGTCGGCAGCCTGAGACGTGCTGAAGGAGCGACGGGCGACTGTTCAGCAGAATCTGACGCATGTGGGTGTTATCCATGCTGATTTTGTGCAGGCTCGGTCTGAGCTAGCTGCTTTGGACAATGATACGGCAAGGTTGGAATGGGCTCGCGCCGACGTCTTGAACTCCCGGGATGAGAGAATGGTTGCTCTGGCGCAGCAGATTTGCGACCTAACCGCTCCCCCCAAATGATGTACTTTTTTGCTTTTCAATGTACTTTTGCTCTTTTTCGGGAATAATAAAGAGGCTTTCATCTGACTTTGTGGACCCATCATTTTGGAATATAAATGACAGGTTTGGGTGAAAGTGATATCAGAGGTAGTATGGACGTGATATACTCTCGGTAAGTTTTAGCAGGACGTATCTATTCAGAGGTAATATGAACATGATAGAATACGATCCAACTAGTTTCGTTGTGGAAGTAGTTTTGTCAGAATGAGGTTTCTGCCATATTCCACTTGAGCAAAGTAGGTTAAGCATAGTACCTTTTCAGGAATTTGCCATTGATAGGAGCCATTAACAGGTCTCCATTAGGCTTGGCTAACCTGTAAGCGCCATTTGAGAACGTCATCTCGATAACATAAGGGCCTTCCCATTTGGGCTGAAATTTGCCCTTACTCCTGTGAGTAAGAATCATCGGCCTTCTCACAGCTAAGACTAGCTCGCCGACTTTGAACACTCTTTCCTTTACTTTTTGATTAAAAGCTCTGGAAATGCGTGCTTGGTAGAACGCGATGCGCTGTTGAGCTTGGAGGCATTTCTCGTCTAATCCTTCTAGCTCTTGAAGCCTTAACAGGTCATTCTTTTCTTGAGTTAGCTCATTAGCCATGGCTATCCTGAGTGACGAAATCTGGATCTCGATGGAGAGAACTGCTTCGCTCCCGTAAACCAGTAAGAATAGGGTACAATCTGTTGGTGCTCGTACCGTCGTACGGTATGCCCAGAGACATTCTTCCAGCTTCTCATTCCAATCCCTCTTATTCGAAGAGATGGAATTTTTTAAGAGCTTGATAATGGTTTTGTTGAAAGCTTCCGCCAAACCATTAGCAGCAGGATTATATGTTGTAGAGGCCATATTTTGTATCTGATTTTTATCGCAAAATCGATGAAACGCTTGGCTGATGAATTGAGGCCCATTGTCATGAATTATTCTCCGGGGTATCCCGAAGCGATAAATGACGTGATGCTTGATGAAGCTGATCACATTAGATGCCTTCACCTCAGCAAGAGGGATTGCCTCTACCCATTTGGAGAAATAATCCGTGATGGCCAGTATGAAACGGTGACCTCTGAAAGAAGACGGGTGAATAGGACCAATGATATCCATATCCCATGCTTCAAAAGGCCAGGACGCAACCGTAGGATGTAGATGTTCAGGAGGTTGATGGATAAAGTCTGCATGGACCTGACAGGCTCTGCACTGTCTTGCGTACTTTATTACACCTGTGATCATAGTAGGCCAGTAATAGCCCATTCTCCTGATGCGATCCTGTAGCTTAGGCCCGGGTTGATGCGCTCTGCATACGCCGTCGTGAGCTTTACGGATGATCCGTTGTGCCTCATCATCTGAGAGACATCTCAATATCAGTCCGTCGTAGGTCCGGCGATATAGACACTGTGAGGATGCCGCGAAATAGAAGCGTAATGATCGTCTTTTGACGGATACTGCTTCTTTAGGGTCCTCTGGCAAGATTCTGTATGCTACGAAATCTATAAAGGGACTTCTCCAGTCTCTCCTGGGAGGATCTGTGTTCACAGCGTAGCTGCATTCTATGTGAAAGTTGTTTTTCACACAGAATAAATCTCTGCTAAGAAGGATTACCGAATTCTGCCTTTTTATAGGAATAGCTAAATCTGCAGCTAGACTGGCTAGGGCATCAGCTTCCAGATTCTGAGATCGGGGCACATGCTCCAGGAAGAATCCTTTGAATGTCATGGCTATCTCGACCGTTGCTCGGTGATAGGGGATGAGGTCTGGATTCCGGACTTCATATATTCCTCTGACTTGATTGACGATCAGCAGAGAGTCACCGAAAGCTTCCAGAGATTCGACGCCTAATTCTTTAGCGACTTGGAGTCCGATTAGTAGAGCGTTATACTCTGCCACATTATTAGAACAGGGCTCACTAAGAGAATATGCTCGGTAGATGACGAGCTTATCAGGAGTAACCAGGACAATTCCTAATTCCGAAACCATATTTCCCCTGGGACCAGTTCTGGAGGCACCATCGAAGAATAGTTGTCATGCATCACCTTCCATTGCAGAATTATACTCTGCAACTTCGTCGGGAATATCCTCGTACAGCTTGGAGGCCTCCGGGATCGGATGAGCAGCTAGGAAATCAGTCAATGCTTGGCCTTTGACGGACTTCTGAGGGACGTACACCATGTCATATGGTGTTAATAACATCGTCCAAGTTGCAAGTCAGGAATTAAGAACGCTTGGCTTGTTCATCAGTACCCGCAGAAGATTGACCCTGGAGATGATGTGAATGGTTTGGCCTGTGACATAGTGCCGCATTTTCTGGATAGCTAACATCAGAGCCAAGCATTCTTTCTCCACTGGGTTGTACCGGTGTTCGGCTCCGACCATTATCCTGCTGAGGTAGTAGATAGCCTGCTCCTGGCCCATATCGTTCTTTTGTACGAGAAGAGCTCCCAGAGAATGATCCATCGCTCGAACATACAGCACGAACGGTCTTCCTATGACTGGAGGCACCAGAACTGGCGGGCTAGTGAGGTAGCGTTTGATGTCACCGAACACTTGCTGACTGGCTTCGTCCCATACGAAGGATACACCTTTCTTTATGAGACGAGAAAAGGGATGACATCTTCCGGAGAGGTTGGATATGAATCTCCGGATATAAGCCAGACGACCTTGAAATCCCCTGAGTTCTCTCAGATTATGGGGCGGTCGTGTTTCTAAGATGGCCTTGACTTTATCAGGGTCCACTTGAATGCCTTTGGCGATAATGACAAATCCCAGGAATTTGCCACTAGATACCCCCAGGAAGGACTTTGTAGGATTCATTTTGAGTTGATATTGGCGCATCAATTCAAATACTGTCTTCAAGTCTCGGATGTGATTGTCCTTGAGGCGATTTTTGACAGCTACATCATCCACGTAACACTCTACTGTCTTGCATAAATGCTCATTGAATATGTTACTCATAGCCCGTTGGTACGTAGCCCCGGCGTTCTTCATTCCGAAGGGCATGACCGTATAGCAATATACCCCCAATGGTGTCCGGAAGGCAGTATGCTTCTCGTCCTCATGATGCATCTTGATTTGGTTGTATCCTGAGAATCCGTCCATGAAAGACATACGTTCAAAACCGCATGTATTGTCAATCATGACGTCTGTGATGGGAAGAGGAAACTCATCCTTGGGGCAGACTGCATTCAGATCTCAGTAATCGATGCAGACACGTACTTTCCTATTTTTCTTTACGACCGGGACAACATTGGCGACCCAGTCAGGATGTTGTTCTTCTCGGATGAAGCCACATGCTATCAACTTCTTGACTTCAGCTTCGATGGCGTCCATCATATCCGGGCGGAACCGGCGTTGGTGCTGCTTCACAGGCTTTGAATTGGGTAATATATTTAGCTTATGAGTAGCCACCTTTGGATCAAGACCTGGCATATCCTCATAATTCCATGCAAAGACGTCGATATATTCTTTTATCAGCTGGATAACTTCTCTTTTCTACTTCGGAAAGATTGTTACTGATAAATATCGACTTTGGCGAAAGTTCATCCCCAACGTCAATTTGGATAACTTTATCTTCAGTGGGAGGTTCTCTCTGCTCGAAGCGGAACTCCCATTGTGTATCCATTTGCTGAGCCCAAGTGTCATTCTCAAACAGTTCAGATTCTTGTTCGTCTGCTTCTAAGGAATCTGTCACTACCATATTTACTGATAATGTTCGTTCGAGAGCATGAGATGAGTCGGAGGGCGCTGAGCCGTTTGACTCAGAAGTTGCAAGGGAGGTAGTATATCCTAACCCGAAATGAGTTCGTTGATAGTAGGGATTGCCGTGCAGCAGCATTCGTCTGCCTTTCCCGAAGTTGAGCCCTGGTTCCAGCTTCAAGTTATAACCCATACTTTACATGATCTTCAAAGCTTGCGGGCTGTATCTGTGAACCTGTATTTTACCGGCATCGGAAGAATCTTCCTGCACAGTCGGTTTATTGCGCATGCGGCCGAAGACTATTTAATGCTGACTGCTGCAAGTGGGCGGGACAATGAAGATAGAATCCTCATGCGGTCCATATGTCGTGGTGACATTGGATGATGATGCCACTTCCTACATATACGGATGATAGGAATCTATAGCTTCCAAGAATTTTTACGCTATAGGTTCTATATCGTCATGGGGAGAGGATTCCTGGTTCAGAATTTGAGCGTCGATATACTGGAAAAGAGGATGTTTATTATCATCTGAGACCTCATTCCTGGTTGCATTTACATCGG
Organism: Iris macrosiphon; assembly: GCA_036927795.1. Classification (NCBI taxonomy): domain Eukaryota; kingdom Viridiplantae; phylum Streptophyta; class Magnoliopsida; order Asparagales; family Iridaceae; genus Iris; species Iris macrosiphon. The sequence goes on along the minus strand of JAYESA010000005.1, from coordinate 176,390,090 downwards.
TCGGCTGCCTGCTGCGCCGAAGGTTGATGACCAAGGATGGAGGCTTCTGGTTCAAAGTGATCACTAGAGGATTACCCCCTTTTCCTGACCTGGTTTTGTTCAGGTGGATCTCCATAGGCTCTGTGGCTTTTGGATGAGTAATCCGTCCTTTCACCTTGATTGACAGCGGTTGTTCGGCAGAGGGTTCTTCTGGCTCCCGGTGGGATTCCTTCTCTGCTTCGGCTGTCACCTCCTTCGTGTAGTCTTGAGAGTACAATACGGCATCGGAGTAGTAGGATTCTACTCCTTTAAACGGGTTTAGGTCAGCAAACTCCGTTTGTACTGTTCCTTGGGCGTCTACATATTTAAAGCATTGATCTAGAGTCGAAGGAACGATATTGTGGTCGTGGATCCAAGGCCTGCCCAGCAGAATGTTGTAGGACACCTCTGAATCAATGACATAACATGTGGCCACTGATCTGAGGTTGCCGATCTGGATCCTCAAGCGAATTTTCCCCAACGGCTTACTCTTTCTGGCGTTGAAACCCACGATCGTAGTGGTGGTGTAGGCCAATTCGCTGGTAGGAATCCTCAGTAGTCTGAGCAGACTATGAGGAATGATGCTGATTGATGATCCCGGATCTATGTGAATCCGGTCGACCTCCATGGAACCAACATACCCGGTGTAATAGAGGGGTCTGTCATGCCTGTTATGTTTTAACAGAATGTCATCTTGAGTGAAAGTGATATTCGGGACCACCTCTATCACACTGTGGCATTGAGGATACGCCACTGGTTCTTTGTCAAGGGACTTGAGTTGGGTCAAGTATGCATCCGCCTGCATCAGTGCTTCGCTCAGGGCTTGACGAGTGTCTTGAGAGAGCCTGAGTAGTTCGAAGATAGACAACCTGGCTGGTGTATTAGCCAATTGGGCCAGGATGTCGAAGTTGTACGGCTTCTCTAAACCTTTATTTTGAATGTTTTTCATAGGTTTGTCAAAACGTACTTTCTTTTGATTCCCTTTGTCCGTCGTAGTTGGCCTCGAAAGACCGGCCCCTGGTACGGCGGGCTCTGGTTCTGACGGCTTGGTAGCTGAAGCGTCTGCCGGTGCATCTTCCTGACTTGCTTCATGGTCCTTGAGGTAAGCCCTCCCTGAACGGGTTCCAGTGGCCAAGACCTCGTCTTCTGACGCCGAGTCTGCCGCAACCATGTGACATGGTTTGCGCTTTGAGTTCTTCTTAGACTTAGCCTTAGCAGCTTGAGTCTCTTTCTCGATCCCGGGCACTAAATCTGGATGAACCCACATAATCTCGCCTCGCTGGGTAGTTAGTGGTACCAGGTCAGGATTTTGACCTCTAGCTGTGTCACGACCCATACCCAGAATTTGGGCATGAGTCGTGGGTACGTCCAGCCTATGCTGCAGCATCGGCGGTAGAACGCTGTCTAGGTCACAAACATAATATATCCTGACAATAGTCTCAACTCCGTACGGAGGGCAAAGATAAAAATCCACAGTTCTATAATATACTCAATCATAAGCTATAAGAATAATGGCACGATGAGAATAGAAAAGAGTTCTATTAATAAGTCCAACTCAAATCCTGGGTCTAGATGACCTCACAAAGTCACAAAATAATAAATACAACTCAGTCTCAGTCCAAAACAATAAATGCAGAAAAAGTAAACTAAGTACAGGCAGGCAAGATCTCCTCTAGGATAGGCAACTCATCTGGGATTTCTGGAGTGAAATCTTCCTCTATTCCTGGGCCGTAATGAGTGGGGCAAAGGTTCTCCAGGTCCTCTGAAAATGTTTACCCAGTCAGGATTGGAGCGAAGCACAAGCACTAACAGCAATTTCATTAAATTAACAAAGTCTATAAAAAGTGTAAGAAATACAAGATGAAAGTATATGCTGAAAATGAGAAGTACTGGAGAAAATGGAAATAGGCAATAAAGCATCTAGCAATGAACAATAAACAGTGAATGCTAGAACAAGTGAATCTGAAATAAGAATAAACATCTAGCTAAGTATTTTGAAATATTAGTTTATTATGTGATCGGCTTGGGACTAGATCAGGCTGGTTATATATGATTAGCTATGATTCTTTTAGGTCAGGCTAACCATATGGTTAGCTATGGTGCATGTAGTGGTCAGGCTAATCATATATAACAGCTATGGAGCATATAAATGGTCAGGCTGTACCCGACGTGAGAAGCGGGGTGAGCTATGGTGCATATAAATGTTTGGATATGATCACATAATCTACTAATAGTTCCCCATCCCCCAGCTAGCACGATGGATTCCAATCACGACTCCTCATGATGGGGATCTAGGGTGCTAACCCGTGTATCCATAGTGTCGGAATCAAGTATGTAATACACTACAATTTATAGAAGTAATCAACAAAACGAAAACTGTCAGAGAATGTACTCGCCTGTGGTCCTGAGCAAGGTGTGAGGATCAATGTCCAAAGTGGGATCACAATGACCTATTTATGGAATATTAATGTCAGATATTAAATCAAAAGAATAACATGTTTAACAATTTAAATACGAGATTTCTAGGTCATTTCTGAGGTTTACTGGTCAATACTAGGTCCACTAGTCCAATTATATATCATACTAAGGATACCTAACTTATACTAGTTAATAACTTAACTAGTAACTTAATACCTAATACCTATTTGGTATCTAACCTTACCTACTATACATGATACCAATTTAACCAATGCTAAATACAATTGATTTCATACACATAGGTACTCACTTAATGATACATTACATACTACACTAACACATATACATTGATACTTTCTGCCCAGTTAACACACTGATTTCATTTAGGCAACACACACAGTTCTAATTAACTGAGACACCCTACACCAACACTATCCTACATCCACACACAAGTAGACACTGCTACACACAGGAAAATTGACCTGGATACACATAGACACAGCCACTGAATACTGATACATTACCTACACCCTACTGGACTACACACAGATCTTACCCCCTGCACACTGATACCTCACTGGCCGACTGATACATATGTTCACTCACAGAAATTACTGAGAGTGCTCACACACACAGGTACACAGACATAGGTATTTACTCACTGCACACAACACATATTTATACACTAAGACACACTGGTCTGAGTTCTCACTGCTCTCTTCTCACAGAATTACACAGTGTCCTGATACACACTTATATTTCTGACTGAACTGCTCTCAGACTTTTCCTTCCCCCACACATACTGACACAGTACAAGGGTATCTCACTGCACACCTATATATATATATAACTAACACTATACACTAACAACTAAAATATCTATATAACTTAACTATTACTGATTAACCATCTGAACAGTCATCTAACTCTCCTCTATAGCTTAACACCCTACCCTAAACTTGTTGACTGTACATGAATTGATCAACTAACCAACAGATTGCACAAAAATATACTAACTGACATCTTAAGTTACTAACTGATACTCATATATCACCTCCCTTACACCAAAACCCACACATAACACTTCACCCCTCTACTCACTGTCACTTGATACCCAATTTACACAAGCCTCAACACCCTAATCCTCATAACTACCCTTACTCATACCAACTAGAACCTGTTTTCCCCTATCCTTTATGTGCAACCAGATGCACTTGTGGACAAGTGCACAGCAGTGACCAACTAACTTGCCGTGCTCCCCTGTATACCAATTTGCACTGCTGTATACTATCAACACAAGGTAACTGGCAGTGCTCAGCAATGTTGCTGTGTAACATGCCTGCACTCACTCACATGCTACACAAACTGAAATCTGGGACTCACCTCTAACTCACTTACAGGAATTACACCCAACACTGATACATAGGTTGACACAAGGCCACACTCTCAGAATTTACCCTCTCTCACAGAAATCACTCACACCCAGGTATCTTAGTTCTCACATACACATTACTACACAAGGCTCACAGATCCATCTCCAAAATACTGAGACACACACAGGGGTTCTAATACACACAGGATACATAAACTATAATTCCTAACTGACACACAGTCAATTAAACCCCTATGTACAGAAATTACACACACAGACACAAGATTTAAACTAACTACACCCAACCACAGAATTCTGGATGCACAATGGAAACCCAAAAACACGCAGTGATACATACCCGACTGAACAGAGAACCATTCACAGAAATCACCACACACATATATATATATATTGATTCCCAAGAACTAGGGAAAGTTATTCATCCTTCTTGGCATAACAACAAACACCTAGCATGTGGAAATCGAGTTTCACCTAGTTACTCATGAATCCAAATTAAAACCCTAAAAATCAAGATCAAATCTATATGTTGGAGGATGAAATAAATCTACATGCAAACACCTAGGGTTAGGGTTCACGAAAATGGGAAACCAATGTTGGGGACACTTAAACCCTAGTTCAAACCCTAAAGTCGAAACTACACAGTAGGGGGTGGTTTCCTAATGGCATTAACATCTGAAAACAGAATTAAAAGAATTAAAAATAGGGTTTTACCTAGGGAGATAGCTTCTTCAATGGAGGTTATTCTTCTCCAAGGCTTCTTGACCCAACCCCTTGCTTCTCTTTGCTTTGGAGGAGGAAAATGGGATCCCTAGGGCTAGATCTCGAATTCTGGAGTGGGGAGATGGCTTTCTCTTGATGGAGGCTAGGGTTTCTCCTTTCTACATGAAGGAAGGCTTTGAGAGAGGTTTCCCTTTTTATATTAAACCTAGCTAGGGTTTCTAATGCATAGTTTAGGTTAAACCCCCTATGTTAGGTCATGTAGAACCTAATTAACTAAGGTTTAGTCAGTCTAGGGTTTGACCTAAAACCAAATGCCACTAACAACATATAAATAGTTTATAGAACTCAGCAATTTAATTTAATACATAATTATTCAAATGGTGAATTTACACAAATACCCTTATCTGGAAATGTGGTAGTGACAAGTCTACCCTCCTAAAAGAAATTTCGTCCTCGAAATTAGACTGAACTAGAACAAGAATGAAATCAGAAAAGAAATATACCTCAAGTCTAGAAGAGATACGGGTATTGCTCGCGCATTTCGTCCTCTCTCTCCCAGGTCGACTCCCCTGGAGAGTGATGTCTCCATGCAACACGAACCAAAGGAATAGTTTGGTTCCGCAACACCTTCTCTCTGCGATCCAAGATCTCGACGGGCCGCTCGGGGTAGCTGAGCGTCGGACCAATCTCAATCTCCGAGTGATCAAGTACATGACTAGGGTCTGCCACATACCGTCTCAGCTGCGACACATGGAACACATCATGCACTCCCTCTAATGCAGGCGGCAAGTCTAGTCTATACGCCACTGTACCTATCTTCGCAAGAATACCGAAGGGTCCGATGTAGCGTGGGCTAAGCTTCCCGCCTCCACCAAAATGAATCGTGCCACGCGTCGGAGAAATCCGTAGGAATACTAGATCGCCAACCTAAAACAAAACAGTCTCAACACGCATTCTACACAAACAAACACAAGCCAAAAACAACAACCTATACCTGAAATTCAAGGGGTCTACGGTGGCTGTCGGCCCAATGCCGCTGTTTGTCCTGCGCCACTCGCAGTCTGTCTCTGATGAGTTTCACCTTTTCTGCTGCATCCACGACCATTTCTGGTCCTAGCAAGGCTCTCTCTCCAACGTCGTCCCACGATAGCGGTGTACGACATCTCCGTCCATAAAGAGCCTCAAATGGTGACATCTCGATGCTGGCCTGGTAGCTGTTGTTGTAAGCAAACTCCACCAGGTGCAGATGATCCTCCCAAGAACCTTCGAGATCTAAAACATAAGTGCGTAGCATATCCTCGAGAGTCTGAATAGTCCTTTCAGACTGCCCGTCTGTCTGGGGGTGATATGCGGTACTGAACTTGAGCTGAGTGCCCAAGCTAGCCTGCAGACTCCTCCAGAAGTGGGAAGTGAAACGACTATCCCGATCTGAGATGATGCTCACCAAAACTCCATGAAGCCTAACGATCTGTCGTACGTACATCTCTGCTAGCCTCTCTGTCGACGTGCCCACCTTGAAAGGTAAGAAATGGGCTGATTTGGTCAACCTGTCCACGATGACCCAAATTGCGTCCTTCCCTCCTGGAGAACGTGGAAGCCCTGAAACGAAATCCATGGTCACGTGCTCCCATTTCCACTCTGGGATCGGTAAAGGTTGAAGCAAACCACCTGGCCTCTGCCGGTCTGCCTTTACCTGTTGGCACACTAGACACCGAGATACGAAGCGTGCTACCTCGCGCTTCATTCCATACTACCATACGTGCTCCCTCAAGTCTCGATACATCTTGTTGGCACCGGGATGCATCGAGTACTGAGAGCGGTGTGCCTCTTGCAAAACCTCTTCGCGCAGCTCCCCGCTCGGCACACACATCCTCGTGCCGTGCCGTAAGGAACCATCATCTGCGATAGTAAAGTCGTCCGACAATCCTGTCCGAACCTGTGCTCTGATACTCCTCAGAGCCTCATCATCGTACTGCGCAGATCTGATCCTGTCCATCAGCTCGGACTGTATCTGCAATCCCCACATCTGAATCTCAGTACCGGGAACTAACACCTCAATCTCCAAGCTTTCCAGATCAGCCAACAAATGCCTATCTGTCGTCAAGTACATAGCCGTCGGATACCTACTCAAGGCATCGGCGACTACGTTGGCCTTCCCTGGGTAGTACTGCAATGAGATGTCGAAGTCCTTCATCAACTCCAACCACCTCCTCTGCCTCATGTTCAGCTCCTTCTGTGTGAACACGTACTTCAAGCTCTTATGGTCTGTGAAGATCTCCACACGCTCTCCGTACAGGTAATGTTTCCACAGCTTTAGAGCGAAGATAACTGCCGCCAACTCTAAATCGTGGGTGGGGTAGTTCTTTTCATGAGGGCGTAACTGCCTGGAAGCATAGGCAATTACCTTCCCGTGCTGCTGAAGAACACATCCCAGACCCTTCCCTGAAGCATCACTGTAGATGGTGAAACCACCTGTCCCTGCTGGCAACGTCAAAATTGGAGCTGTCGTCAACCTCTTCTTCAGCTCATCGAATGCGGCCTGGCACTCCTCCGTCCAGACAAAATCCACATCCTTCCTAGTCAGTCTGGTCATCGGCGCTGTAATCTTGGAGAAGTCTTGTACAAACCTCCTGTAGTATCCTGCTAGCCCGAGAAAACTCCTGATCTCAGCTACCGAACTGGGGGTAGCCCACGACTCCACTGCCTCGATCTTCTTTGGGTTTACCGAGATTCCGTCACCCGATACCACATGTCCAAGAAATTCAACCTTGTCAAGGAAGAATTCATACTTAGAGAGTTTCCCGTACAGCTTCTCCTTCCTGAGAGTCTCTAAGACCAATCTCAGGTGCTCTTCGTGCTCCTCCGGGGTCTTGGAATACACAAGAATATCGTCGATGAACACCACCACAAACTTGTCAAGGTACTGGTGGAACACCTTGTTCATCAAGTTCATGAATACTGCCGGTGCATTGGTTAAACCAAATGGCATCACCATGAACTCAAACTGGCCGTATCTGGTCCGAAAGGATGTCTTCGGCGTGTCTTCTTTCTTCACCTTCACCTGGTGATAGCCTGACCTCAAATCTATCTTTGAAAACACCTTTGCCCCGCTCAACTGGTCGAAAAGATCATCTATCCTCGGCAGCGGGTACTTGTTCTTGATGGTGATATTGTTCAAAGCTCTATAATTAATGCACATGCGTACCATGCCGTCCTTCTTCAGTACGAACAATACCGGAGCTCCCTACGGTGATGAACTGGATTTGATGAAGCCTTTGTCCTGCAGCTCCTCAACTTGCTTCTTCAGTTCTGCCAGCTCGTTGTTGTTGACTCTATAGACATATTGTGAAATGGGCTCCGCTCCTGGAACCAAGTCTATAGAGAATTCAACATCCCTGTCTGGCGGCAAGCCTGGCAACTCCTCTGGAAATACATCCAGGAACTCTGCTATCAGAGGATGTGGCAACTCCTCTTCTTCCGCCCTGGCTCCGCAAAATATGCTCCTCCTCTGTTCCGCTGCTCCTCTGACGACCTCAAACTCCGGCTCTCCTGGTGGTCTAAACAATACTCTGCCTCTATAACAATCGATAGTAGCATGATGCCTACTCAACCAGTCCATTCCGAGTACAATATCGTACCCTGGAAGTGGCATGACAAGTAAGCTCACGCTCAACTCTCGGCCTCCTACTGCCACTCTCCGGTCCTTGCAGTGATCACGGACTAGGATAATACCTCCCCCAGTCATGATCTTGCAAGTCCTAGCTAATGGTTCTGTGTCTAAATGATGTCGAAGTGCATATGATACAGACACAAAACTATAGGAAGCGCTAGAGTCGAATAAGGTAAATGCAGGAATACAATCGAGAAGAACCGAACCTGTGATCAAGTCTCCTGCTGGCTCGATCTCCTCGACTGCCATGGCGTACGCTCGCCCCTGGGGTGCACCTCTCTGCTGCTGATGATGGGCAAACCTCTGATGTTGCGGTGGAAGTGGTCCCCTCTGTTGTTGGCCTCCTGGTACAGCAGGTACCCTGTCTGGTCCTCTCTGGGCGGCTGCTCCACCCTGACCTGGACGAGTCCGAATGGTAGGGCAATCCCTCAGCTGATGTGTCGTCGATCCGCAGGACAGACATGAGCCCAATCTATGCCTGCAGATCTCTCTAGTACGTCCTGTCTTCCCACAGTACGCACACTGGATGGCGGGCTGAGTCTGCCTCTGCTGCTGTTGCTGGACCTGCCATCGGGCTGGTGCCTGGTGCTGCTGATATTGCTGCTGAAAGGGCCTCTGCTGCTGCTGATGCTGATAGTGTGGACGCTTGCCTGGTCCCGCACTACTGTTTGCTCCTCCGGAAATATCGCGTCCCCTCTTGGGCCTGAGGTCCAAGTCGTCCTCGGCTATCTGGGCATCCATCAATATGCCCTCGAAGGTAGCGGTGCGACGTCCCGACGTGCGAGACTTGATCTCCCTTGCCAGCCCCTTTCTGAACTTCCGGGCCCTGTCCCACGGATCTCTAATCATCGACGGCGCGAAGCGGCTCAGACGGCAAAACTCTGCGGCATACTCATCGACGGACGAGCTCCCCTGGACTAAGTCATGGAACTGACTCTCCAAGGCTCCCAGGGCAATGTCAGGAAAGAATTTCTCCTTGAAGAGCTCCCTGAAATCCTCCCAAGTGAGTCCCCTTCGCAAAAGTCTCGTCTCCGTGCGAAACCATGTCAGGGCAATATCGAACATCTGGCTGTCAGCTGCCTCGATCTGAAGCGCCTCTGGAAGCTGCGCCAAGTGCAAGTTCCTCTCAATGTCCTCTAGCCAATCATCGGCGTAGAGTATCCCTTCTGTCCCCTTGAACTCCCGAGGCATCATCCTCTTGAAATCCACAATGGTGCCCGGCCTCTGTTGTTGCTGACCAGGATGCTGCTGCTGCTGAGTGACCCTCTCCACAGCCTGGAGAGCCACTTGGTGAGCATTCTCCATGTTCACCCTCATCATCTCTGTCTGGGCCTGATGTGCCTCAGCCTGCACTCTCTGGGCCTCTGCCGACGTCCTCTGGGCATCGACCATGCCCTGAATCAAATCGAACATCTGTGCCCCATCGACAGGCACACCTCCTGGATACTGAACTGGTGGTGGTGGTAGAGGCTCCGTCGTAGCTGCGGGGACCCTCTGAACTGGTGGTGGAGGACCCCCGAATGCTGCAGACACTCCCACATGTAATGGAGATGTAGGAGGTGCTGCGGATGTCTGTCCGGCAGGGCGAGAAGTAGCAGACCTCTCTGACTCTGCTGCTCCGAGTCGCTGGGACCTCCTCGGCGGCATCCTGAAGACAGATCGAAAGATTCAATTAAGGCAATAGATACGATATCATCAAGGAAGGACAGTAAATTTCTAAAAGAAAATCATTAAGAGTAGTATCATAAGAATTCAGAATTCCCTAATAGTGATTGAGCATATCCTCGGCCTAATTCCTATTTCCTAAAACAGGCTCGTAGTAATACTCTAAGCGAGCACCACTACGATATCGCTCTAATGTGAATCTAAGATGAGACCTGCATGGGCCACCACTAAAACGTGTCACGACCTGCACCCGGAATTTGGGCATGAGTCGTGGGTACGTCCAGCCTACGCCGCAGCATCGGCGGTAGAACGCTGTCTAGGTCACAAACATAATATATCCTGACAATAGTCTCAACTCCGTACGGAGGGCAAAGATAAAAATCCACAGTTCTATAATATACTCAATCATAAGCTATAAGAATAATGGCACGATGAGAATAGAAAAGAGTTCTGTTAATAAGTCCAACTCAAATCCTGGGTCTAGATGACCTCACAAAGTCACAAAATAATAAATACAACTCAGTCTCAGTCCAAAACAATAAATACAGAAAAAGTAAACTAAGTACAGGCAGGCAAGATCTCCTCTAGGATAGGCAACTCCTCTGGGATTTCTGGAGTGAAATCTCCCTCTATTCCTGGGCCGTAATGAGTGGGGCAAAGGTTCTCCAGGTCCTCTGAAAATGTTTACCCAGTCAGGATTGGAGCGAAGCACAAGCACTAACAGCAATTTCATTAAATTGACAAAGTCTATAAATAGTGTAAGAAATATAAGATGAAAGTATATGCTGAAAATGAGAAGTACTGGAGAAATGGAAATAGGCAATAAAGCATCTAGCAATGAACAATAAACAGTGAATGCTAGAACAAGTGAATCTGAAATAAGAATAAACATCTAGCTAAGTGTTTTGAAATATTAGTTTATTATGTGATCGGCTTGGGACTAGATCAGGCTGGTTATATATGATTAGCTATGATTCTTTTAGGTCAGGCTAACCATATGGTTAGCTATGGTGCATGTAGTGGTCAGGCTAATCATACATAACAGCTATGGAGCATATAAATGGTCAGGCTGCACCCGACGTGAGAAGTGGGGTGAGCTATGGTGCATATAAATGTTTGGATATGATCACATAATCTACTAATAGTTCACCATCCCCCAGCTAGCACGATGGATTCCAATCACGACTCCTCATGATGGGGATCTAGGGTGCTAACCCGTGTATCCATAGTGTCGGAATCAAGTATGTAATACACTACAATTTATAGAAGTAATCAACAAAACAAAAACTGTCAGAGAATGTACTCGCCTGTGGTCCTGAGCAAGGTGTGAGGATCAATGTCCAAAGTGGGATCACAATGACCTATTTATGGAATATTAATGTCAGATATTAAATCAAAAGAATAACATGTTTAACAATTTAAATACGAGGTTTCTAGGTCATTTCTGAGGTTTACTGGTCAATACTAGGTCCACTAGTCCAATTATATATCATACTAAGGATACCTAACTTATACTAGTTAATAACTTAACTAGTAACTTAATACCTAATACCTATTTGGTATCTAACCTTACCTACTATACATGATACCAATTTAACCAATGCTAAATACAATTGATTTCATACACATAGGTACTCACTTAATGATACATAGTTGCACACACACAGTTATCTAACACTAGCACTCTAGAACTAAACACATAGGCAGACACACTGAACTCTTCACACACTGCTAGCTGCAGGATACAACACAACACAATTCCTACAGTGCTACACACAGATACACATAAGCAAAATATACTGACATACTTAGACACAGGTAAGCATAGGTTAAGAGATAAATTACACACTACACTAACACATATACATTGATACTTTCTGCCCAGTTAACACACTGATTTCATTGAGGCAACACACACAGTTCTAATTAACTGAGACACCCTACACCAACACTATCCTACATCCACACACAAGTAGACACTGCTACACACAGGAAAATTGACCTGGATACACATAGACACAGCCACTGAATACTGATACATTACCTACACCCTACTGGACTACACACAGATCTCACCCCCTGCACACTGATACCTCACTGGCCGACTGATACACATGTTCACTCACAGAAATTACTGAGAGTGCTCACACACATAGGTACACAGACATAGGTATTTACTCACTACACACAACACATATTTATACACTAAGACACACTGGTCTGAGTTCTCACTGCTCTCTTCTCACAGAATTACACAGTGTCCTGATACACACTTATATTTCTGACTGAACTGCTCTCAGACTTTTCCTTCCCCCACACATACTGACACAGTACAAGGGTATCTCACTGCACACCTATATATATATATATATATATAACTAACACTATACACTAACAACTAACATATCTATATAACTTAACTATTACTGATTAACCATCTGAACAGTCATCTAACTCTCCTCTATAGCTTAACACCCTACCCTAAACTTGTTGACTGTACATGAATTGATCAACTAACCAACAGATTGCACAAAAATATACTAACTGACATCTTAAGTTACTAACTGATACTCATATATCACCTCCCTTACACCAAAACCCACACATAACACTTCACCCCTCTACTTACTGTCACTTGATACCCAATTTACACAAGCCTCAACACCCTAATCCTCATAACTACCCTTACTCATACCAACTAGAACCTGTTTTCCCCCATCCTTTATGTGCAACCAGATGCACTTGTGGACAAGTGCACAGCAGTGACCAACCAACTTGCCATGCTCCCCTGTCTACCAATTTGCACTGCTGTATACTATCAACACAAGGTAACTGGCAGTGCTCAGCAATGTTGCTGTGTAACATGCCTGCACTCACTCACATGCTACACAAACTAAAATCTGGGACTCACCTCTAACTCACTTACAGGAATTACACCCAACACTGATACATAGGTTGACACAAGGCCACACTCTCAGAATTTACCCTCTCTCACAGAAATCACTCACACCCAGGTATCTTAGTTCTCACATACACATTACTACACAAGGCTCACAGATCCATCTCCAAAATACTGAGACACACACAGTGGTTCTAATGCACACAGGATACATAAACTATAATTCCTAACTGACACACAGTCAATTAAACCCCTATGCACAGAAATTACACACACAGACACAAGATTTAAACTAACTACACCCAACCACAGAATTCTAGATGCACAATGGAAACCCAAAAACACGCAGTGATACATACCCGACTGAACAGAGAACCATTCACAGAAATCACCACACACATATATATATATATATTGATTCCCAAGAACTAGGGAAAGTTATTCATCCTTCTTGGCATAACAACAAACACCTAGCATGTGGAAATCGAGTTTCACCTAGTTACTCATGAATCCAAATTAAAACCCTAAAAATCAAGATCAAATCTATATGTTGGAGGATGAAATAAATCTACATGCAAACACATAGGGTTAGGGTTCACGAAAATGGGAAACCAATGTTGGGGACACTTAAACCCTAGTTCAAACCCTAAAGTCGAAACTACACAGTAGGGGGTGGTTTCCTAATGGCATTAACATCTGAAAACAGAATTAAAAGAATTAAAAATAGGGTTTTACCTAGGGAGATGGCTTCTTCAATGGAGGTTATTCTTCTCCAAGGCTTCTTGACCCAACCCCTTGCTTCTCTTTGCTTTGGAGGAGGAAAATGGGATCCCTAGGGCTAGATCTCGAATTCTGGAGTGGGGAGATGGCTTTCTCTTGATGGAGGCTAAGGTTTCTCCTTTCTACATGAAGGAAGGCTTTGAGAGAGGTTTCCCTTTTTATATTAAACCTAGCTAGGGTTTCTAATGCATAGTTTAGGTTAAACCCCCTATGTTAGGTCATGTAGAACCTAATTAACTAAGGTTTAGTCAGTCTAGGGTTTGACCTAAAACCAAATGCCACTAACAACATATAAATAGTTTATAGAACTCAGCAATTTAATTTAATACATAATTATTCAAATGGTGAATTTACACAAATACCCTTATCTGGAAATGTGGTAGTGACAAGCTGGAGGGAGATTAACGATGTTCATCGTCGTCCGGGAAATAGGTGTAACACCGTCCAGGATTTCTTGGGGAGGCAGATCGCCAAATTGCAGAGAGATCATGTTGGCTGTGACCGTCTTCTCGCTGTTGCGCAGGGTGATGGCCTTAGCATCGATCAGCTCCTGGATCTTCCTTTTTAGTATATAATACGCCTTTGTGGGGTGGTATATATACTTATGGAAGATGCAATACTTGGGGTTGTTGGTACTGCCGGCCTCATTGGGCCGTCTCACCTTAGGAAGGGTAATCTTGCCGCTTTTGACGAGACATTCGAATATGCTCGGAATATCGTCGTCGTCGAAAGAGTACACTTCAATGGGCCTGGAAGTCCCAGGTTTCGTCTGCGTGGTAGCCACCGTCTTTTGCTTGGACGTATTGATCGCCAGAGCTTGTTTACCCTTGGTACTACGAGGATGGTCGATGTTGGAGGATGACCTTTTGCCTTTATCAGAGGCCGAGATTATGGTGCCATTATCGTGCGCCTTCTGACTATTGTCCTCCGTGGCTACCGCTGAGATGATAAACGAGGGACAATCATGGAACTGATATGGTCCTGTGAACACCGAGATCACGGGGAGAAGGTTCTTCCTGCAGATGTCCACCAATGCCGAGTCCAAAAATCCTTGAGGCATTTGTAAAGTGGCTTGACGAAAACGCTCGATGAAAGTGCAAACATTCTCTTTTTTCTTCTGCTTGACTTCAATGAGAGAGGACATAGACATGTCTATCCCTCCTTCGTAGAATCGTGTGAAGAATAAAGCCTTGAAGTCTTCAAAGGAAGTAATGCAGTTGTCCGCCAGACTTTGGTACCACTGATAAGCTACCCCCGTGAGACAGCCTTTGAACACCCGAGTGAGGAGGGCGTTGTTCCCTTGTAATAACACCATCATCATACTGAAGTAATTCATGTACTGACTCGGTGACGTTTTTCCTTCGAACAAAGCCATAGTCTGTGGTTTGTATCTAGGAGGGAAAGGGACCTCCTCCCAGATAGCTGGGTAAGGTTGGTTGATTCCCAATTTCTTGAGCTGATCTTTGTGCTTCAGGGCATCAAATTGGGCTTTCAACTCCCGTACTGCCTGTATCGGATCTTCAGCCGGTACCGAGACCACGGAGTGATGAGGAATCGATTGCATCACGACTCCGACGGGAGGCAATACATTCTTCGAGTGAGAAAGTGGAGGAACTGCTGACTCCTGATCTAGAGCGGGCTCTTGGATCGAGTTGGATGGTGGTAAGTCCACCCCCACACATATCTGAGTTGGAGGGACCGATGCTTGAGCCATAGCAGCTGTGTGTTGAGTCAGCATCATCTGGTGCATATTCTCCATCATGGATTGCATTTTTTTCAGAGATGTCTCCAGTATAGTAATGCGCTGCTCAGCGCTCCCGGAATGGGAAGCTTCCTCGCGTTCATCTCCAATGGCATAAACTCCCATCTCCCTGGGTGTCATTGAAAGATTAGTATAGGTCTTTGTAGAAGTTGACTCTATACTTTCAGTATCTCATTCGGGAGACTGGCGACCCCCAGCTTCGGAATCAGAAGAGTACGAAGTCGGTTGTCGCGACCTCGAACGGGTGTTTCGGAACACCCCAGCTTCAGTATTCCTAAGGAGCTGGTTTAATCTCCTTCGGCTCGGAGCTATAGAGGGATGACGTCTTGAGCCCGATCTTCCTCTAGGTATGTGTGAAGCCATGTTCACCGATGCATGTGTGGGCTCTTCTTCCTGGAAAGATGGAGAGTAGCTCAACCGGTCAAAAATCGACCGTTTTGCTTCAGAACAGCAATAATTAATTACAATCCTATGACTATTACAAGAGTGCTCGTTAGGAGGCATAATAGACATGCTGGAAGATCCCCTATCCTTGCGTTTCTGGATCAGGTACTTACGCAGGTCAGGAAGAGTTACAGAAGAAGAAGATGACTTGTTCCTTCTGTTCACATCAGTAGGCATGCGGATGTTGGGAGCCCTAGTTTTCCCTGTGCCTCCTGTATACAACAGGTTGGCCATCTGGGTGGCGGATAATCCCCGAGGAGGGTGTCTTTCCACAAATTGAGCCTTCTTTACGCTGAGGGGCTTCTCCTCGCATAATTTGGAGCTCTGCTCCTGTTGGCGTAAAGCTGAGGATGTCCTCAGTCGGCCGTCAGCCTCTCGCGTAATCCGGAGGGCTGGCAGATTCTTCCCTTGCTGGCGTAAAGGCCGAGAAGTTGGGTAGTCTGCCGCTTGCTTTCCCTTGCGTAGATTACAGGGGTCATCTGCTTTTCTGCAGAAGGCAGATGCATTTTTATGCGCGGAGCGCGTTTGAAACTTTTGATTGGGGCTAAGGCATTATCAGAAATTTTATCTGTTCCGCCAGGGACGGGAGACTGATTTCTACGCGCAGAGCGCGGTGTAGGATTCTGGACTAGCGCTGAGGCATTGTCCGAACTTTCGTCTTTTTCGCCAGGGATGGGAAACTGAATTTTACGCCCAGAGCACGGAGGATACTTCTGGGTTAGCGCTGAGGCATTGCCAGAAGTTTTGTCTGCCCTGCCAGAGACAGGCGACTGAATTTTACGCGCAAGGCGCGGAGGGAGCAATGCTACAACCTCATTGGTCGGAGAAATCGGATAGGTCGGAGAGTCCACAGGAATGGTAGAGGATGTCTTGGGCATCCAGACCTTACGCAGCTTCCTGTTATCTTAGACTGAGAGAGAGTGAGAGCTACCCCCTGTTTGAAGCATGTCTTCATAGGCAGATTGGTCGAACTGGACGACCAGTGTCTTCTTCGCGGATCCCATGGATACCGCATCGTGTTGAGCAATTGCTTTCTCGTCAGAAGAGAAAGACTTCCCCAACAGAGTCACCATCTTGTGTTTGATAATAAACGAGAGAGAATATGGAAACGAGGTCTTATACGAAAACCCGCCCTTTCTTCGGTGTTTACAAACAAGATTGTGCAATTTAATCCTATACGAGGATGTCGAAGTATAATTTATTTAATCTGGGTAAATATTGCTATAGATGTCTGATCTGCAGTCGATCACTTTAGCCCTTGGACCACACGATGTTGAAGAAGTGCCGTGGAAGACAGAAAGCAGCTTCGAAGGTTGCTAAAGAGGGTGGATGCCCGATGCCAAAGTCGTCGATCCCTTCTCTTTGCCTGAGCTCTGGATTCTTCTCTCTCTCTCTCGACTATTTTCTCTCCTCCCGATAGTCGACCTTGGATCTGATACTAGATTCCTTGACCAATTTTCGATCGTTCGACCTTCAATCTTTTTTGACCAGTTTCTTCGACCTGTTCCTCTGTGGATAGAGGTATATATTTATAGAGTTTTTCGTGACAATGACCACACAGTCGGCATAGAAACCGAGTAGTGGAAAGTACAGCACCCTTTTATACGACGGTTTAAAATAACCAATGCCTGCGTATAGATGACCTTTTGAGTAAGCATGTGACGCGTGTCCAACTAAGGGACAAAACGCATATATCTGCTGCGAAGATCACGACGTAGAAGCCACGTAGGTAGTTATCCCTTGTGTAGAAGAGATTGGCGTAGAAGCCAATGACTGTCACCATGGCGTAGAAGCCAAGTAGGCATAGAAGCCGAGTAGGCGTAGAAGCCAAGTAGGCATAGAAGCTGAGTAGGCGTAGAAGCCAAGTGGTCATAGAGGCCGAGCAGGCGTAGAAGCCGAGTGGGCATAGAAGCCGAGCAGGCGTAGAAGCGGAGTGGTCATAGAGGTCGAGTGGACATAAAAGCCGAGTGGGCATAGAAGCCGAGCAGGCGTAGAAGCCGAGTGGGCATAGAAGCCGAGCAGGCGTAGAAGCCGAGATGATGTTGACGTTTTAGCCGGAATTACGACTCTTAGAGATATAATCAAATCTCTTGCATTAAATGCAGAGATCTGCCCTCATCCTGTGCATTAAATACAGAGGCTTGTCTTTAAGATTTGCCATTATTCTGCGCATTAAATGCAGATACGCGCCTCAAATTCTGTACGAAGAGTAACTACTGATGTGGCGGTCTGTTGGCCTTCTGTGGAGCGTAAGAAGCTCACGTCTGCCAGTATAAAACTGGGCAGCGTATCCCTTGTATGCGTAAGAGCAGTTTATACAAGAAGAATGTCACTAGACGACGGTTTGGTGACATTTAATCAAATCTCCTGCATTAAATGCAAAGATCTGCCATTATCCTGCGCATTAAATGCAGAGGCGTGTTTTGAAGGTCTGCCACCCTTCTGCGCATAAAATGCAGAGACGTGCCTCGGGCATCTGTCAGTATTCGCGCATTAAATGCAGAGACGTGTCTTGAGAACATGTCAGTATTCGGTGCATTAAATGCAGAGACGTGCCTTGAGAACCTGTCACTGCTCTACGCATTAAATGCAGAGACGTGCCTCGAGCCTTGTACGAAGAGCAGCTTTTGACGTGGCAGGCTGTTTGTCTTCTGTGGAGCGTAAATAGCTCACATCTGCCTATGTAAAACTAGGCGTCGTATTCCTTTGTATGCGTAAAAGAGGTCTACGCCAAGGAAATGGCAGTAAATGACAGCCTGGGTTGCAGTACCGCGCCATCATTATAGTCGTCGCTTGGGTTGTCGTGCAGTACTCTTTGTCAGGAGCCCAGACGTCAGGTTCATTGCATGATCTGACAGGTTCATTTTGAAAAATACGAAGCGTTCCTCGTACACTTCAATGCTGCATTGAAAGCGGGTGAGTTTTATGCCATAAAGGCGATGTAGCACCCTTTTTACGCCGAAGCAGCCTGGACATACTGCATTACGCGGATGGTCCTTGAGCCTACTTTTTACGCTGTGCTTAGCGAAAAAGCTCTGTTTACACGTCGATGGCTCTGAGATCCTCTGTTTACGCTGCCCTGCATTAATATGCTGCATAGAGCTATCCAGCGTATTTTTCATGCTTCTACAAGGGTAACTAAACCATCTATGTGATATGCACTCGAGACATCTCTAGTGGTGCATGAGGGGAGAGAAATAGAAGAACCAGTCATCCTAATATTGCTCAGACTTATATGGCTATTGCACTCGCAGAGAGAGAGCCAGTATTGGTCGGTCGATTGGCGTGATTTCATGAGTTACCCACAGCACGAGTACGGGCGACAACTAGTGATTCCTAGCAACTACGCTACGTAGTTTATGTATGCAACTACCCTATTTGCATCAAAAAGTCAATAAATAATAAAATAATTCATTAAATATTCTGTAATTATAATATATTAAAATTTAGAATTTATTTACATAGTCAAAATATGGCAACATTCAAAGAACTACAACAAGTATTGATGCACTATGTCTATGTCTAGATTATTCAACAACTAGGGATAGTTTTGTACATAAAAATATGGTTTTACATGTATTAAAATATTTCTAATCACTACATAACATTACATGGTTCTACATGAGTTTTATTTCATGAAAAATAGGAAGGAGATTTGAAGTTGGAAAACTTACGCATACGCGATTACGGCGGGGACCTTCTTCGCCACTACGGCCAAACAGAGTACCAAACAGGCTCAAAACTTTATGCCACTTGAAGGGGTGCTAGGAGAATTCAAATAGATGAATATCCTATAATTTTAGAGGAGTTTTGGTCATTGTTTATAGCAGCAATAAGCAGTAGTATTAGCAGACCTAATATGGGGGTGTTCAGGTGAAGGATTAGACTTGGGCTCGGCCTTGGGGTGCTCGTGTCACGACCTGCACCCGATGTAGGGGCACGAGTAGTGAACAATGCCCATCCTACGTTGCAGCATTGGTGGTAGAACGTTGTTTGGTAAACTATCTATCTAGCAGTCAAGATATAATAATGCCACCAATAAAAATACGAATACTCAATCACAAATCTATAAGATGGAACAAATCGCACGAATATGATAAAAGAACTGAAGAGTCATAATACAACTCACAAGACAAATAATATCCAATGAGTCATATAAAGAAATACTAATAACAATGCTGGAGGACAAATCCAGTACAAAAGATCTATCTACTGTGCTACGAGTCCTGGGTCATCTGTCTCAATCGGGTTGAGACCCTCCTGAGCCAAGGTCTCTGGCTCTAAGCCAACTATATCCAGAGGCCCGTAGTGAGTTGGATACCACTCCTCAGTGTCATTTGGGAAAAATATATCTAGTAAGGATAGGAGCAAAGTATATCTCTAACAACAGTACAAATAAATAATATAAACTACGTAACGGTAAATAGAGCGAATATACAAGATGCAATAAACAGATACAAGGGATATGCATAATAGGAATACTGAAAATAAATACAAGAATGAGCATCATAGAATGAACAAGAATACTACTACTAAGTGAGTGAGTACCAGCTTCAACATGTGATCACCTTGGAAACTTGTACAAGGATAATGGCTTGGTTAATCATACGTGCGGTGTATGATTAACACTACTCAAGGAACAAGACATGCACAAGGAGGGTATGATCACATATCTACACTAACACTCCCCTCTCCCGTCTGGTATAGTGGATGCAACCATGGTAAGTTATGACACGGGATTCCACAAGAAGGGCGCTAATCTTCTCATGAATTAATGTATATATTTGTACAAGAAGAACAATAAAACAAGGCTTGCACAAGATACATTATAAATACCAAGGAATAACATCTCATGACGAGATCCGGATATACCATTTTGTGTAACCATCGTGTCAAAAAATCAAGGATATCTACACTAAATACAAGAGACATAGAGGATATCATAAATGAAAAACTATCAAAGAATGTACTTGCCTGAAATTTGGTGAATAGTATCAAAGATGTCTGGTACGGTACCTCAAAGACCTAAATATGGAATATTACATCAATACAAGGTTTTGGAATAAAAATAAGTTAAACTAGTCAAATTCTAGGTCATACAGCCATTTTTAAGTCAAAACAGTCAAACTAGGTCAACTCTAGGTCAAACTAGTCAATCTTGGTCAAACTAGCTATTTCTAGGTTGCATGAGGCTATCTCTAGGATATTGGGTCTATACACTATATAACTAGGCTATACTAGCTATACTAGGATATTAAGATACCAAGAAAATACTGTATCATAAGATACGTAATTTATTAGATATAAAAATACAATAATATGTATACAAGTCAACAATATATAATACTCCTAGCTAAACTAAGGCTAAGTTGATACCTTGACTTTGAACAAAAAGCGGTATCTCACCACCTATACACCCATCTTAATACTCAAACCCAATACCTTGAGTAAAAACCAATACCTTGACATTACCTTGGTATCACAAGGTAATTCAACATCTAACATATAACTAACTACCCATACACCTCCTATACATTAATATGCATTTAAACTTATAACAATACTATACTAATTAACATACTAATATACCTCATGATATTTAATACCCTTACCCAAGATACCTCACTCTTATTACCTTGATGTAACTTCAAGGTAATCTAGGAATAAATACTAACTAATATTAACTAGTATATATATATATATATATATATATATATATATATATATATATATATACTTAACTTACTAAATATATACATAACTTACTAACTTATCAATATATAACTAACTTATCAATATATATAACTAACTTATCAATATATACACTAACTTATCAATATATCCACTAACTTATCAATATATATAACATTAAGCACTGCTTATTGCTGCTGCTTATCAACTGCTGCTGCAGCTTATCGCTGCTGCCGCTGCAGCTTATCACTGCTGCCGCTGTAGCTTATCGCTGCTTCTACTGCTGCTTTCGGCTTCTACTGCTGCTTTTGGCTTTTGCTTCTTCTGTTTCTGCTTCTGTAGTTTGCTGCTGTTGCTTCTGCTTCTTCTTCTGCTTCTACTGTTGCTGCTTTTGCAACTTGCTGTTGCTGCTTATGCTTACTGCTGCAGTTGCTGCTTTTTACTACTTTCTGCTGCTTTTCGGCCTGCTTTACATTGCTTATTGACTGCTTTCTCACTATTTTCACTATTTTCTTCTTCCCTCTAGCTCACATACATATATACACATATAGTGTTATATATATATATATATATATATATATATATATATATATATATATATATATATATATATATATATATATATACCTATAACCATACTAGAGATGCACATGAACTCCTACTCTCCCATGATCTCCAGCACATCAATAAGAATTATAGAACATACATATAAATATATATATACATATATCTACATAATAATTATAATTATAATATTATAATAGCTATAACCAAGGTGAATTGAATTGAATTAAATTACAAAGAAACAAACACGTGAAGTGCACTGCACCCGTATCACACTAGATCTATGATACGCTTACAATACGGCTCTACCACACAACCAAACGTATCCCGAAGGATACGCACAAGTCTAAAATCATAATTATGAACAGCCCGAAGGGCTAGCTACTTATCTACGTGCCCGTGTCAAAATATGACATGCTCAAACTTCTGTGTCTGGAGAAAATCCCTAAATCAACCTATATCTCCAAATTGTTAGGATACGGCCTACGCGTATCCAATTATGGACACGATACTAGTCATACACAATCCAACAAGATGTGTCAATCTCGAAATTTCCCTAAAATTGACATAAAATACCACAAAACTTTCTCCATAGGCCTCCTATGAACCTAATTCTAATTCCTATTGGTAGCCTTAGTATATGGGGTGATTCCTAATGATTAAAATACAGATTTATAGTCTAATTAGAGGGAAAAAACTGAATTTTATCTATTGGGAGATGAATTTTCGGTAAAACCTCCAAATTGAGTGTTAAGAGCCTCCAACTTGTAGATCCTTGCTCATCTTTGTAGATCATTGCTTTCTTCTTATAGATCATTGCTCTAATAGCCTCCAATAAAGATTAGGGAAAAAATTTGGAAGAAATTTGGGTAGAATTTGATGTGGGAATGAAGAAATTTGGAAGAGGGAAATTCTAGATCTAGATTTGAAATAAAAATATAAAGAGAGAGAGTCTCTCCCCATTTCTAACAAGGTCGGCCACTTGCCCCCTTCCCCAAGCTACTATAAAATATCCACAATACCCCTTTGGACTTGTCATGAAGAAATTAATTAAGGAGAAAAGGTTCTAGTCTAATTGGTTTAACTTAATAAATCCTCCTCCTAATGATTGAGCTTTTTATTGGGCTCAATTCTAACTAGAATTAAATGTTGGTCCATGGGTCTAATCTAAACTAGTTAGGTCCACTAAGACATATCCAAAATAAAATCTAACATCTAACAATAATTAAATAATATAATAAATAAATAAATATTCAACATGTACAATATTTAATTAATTATAAAATGACCAAAATATCCTTTCCTATAAAATGTTGTTGTGACAAGTCTCCCCACCTTAAAATAATTTTGTCCTCGAAATTCAAAGACCAAACTATCCCAAGAAAATAAATCAGAACAAAATCAGGAAAGAACATACCTCAAGGCACAAAAAAATATGGGTAACGCTCTCGCATTTCATCCTTTCTCTCCCAGGTAGACTCACCCGGAGAGTGATGCCTCCATGCGACACGTACCAAGGGACTGGTCTAGTTTCTCAGCACCTTCTCTCTCCGATCCAGAATCTCCACTGGCTGCTGTGGATAGCTAAGAGTAGGGCCAACCTCTATCTCTGAGTGATCCAACACGTGACTAGGATCTGCCACGCACCGTCTCAACTACGACACATGAAACACGTTGTGCACTCCCTCCAATGCAGGTGACAAGTCTAGTCTGTAAGCAACACCGACCCTCTTGAGAATACTGAAAGGTCTGATGAATCGCGGACTAAGTTTTCCACCTCCACCGAAACGAATCATGCCTCATATAGGAGAAATCCTCAAAAATACCAAACCACCAACCTAGAACAAATACAACCTTAAGAACTTAATCTATAACAAACAACCAATATGAAGCACAAAATAAAAGATCTAAAACTATACCTCAAACTCCAAAGGTCTCTGGTGGCTATCGGTCCAATGCCGCTGTCTGTCCTGTGCCATTCGAAGTCTGTCTCTAATCAACTTAACCTTCTTCGCTGCATCCACAACCATCTCTGGCCCTAGCAAAACTCTCTCTCTAACATCATCCAATGACAAGGGAGTACGACATCTCCGACCGTACATATCTTCAAATGGTGACATCTCTATACTAGCCTGGGAGCTGTTGTTGTAAGCAAACTCTACCAAATGGAGATGGTCCTCCCAAGATCCCCCAAAATCTAGTACACAGATACGCAGCATATCCTCGAGAGTCTGAATAGTCCTCTCTGACTTCCCATTCGTCTGGGGGTGATATGCAGTACTGAAAGTTGGGTGCCCAAACTCGCCTGCAAACTCCTCCAGAAATGAGAAGTAAAACAACTTTTCCGATCCGAGACTATGCTGATAAAAATCCCATGTATCCTGACGATCGGTCTCATATACATCTCTGCCAGCTTCTCCGTAGACAAACCCACCTTGAAAGGCAAAAAGTGGGCCGACTTGGTCATCCTGTCAACGATGACCCAAATTGCGTCTTTCCCTCCTGGAGATCGTGGAAGTCCGGACACAAAATCTATAGTAATGTGCTTCCACTTCCACTGTGGAATGGGTAATGGCTGAAGTAAACCACCTGGCCTCTGCCTCTCGGCTTTTACCTGCTGGCACCCTAAGCAAATGGATACAAACTGTGCCACTTATCTCTTTATGCCATACCACCACACACACTCTTGTATATCCTGATGCATCTTGTTGGCACCTGGATGCATGGAATACTGAGAGCGATATGCTTTCTGTAATACCTCCTCACACAGCTCCCCACTAGGCACACATAATCTAATACCATTCCATAAAGGACCATCCTCAGCAATGGTGAAATTATCCTCCAATCCTGCTCTTACCTGAGCTCTGATGCTCCTTAGAGATACATCCTCATACTGGGCTGTATTGATCCTATCTACCAACTCTGAGTATATCTGTAACCCCCACATCTGTATGGTAAAACCATGAATTATCACCTTAATGCCCAATCTCTCCAAGTCCTCCAACAAATACCGATCATGCGTCAACAACATAGCTATCGGATACCTGCTCAAGGCATCGACAACTATATTAGCTTTCCAAGGATTATATTACAAAGGTATATCAAAATCCTTCACCAGTTCGAGCCACCGACACTGCCTCATGTTCAACTCCTTCTGAGTGAAAACGTACTTCAAGCTCTTGTGGTCTGTGAAGATCTTCACACGCTCTCCATACAAATAGTATTTCCGCAACTTTGAGGCAAAGATGACTACTGCCAACTCCAAATCATGGGTAGGATAGTTTTTCTCATGAGGACGTAATTGCCTGGATGCATAGACAATCAATTTTTTATTCTGCTGAAGAACACAACCCTGCCCTTTCCCCGATGCATCACTATAAATAGTAAAATTTCCAGACCCGGATGGCAACGTCAAAATAGGAGCAGACATCAACCTCGTCTTCAATTCCTTAAAAGCAACCTGGCACTCCTCTGTCCAAACAAACTCTGCATCCTTCCTGGTAAGTCTAATCATCGGCTCGACAATCCTTGAAAAATCTTGTACAAACTTTCTGTAGTAGCCTGCTAGACCCAAGAAACTTCTGGTCTCTGCCACTGAACTGGGGATCTTCTAAGATTCTACTACTGTGATCTTCTTCGGATCCACTAAAGTTTTATCACCAGTCACAAGATGTCGTAATAACTCCACCTTGTCTAGGAAGAACTCACACTTGGAAAGCTTCCCATACAGCTTCTCTTTCTTCAGCACATCTAACACAATCTGCAAATGCTCCTCGTGCTCCTTCGGTGTCTTTGAGTATATGAGTATGTCATCGATGAACACCAATACAAACTTGTCAAGGTACTTGTGGAATACCTTGTTCATCAAATTCAGAAATACTGTCCGGGCATTAGTCAACCCAAACGGCATCACCATGAACTCATACTGGCCATACCGAGTCCTAAAAGCAGTCTTCGGAATGTCCACCGACTTTACTTTCACTTGGTGGTAGCCTGATCTCAAGTCTATCTTGGAAAATACCTTGACGCCACTCAACTGATCGAACATGTCATCAATCCGTGGTAATGAGTATTTATTCTTGATAGTGAGATTATTCAATACTCTATAATCGATGCACATGCACATCAATCCATCCTTCTTCGGTACAAACAATACCAGGGCTCCCCACGATGAAGAACTGGATTTGATAAACCCCTTATCCTGTAATTCATCTACTTGTTTCTTTAGCTCAACCAGCTCGCTATTGTTCACTATATAGACAAGCTATAAAATTGGTTCTGCACCTGACACCAAGTCTATAGAGAATTTAATATCTCGATCTGGCAACAATCCTGTTAATTCCTCAGAAAACACATCCAATAACTCTGCTATCAATGGATGCGGCAACTCCTTGTCTTCCACCATAGCTCCACAGATAATATTTTCTCTCTGTTCTGCAGCTCCTCTAGCAAACTCAAACTCTGGCTATTCAAGGAACAAGACATGCACAAGGAGGGTATGATCATATATCTACACTAACACTCTCCTTCTCCGATTGGTATAGTGGATCCAACCATGGTACGTTATGACATGGGATTCCACAAGAAGGGCGCTAATCTTCTCATGAATCAATATCTGTATTTGTACAAGAAGAACAAGAAAACAAGGCTTACACAAGATACACCATAAATACTAAGAAATAACATCTCATGACGAGATCCAGATATACTAATCCGTGTAACCATCGTGTCAAAAAATCAAGAATATCTACACTAAATACAAGAGACATAGATGATATCATAAAAAAGAAACTATCAAAGAATATACTTGCCTGAAATTCGGTGAACAATATCAAAGATGTCCGGTACGGTACCTCAGAGACCTGAATATGGAATACTATATCAATAAAGGTTTTGGAATAAAAATAAGTTAAACTAGTCAAATTCTAGGTCATAAAGTCATTTCTAAGTCAAAACTGTCAAACTAGGTCAACTTCAGGTCAAACTAGTCAAACATGGTCAAGCTAGTTATTCTAGGTTGTATGAGTCTATCCCTAGGATATTTGGTCAATACACTATGTAACTAGGCTATACTTGCTATACTAGGATATTAGGATATCAAGAAAATATCGTATCATAAGATACGTAATTTATTAGATATGAAAATATAATAATATGTATACAAGACAACAATATATAAACTCCCAGCTAAACTAAGGCTAAGTGGATACCTTGGCTTTGAACCAAAAGCGGTATCTCACCACCTACACACCCATCTTGATACTCAAATCTAATACCTTGAGTATAAACCAATACCTTGATATTACCTGGGTATCACAAGGTAATTCAACATCTAACATTTAACTAACTACCCATGCACCTCACTATACATTAATATGCATTTAAACTTATAACAATACTATACTAACTAACATACTAATATACCTCATGATATTTAATACCCTTACCCAAGATACCTCACTCTCATTACCTTGATGTAACTTCAAGGTAATCTAGGAATAAATACTAACTAATATTAACTAGTGCTTATATATATATATATATATATATATATATATATATATATATATATATATATATATATATATATATATATATACTTAACTTACTAAATATATACATAACTTATTAACTTACCAATATATACAACTAACTTATCAATATATATAACTAACTTATCAATATATACACTAACTTATCAATATATGATGATTAGGAAAGGAATTGAGAAGAAATTTGGGTAGAATTTGATGTGGGAATGAAGAAATTTGGAAGAGAGAAATTCTAGATCTAGATTTGAAATAAAAATGAAGAGAGAGGGTCTCTCCCCATTTCTAACTAGGCCGGCCACTTGCCCCCTTCCCCAAGCTACTATGAAATGTCCACAATACCCCTTGGGGCTTGTCATGATGAAATTAATTAAGGAGGAAAGGTTCTAGTCTAATTAGTTTAACTTAATTAATCCTCCTCCTAATGATTGTGCTTCGTATTGGGCTCAATTCTAACTAGAATTAAATATTGGTCCATGGTTCTAATCTAAACTAGTTAGGTCCACTAACACAATTCCAAAATAAAATCTAACATCTAATAATAATTAAATAATACAATAAATAAATATTCAATATGCACAATATTTAATTAATTATGAAATGAACAAAATACCTTTCCTAGAAAATATGGTAGTTACAACTCATGGTGGTGCGTGGAGGTATGGGGAAGGGAGAGGAGAAAGAAGAGATATTAAAAGTGAGGGGGATGCTGTTGTGTTCGTTCATAAGAGAGGAGAGGCGGCTAGGGCTAGGTAGAGGAGAGGGTTGCATGTTTATATATACATGTTGGTTGGGCTTTTTGATGTGTTGGTTGCTTGGAATTGTGTTGGGCCCAAAATGGACTTGTGTGTAAGGGTCCATGAGGGTTTGTTATGCTTCTAATGATCCTTGGTATATTATATAATTAATTATTTTAATTTAAATAAAATGCACAAAATATATGCAAGATGTGGTTTCCTAAAATAGAAAACTGGATATTTAAACTAGAATTTGAACCATGTGATGTTTTTGAAGCATGTAGGGATTTAAATGAATAGGACACCCTTAATATGAACTTGTTAGGTCTAGTTCGGCTCATGTATGTGAATTTGGTTAGATGAAAATGGTTGATGTTACGCATTAAAATCGTACACAACGACAAAGTGCTAAATTGTCAATATCTAGATTTTACGTCGCAAAAGTTGTGCGACAAAAATGAAGCATAAAGATGCGAATTTCTGACTGACATTTAATCCATGAACCTAATTTGGCTCGTCTAAGTCTAGCATATAAAGTTGGTCAGAAGGTAAGGGCTAGTGTTGTACTAAAATCTCAAGACCATGGCAAAAAGTGTCTATAGTTCAATAAATTATCAAATAAATATTTAAATTAAATAAATAAATAAAAATTAATTTTTAATTACCAAAATAATCCTATATAAAAATTAGGGGGCTCACAATCTACCCACCTTAAAAGAATTTTGTCCTCGAAATTTAATATCTTCAATTATAAAATTTTTTATCAACTTTGAACTAAAAAAATATATAATCATGGGGTCAAATCATTGGTTATGACTTCACAAGATACTCAAAATTAACTTTTTATTCTCAAAACTTAAAAATTTAAAAATTAAATCTTCAAAATTTGTCCACTTCAAGATTTAAACTCCTCAAATTTAACTTAGAATCAATTCTCACTTTTAAAATTATTATTATTATTCTACTCGTTCAAATTTTATCCTAAAATTAAAATTTCAAGTCAATTCTTATCAAAATCTGCAAATTTCAAATCTCACAAAATTTAAATATTTCAAGCTACTTCAAATTAAATTTAAATCCGTCATCATAATCTCCTTAAAATTTAAAAATAATTTCAAGCATATCATAATATTAAATTCTCAACTCTTTATTTAAATTCATGTTTATTCTTGAAATTAAATTCCAAAAAAAATTGAATTCATCAAATATTTCAATTTTAAATTTAAATTCAATACATCATAATCGCCTTAAAATTCAAATAACTAAATTTAAATCTAAATTTGATCTATCATTATCTCCTCAAAAATTTAAATAACCAAAGCTCATTTAATCAAATCTTCTTCCGAAATTTAAATTTTTTTGAACTTTGTAGTCTTCAAATTTTAAACTAAATTTCCATTCTCAAAATCTAAATTAATAATTTATTTCTTAAAATTTAAACTTTAACTCGAATCCTTAAATTAATTTTTTTTTCTAAATCTATCATATACTAATTTAAATTCAATCCCCATATGCTTATCCTCATAGTCAAATCTATATCTTTAAGTTTTTTTCCACATAATCTCAAAGAAATTCTAAATTTTCTTCAAAAAATTTTTAAGGGCAAAAGCACTCAAATCTCTTTATCATATTATTCTTAATTGCCTTCTTAACCACCATCTAAGAGTTTCACCTGCAATATAAAAAATATTTACCATAATTTGAATTTGACATTTATAATTTCTACAACTTTGACCCACCTTAGAACAAAATACTATATCAGAACTTTAAGTTTCCACAAGATTTTTTTATCTTTCAAATGAATTTTCATAAGTTCCTCTAATATCAATTATTCTCGAAAAATTTCAATCTAACTATGTACCTATAGTTTTTTTTCTCGCATATCCACATACTCCTCCCTATCTTCAAAAGTAAATTAAAAATATAACAAGCAACTAATAATGCAATATATCCAAGGAATATTTATTTCTAACCATTTTCTAACTTATACCAAGCATGGGTGTTCATCTCTCCGAAATAAGGGGAGACGAGAAACAAAGATAGTGATGTCAAGAGAAATAAACGATTACAATTGTGAAGGCCAAGGGAGATAATCGAATTCAATGAGAAAATTGTTAAATCAATTGTGGATTGAGTTTCTATCTTAGTATATTCCTATTCGCAGGCTTGTATCAGTATAACTATATAACCAATACGATAAGCTCTGACCTGTCTAGAGGGCAAGTATATTTGTCTAATAAGCTAAGTCAACTATATCTCAATCCACGCAAAATAGTAATACGAAAAGTGAACCAAGTGCACTAAGGTTGATCAGGCCATAATACATTGATTCTAATTAGACAATATATTAGTAGACGTCCCCAATAACACATATGTCATGAATAAGGTCGATAAAAAATAAGCTTGCAAAACTAGGCTATAATAGCGGCATAAGTCAAGATAGTCCAAAATATAAGTACGTGAGATTATAATGAATGAAAGTACAAATAGTTTAAATTTATCAAGAATTTAAGACTCATCCGGTGTTTGTGTGTCACGACCCGCACCCGATGTATGGATGCAAGTCGAGAACAACGTCCAGCGTACGCCGCAGAATCGGCGGTAGAACGTTGTTTGGGTAATCTATCTAGCAATATAATAAACCACCAACAATAACAATATACTCAATCACAGATCTAAGATAGAACGAGCACGAATATGATAAAGAATAGAATAGTCATATACAACTCATGAGTCTAAAATAATAACCTCAATGAGTCTGAAAGAATACTAACAAATAAGCTGGAGACAAATCCAGTATAAGAATACTAAGAAGCTACAAGTCTCGGGTCATCTGTCTCAGTTGGGATAAGTCCCTCCTGAGCCAGAGTCTCTGACTCTAAACCTATAACATCTTGAGGTCCATAATGTGTAGGGTACCACTCCTTAGTGTCATCTGAAAAAAAATCCAGTCAGGAAAGGAGCAGAGTACATCTCTAACAGCAGTTCTAATCAATGATAAAAACTATGTAACAGTAAATAGATGTGAATATATAAGATGCACAATAGGTACAAGAGATACACAATAAGAAAATAATGGAATAAATATAATGATAAATAATATGACAATGAACAAGAATACTAATGTCTAAGTGTGTGAGTACTAGCTTAACATGTGATCGGCTTGAAAACTTACACAAGAGTATAATGGCCTGGTTGATCATACGTGCAGTGTATGATCAACACTCACAAGGAACAAGACATGCACAAGGAGGGTATGATCATATATCTATACTAAAATACTTTCCACCCCTGACTGGTATAATAGATCCAACCATGGTATACTATGGCACGGGATTCTCTAGGAATGTAGCAAATCTCCCCGAGAATCAGTGTCTCTACATGCACAAGATATTCAATGAAACAAGACTTGCACAAGATACACCATATACAAGGAATAATATCTCATGACGAGATCCGGATATACTAATCTGTGTAACCATCGCGTCAAGAAACATGGATATCTATACTAGATATAATAAACATAGAGGATATCATAAATAAAAAACTATCAGAGAATGTATTGCCTGAAGTCCAATGAACAGTCTCACAGATGTCTGATACGGTGCCTCGAAGACCTAGATATGGAATATAACATCAATACAAGGTTTCGGAAAGAAAATAAGTTAAACTAGTTAACTTCTAGGTCAACAAGTCAAAAGTCAAACTAAGTCAACTCTAAGTCAAACTATGGTCAAATATGGTCAAACTATGGTCAATTATGGTCAAACTACCTATTTCTAGGTTGCATGTGTCTATCTCAAGGATATTGGGTTCAAACACTAGAGTTCTAGGTCATACTAGCTACATCTTAGGATACTAGGATACCGTATCTCAGGATACATAAAAATAGGGAGATAAAATATCACACATACATATATCAACAATATTAAATATGTAAAATCCTAATTACAAACATTAAATGGATACCTTGGTTTCGAACCAACTTGGTATCGCAACACTAATTCTCAATCTTGATACCCCAAACCCAATACCTTGGGTATCCCCAAATACCTTGATACTTACCTTGGTATCTCAAGGTAATATCCAATACCTTACTTATACTAACTACCCATATATATTTTATGCTAACAACTAAATATTATACATATAGTATACTAAAACACAATTAGCAATTAGGAACAAATATACGTATACATTAATATCATATATACACACACACACACACACACACACACACACACACACATATATATATATATATATAATTAAATATATAATACTATTATAACCGCAGGAGTTTCACAGAAAATCTTGCTGCCGTCACTAAAGTTGCTGTGCTATGGCGGGAACTGCCGCTACCGCGACGGATGCCCGCTGTTGTTGCCAAAACCACCGTTGCTGTGTCACTGTTGCTGCTGCAGCCGTCGCTACTGCTACTGTTGTTGCTATTGCTGTTGCGGCTGCTGTTGCTAATAACTGCTGTTGTCGCTGCTGTTGCAATTAAATGCTGCTGATGTCGCTATAAACTGTCGCTATTGCCCCCTGTTCTCCCCCTCCTATATATATATATATAACACATAATATATAATATATATAATACTACTATATAACTATAGGTAAACACATATACTCCTCCACATACATATATATATATATACATAATAAATACATATAACAATAACATACATATATATATCGATATAACTACATATATACGTACACAATATATATACATATAACATTTAAGTATATAAATAACAACATATATATATCTACACATAACATATACCTATATATATATATATATATATATATATATATATATATATATATACTACAATATTAAATAGTTCTTACAAATAATACATATATACATAAATAGATACATAGATCTAAGACACAATAATACATAAATATATATACACCACAATATACATATATGCATATTTATAATTACACATTACCAAAACTAAGAACAATAGAGAAATAGATCTAGAAATTAAATTACACAAATACATGGAGCGTATCACACACGTATCCCACTAGATCTAGGATACGCTTGCGACACGAGTCCACCACACATACAAACGTACCCCGAAGGACACGAACAAGTCTAATATATTATTTATAAATAATACACAGAGTCAAAAACAAATCTACGTGTCCGTGTCAAAATATGACATGCACAAAGTCCCGTGTCGGAGGAGAAATCCCTAAATCAACACGTATCACCAAATTATTTAGATACGACCTACACGTACCCAATTATGGATACGACACTGGCCCCAAACACACAAGTACATGCCAAATTGATCTATAGGACCAATTGACACATACAACAAATATCAATCTCAGAATTTCCCCAAAATTGACACAAAAAGTACCATAACTTTCTCAATAGGCCTCCTATGAACACAAAACCAAATCCTATCGGTAGCGTATGCACATGGATTTATTTTTCATGGTTAAATCTCATATTTAGAACCTAATTTAAGGGGAAAAACTGAATTGTACCTATTGGGAGATGGATTCCCAATGAAACCTCCAAATGTGATAAAATTGGCCTCCAACTTGTAGATCCTTGCTCCTCTTTATAGATCCTTGCTCCACTAGCCTCCAATGATGATTTGGAAAGGAATTAGGATAAAATTTTTTAGAGAAATAAAGTGGGAATGAAGAAATTTGGTTGAGAGAAATTTTAGATCTAGTTTGTAAATGAAAAAAGGAGAGATAAACTATTTCCCCCCTCTTTAATAGTCCGGCCTCCCCCTTACCCCTTCCTCAAGTTACTATGTAATGTCCATTATACCCCTTGGGGCCTCTCAAGAAGAAATAATTAAGGAGGGAAGCTTCTAGTCTAATGGTTTAATTAAATTAATCATCCTCCTAATCAATGGGCTTTCTAAATGGGCTAAAATCTAACAATTAATACATGTTGGTCCATGAGTCTAAACTAAACTAGTTAGGTCCACTAATACAAGTCCAAAATAAATAAATAACATCTAATAATAATTAAATAATAAAATAATAAATTAATTATCAAGCACAATATTTAATTAATTATGAAATTACTAAAATACCCTTTCCTAGAAAATATGGTAGTGACAAGTCTACCCTTTTTAAAATAATTCTGTCCTCAAAATTCAAAGACAAAAAATACCCCCAGAAAATAACAGAACATAACAAAAGAACAGAACTAAAGAACAGAATATAACTATGAAAGAATATACCTCAAGGCACAAACTAATATGGATAACGCTCTCGTATTTCATCCTTTCTCTCCCAGGTAGACTCCCCCGGAGAGTGATGCCTCCATGCGACGCATACCAAAGGAATAGTCTGGTTCCTCAGCACCTTCTCTCTTCGATCCATCTCAACTGGCTGCTCTGGATAGCTAAGAGTAGGCCCACCTTTATCTCCGAGTGATCCAATACATGACTAGGATCTGCCACATACCGTCTCAACTGTGACACATAAAAAATATTGTGCACTCCCTCCAATACAGGTAGCAAGTCTAGTCTATACGCTACTACACCGACCCTCTCTAGAATAGTGAAAGGTCCGATGAATCGCGGACTAAGCTTCCCGCCTCTACCAAA
This sequence comes from Iris macrosiphon, assembly GCA_036927795.1. NCBI lineage: Eukaryota > Viridiplantae > Streptophyta > Magnoliopsida > Asparagales > Iridaceae > Iris > Iris macrosiphon. The sequence continues at coordinate 176,355,178 of JAYESA010000005.1, read as the reverse complement.
GCGAATCGTACCTCGTGTCGAAGAAATCCTCAAAAAATCCAAACCACCCACCTAGCACAAAACACAACCTTAAGAACTTAATCTATAACAAACAACCAATAACAAGCATAAAACAAAATCTAAAACTATACCTCGAACTCCAAAGGTCTCCGGTGGCTATCGGCCCAATGCCGTTGTCTGTCCTGCGCCATACGAAGTCTGTCTCTGATCAACTGAACCTTCTCCGCTGCATCTACAACCATCTCGGGCCAAGCAAAACTCTCTTTCCAATATCGTCCCATGACAAGGGAGTACGACACCTCCGACCGTACAGAGCTTCAAATGGTGACATCTCTCTACTATCCTCGTAGCTGTTGTTGTAAGCAAACTCTACCAAATGGAGATGGTTCTCCCAAGAACCCCTGAAATCTAGTACACAAGTGTGCAACATATCCTCGAGAGTCTGAATAGTCCTCTTTGACTGCCCATCTGTCTGGAAATGATATACAGTACTGAACTTGAGCTGAGTGCCCAAACTTGCCTGCAAACTCCTCCAGAAATGAGAAGTAAAACTACTATCCCGATCAGAGACTATGCTGACGGGAACTCCATGTATCCTAACGATCTGCCTCACATACATCCCTGCCAGCTTCTCCGTAGACAAATCCACCTTGAAAGACAAAAAGTGGGCCAACTTGGTCAACCTATCAACGATGACCCAAATTGCGTCTTTCCCTCCTGGAGATCGTGGAAATTCGGACACAAAATTCATAGTAATATACTCCCACTTCCACTCTGGAATGGGTAATGGCTGAAGTAAACCTCCTGGCCTCTGCCTCTCGGCTTTCACCTGCTGGCACACTAAGCATCTAGATACAAACTGTGCCACTTCCCTCTTCATGTCATACCACCACACACTTTCTCGCATATCTTGATACATCTTGTTGGCACCTGGATGCATGGAATACTGAGAGCGATGCGCTTCCTGCAACACCTCCTTACGCAGCTCCCCACTAGAGACACACAATCTAACTCTATGCCGCAAAGAACCATCCTCAGCAATAGTGAAATCATCCTCCAATCCTGCTCTCACCTGAGCTCTGATGCATCTCAGAGATACATCCTTATAGTGTGCTGCCTTGATCATGTCTATCAAATCTGAATGTATCTACAATCCCCATATCTGTATCGTACAACCAGGAACTATCACCTCAATGTCCAAGCTCTCCAAGTCCTCCAACAAATATCGATCTTGCATCAAGAACATAGCTACCAGATACATACTCAAAGCATCGGCAACTACATTAGCTTTCCCAGGATGATACTGCAAAGATATATCAAAATCCTTTATCAGTTCCAACCACCGACGTTGTCTCATGTTCAACTCCTTCTGCGTGAAAACGTACTTCAAGCTTTTGTTGTTTGTGAAGATCTCCACACACTCTCCGTACAAATAATATTTCCACAACTTCAGGGCGAATATGACTGCTGCCAACTCCAAATCATGGGTAGGATAGTTCTTTTCATGAGGACACAATTGCCTGGATGCATAGGCAATCACTTTCCTATTTTGTTGAAGAACACAACCTAAATCTTTCCCTGATGCATCACTATAAATAGTGAAATCTCCAGACCCTGATGGCAACATCAAAATAGGAGCAGACATCAACCTCTTCTTCAATTCTTCAAAAGCAACTTGGCAATCCTCCGTCCAAACAAACTCTACATCCTTCCTGGTGAGTCTGGTCATCGGCTCGACAATCCTCGAAAAATTCTGCACAAACTTCCTGTAGTAGCCTGCCAATCCCAAGAAACTCCTGATCTCTGCTACTGAACTCGGGGTCTTCCAAGATTCTACTGCTGCGATCTTCTTTCGATCCACTGAAATACTATCACCAGTCATAATATGCCCCAATAACTCCACCTTGTCCAGGAAGAACTCACACTTGGACAACTTTCCATACAGCTTCTCCTTCCTCAGCAAATCCAACACAATCCTCAAATGCTCCTCATGCTCCTCCGGTATCTTCGAGTATTTGAGTATGTCATCGATGAACACCACCACAAACTTGTCAAGGTACTGATGGAACACCTTGTTCATCAAGTTCATAAATATCGTCGGTGCATTAGTCAAACCAAACGGCATCACCATAAACTCGTACTGACCATACCGAGTTCTAAAAGCAGTCTTTGGTATGTCCTCCAGCTTCACCTTTACCTGGTGGTAACCTGATCTCAAATCTATCTTAGAAAATACCTTGGCACCACTCAACGGATCAAACAGATCATCAATCCGTTGCAAAAGTTACTTATTCTTGATAGTGAGATTATTCAATACCCTGTAATCAATGCACATGCACACCGATCCATCCTTCTTCGGTACAAACAATACCTGTGCCTCGAGTATCTCACGAAATAGTATAAACATCTGTGTCGCCTCTGCTGGCACGGAAGGTGGAGGTGGAATCCCCTCAAATACAGCTGGCACAGTCCTCTGAGTAGGTGGTGGACCTCCGAAAGCAGATGACACTCCAATCACTAGAGAAGTGACTGGTGCAGGCCCTCGGGATGTCGCATAACTGTCAGAAACTGCTCTCCCATGCTACGATCTAGTCTTCGGCGGCATCCTGAGATAAAGCGAAAGAAAGAACCAATATGGCACATGATGTAAGACACTCAAGGAAAGGACAGTTTATAGATCAAGTATCAATGTCAAAGGAGAATAGTTAAATGAATCAAAAGAATTTTTCCTAGATGTGATTGAGTATTCTCAGCCTATATCATATATCCTATATCCTGACACATGCTCGTAATAGCACTCAATTCAGAGCACTATTACGAATCACACTAATTGCGACCTCGAATAGACCTGCATGGGCCACTACTAAAAATGTGTCACAATGCTCACCCGATGTAGGGATGCAAGTCGGGAACAACGTCCAGCCTACGCCACAGAATCGACGGTAGAATATTGTCTGGGTAATCTATCTAGCAATATAGTGAACCACCAACAATAACAATATACTCAATCACAAATCTAAGATGGAACGAGCACGAATATAATAAAGAATAGAATAGTCACAAACAACTCATGTGTCTAAAATAATAACCTCAATGAGTCTGAAAGAATACTAACAAATAAGCTGGAGACAAATCCAGTATAAGAATACTAAGAAGCTACAAGTCTCGGGTCATCTATCTTAGTTGGGATAAGTTCCTCCTGAGCCAGAGTCTCTGACTCTAAATCCATAACATCCTGAGGTCCATAATGTGTAGGGAACCACTCCTTAGTGTCATCTGAAAAAATATATCCAGTCAGGAAAGGAGCAGAGTACATCTCTAACAGCAATTCTAATCAATGATAAAAACTATATAACAGTAAATAGATGTGAATATACAAGATGCACAATAGATACAAGAGATACACAATAAGGAAATACTAGAATAAATATAATAATAAACAATATGACAATGAATAAGAATACTAATATCTAAGTGTGTGAGTACTAGCTTAACATGTGATCGGCTTGGGAACTTGCACAAGAGTATAATGGCCTGGTTGATCATGCATGCGGTGTATGATCAATACTCATAAGATACAAGACATGCACAAGGAGGGTATAATCACATATCTACACTAAAATACTCTCCACCCCCGACTGGTATAATAGATCCAACCATGGTATGCTATGGCACGGGATTCTCTAGGAAGGTAACAAATCTCCCCGAGAATCAGTATCTGTACATGCACAATATAATCAATAAAATAAGACTTGTACAAGATACACCATATACAAGGAATAACATCTCATGATGAGATCCGGATATACCAATCCGTGTAACCATCGTATCAAGAAATATGGATATCTATACTAGATACAATGAACATAGAGGATATCATAAATGAGAAACTATCAGAGAATGTACTCGTCTGAAGTCTAATGAACAGTCTCAAAGATGTCTGATACGGTATCTCGAAGACCTAGATATGGAATATAACATCAATACAAGGTTTCGGCAATAAAATAAGTTAAACTAGTCAACTTCTAGGTCAACAAGTCAATTCTAAGTCAAAAGTCAAACTAAGTCAACTCTAAGTAAAACTATGGTCAACTATGGTCAAACTATGGTCAATTATGGTCAAACTACCTATTTCTAGGTTGCATGAGTCTATCTCAAGAATATTGGGTTCAAACACTAGATTTCTAGGTCATACTAGCTACATCTTAGGATACTATGATACCGTATCTCAATATACGTAAAAATAGGGAGATAAAATATCACACATATATATATCAACAATATTAAATATGTAAAATCCTAATTATAAATATTAAATGGATACCTTGGTTTCAAACAAACTTGGTATCGCAACACTAATCCTCAATCTTGATACCCAAACCCAATACCTTGGGTATCCCAAATACCTTGATACTTACCTTGGTATCTCAAGGTAATATCCAATACCTTACTTATACTAACTACCTATAAATATTATATGCTAACTACATATATACGTACACAATATATATACATATAATATTTAAGTATATAAATAACAACATATATATATATATATATATATATATATATATATATATATATATATATATATATCTACACATAACATATACCTATATATATATATATACTATAATATATATATATATATATATATATATATATATATATATATATATATATATATATATATATATATATATATATATATATACACTACAATATTAATTTGTTCTTACAAATATAGAATAATAGCTACATACATATATACATAAATAGATACATAGATCTAAGACACAATAATACATAAATATATATACACCACAATATACATATATACATATTTATAATTACACATTACCAAAACTAAGAACAATAGAGAAATAGATCTAAAAATTAAATTGCACAAACACATGGAGCGTATCACACCCGTATCCCACTAGATCTAGGATACGCTTGCGACACTAGTCCACCTCACATCCAAACGTACCCCGAAGGACACAAACAAGTCTAATATATTATTTATGAACAATACGAAGAGTCAAACATAAATCTACGTGTCCGTATCAAAATGTGACATGCACAAAGTCCCGTGTCAGAGAAAAAACTCCCAAATTAACACGTATCACCAAATTGTTGGGATACGACCTACACGTACCTAATTGTGGACACGATGCTAGCCCAAATAACACAAGCACATGCCAAATTAATCTATTGGACCAATTGACACACACAACTAATGTCAATCTCAGAATTCCTCCAAAATTGACACAAAAAGTACCATAACTTTCTTAATATGCCTCCTATGAACACAAAACCAAATCCTATCGGTAGCTTATGCATATGGCTTGATTTCTCATGGTTAAATCTAAGATTTATAACCTAATTTAAGGGAAAAAAAAACTAAATTTTACCTATTGGAAGATGGATTTCCAATAAAATCTCCAAATGTGATAAAATTGGCCTCCAACTTGTAGATCCTTGCTTCTCTTTGTAGATCATTTCTTCCTCCTTCTAGATCCTTGCTCCACTAGCCTCCAATGGTGATTTGGGAAGGAATTGGAATAAAATTTGGTAGGAAAATGAAGTGGGAATGAAGGAATTTGGTTGAGAAAAATTTTAGATCTAGTTTGTAAATGAAAAGAGGAGAGAGAAACTATTTTTCCCCCTCTTTAATAGGCCGGCCTCCCCCTTACCCCTTCCTCAAGTCACTAAGTAATGTTCATTATACCCCTTGGGGCCTCTCATAAAGAAATAATTAAGGAGAAAAGCTTCTAGTCTAATGATTTAATTAAATTAATCATCCTCCTTATCAATGGGCTTTCTAAATGGGCTAAAATCTAACAATTAGTACATGTTGGTCCATGAGTCTAACTAAACTAGTTAGGTCCATAATACAAGTCCAAAATAAATAACTAACATCTAACAATAATTAAATAATACAACAATTAATTATTTATCAAGCACAATATTTAATTAATTATGAAATTACTAAAATACCCTTTTCTAGAAAATATGGTAGTGATATTGTGTCTCCATAGTTGTCATACTAACTTCTTATCTAAGTCTATAGTTGACCAATTAGGTTTCAGACCACAAGTATTCTGCAGTCTTGACAAACACCATCTCCTTATGCTAGCATATATTTCAGTATCGTTCAATTATTCCTTATTATTGTAGCTTAATAACTATGGAATTCTAGGACACGCTACACAACTTACAAAGATTCAACTAGTATTATAATTGCTTTATGGAGATTCTACAAAATAGCTTTGTTCTTGTAAATAGAGTTGAAATCTTATTAAGGTATAAAAAGAAAAGATCTTGGTACTATTAGGGTATCCTAGTACATTATAAAAATTTCCAAGGTCCCAGACCTTTCCCCGATGCATCACTCTAAATAGTAAAACCTTCAGACCCTGATGGCAACGTTAAAATATGAGCAGACGTCAACCTCGTCTTCAATTCCTCAAAAGCAACCTAGCAATCCTCTGTCCAAACAAACTCTGCATCCTTCCTGGTGAGTCTAGTCATCGGCTCGACAATCCTTCAAAAATCTTGCACAAACTTCTTGTAATAGCCTGCTAGACCCAAGAAACTCTTAATCTCTGCCACTGAACTCGGGGTCTTCCAAGACTCCACTGCTGTGATCTTTTTCGGATCTACTAAAATTCTATTACCAGTCACAACATGTCCTAAGAACTCCACCTTGTCCAGAAAGAACTTACACTTGGACAGCTTTCCATACAACTTCTCCTTCCTCAGCACATCCAACATAATTCGCAAATGCTCCTCGTGCTCCTCCGATATCTTCGAGTATATGAGTATGTCATCGATGAACACCACCACGAACTTGTCAAGGTACTGGTAGAATACCATGTTCATCAAATTCATAAATACCGTCAGGATATTAGTCAACCCAAACGGCATCACCATTAACTCATACTGGCTATACCGAGTCCTAAAAGTAGTCTTCGGAATGTCCTACGGCTTCACTTTTATCTGGTGGTAGCCTGATCTCAAATCTATCTTGGAAAACACCTTGGCACTACTCAAATGATCGAACAAGTCATCAATCCGTGTCAACGGATATTTATTCTTAATAGAGAGATTATTCAATGCCCTATAATCTGTAGTGACCTGCTCCGCGAAGGCACTATGTATAAGTGATATCACTTTGCTTGCTCGAGTGGAAGTCTTCTCAAAGAGTTCCCGACCGAACCACAAGAAGATTGATCAATATGAGTGGGCAGAACTGCATTATCTGATTCTTGCACGACTTAATAATAAATCTGAGTTTTTGAATGCTTGTTTGCTTAAGAAGATTATTCTATTAGAAGAATGATAGAACTTGACTCTGCATTCTTAATATGAGAACTTGTATAGCTTGTCATCGAAACGAACCTGCTTGCTTAACTAGAGAACTTGTATGCTTGTCTGAAATAGGATAGAACCTTGCCATGCTAAGTCAAGAGTATAAGAAATATTGCATGCTTAGTTACACTGACACCGCTATGGAATGAACCCTTGCTATGCTAAAAAGATAAGTAAATGAATTGCTTGAGTAAGTCCCTTTGTAATATGCTAAGAAAGAGATAGATATTGCATGCTAGATATGAAATTAAAATCGTGCTTGCCATTATATGTTTTGCTTCTCTGTTTTGCTATATCAAACTGCAATAAGTCTTTGATTCGTATAAGCATAGACTAATAGTGCGCCCTGAGGATACGGCCCGCTGGGGTCTAGTGGGGTGTGCTATTAGATATGTAAGAGATGTGCTTTGTTTGACAAGATGTGTTTTGCTAGACCGTATATGTTTTGATTGATTATTTATTTTGCTTGCATTATAGATACTTTATGTCATTGCATTGGTCTTGGACTATCTTGTGCACAAGGTCTTGTCTCTCGAACGGTTCCTGGGGCACTAGAAATCGCTCGGTGCGGAAGAGATTTTTGGATCGCCCAGAGGGTACGACCGCCGGGGTCTAGTGGGGCAGTATTTGTCTATTAGTGTTGTGCGGAACCCATGACGTCACAGCTGCTAGTACTCGGGTGTGTTGGTGAAGAGCTGAACCTTGGGTCACAGCTGCCCACACCCATGCATGCTAGTGAAGAGCTGAACCTTGGGCAACCGCTGCTAATCATGGGGCTACCCATGGACCATCATATAGTTAGGGCGCATGCTAGGCTAGCCTTCTTGCATACCTAACTTTTTGATGCAGAGACGGATAGGAAACTAAAGAACCTTACACCTATATGTTTATGCAAATTATTGCTAACTTGTATGTCTGTTGCAGGAAAATCGTTCGACCAGGGGGTAAGAAATACAAGTATATACACATAGCTTGCTCGTTTACTTTGTTTGCATTATAGAGTTTATTTGATAGTGCTTCATGCATTTTCATTGGTCGAACAATGACTATTAGTGCAGAGCTGAACCTTGGTCCCGGTTGCTATTATGTTAGTGAAGAGCAACCATGGTCACAGCTGCTAATAGCATCAGAATGTGAGTCATTGGTTAGCTGGATTACCGCTACCGATCCTGAGTTTCTCGGGGACCAAAATCATATAGCTAGTTCTTCTTGTGTGCTTGAAAGTATGATAGTCCACTTAATGCTTGTCTTGTTTGGAGATGAATGGTCTATTAGAGAACTTTGTCCCTAAGAGTTAGAATATGGTGCACAATACATGTTACACACTGCATGATAGAACACTGTCCCAATTTGTATGCTTATTGTTGAATATGCAAAATTGTTTCTAAGCTATGGTTTTAAAAGATGTAATCTGACTATAATCCTGAGCTGCATGAAATGAACTTAGATAAAAGTAGCAAGATCACAAGTAATATAATATTTTGCCACATGCTTACTTAGTGTGGGTTTCAGGGGGTGTAGCTTCTGTTCAGTTGTTTTATACTCACCAGTACTTATAAAAGTGCTGACCCACCAATAATTTGTTTGTTCTCTGGTGCTGGATCATCCGAGGAAGCGATAGCCATGCCTCATCCCAAGGACCCAAAAATTTGGAGTCGGTGCCTTGAGCCGTATCGAGTTTGAGCTGCTTTTATATAAGGGATATAATGTATGGAACGGTGTCATTGTAATTGAGAGAAAGAGTGCTTGATCGATCTGTAACCTCGGCCATGCGTCGCTTGTAACACTTTTGATTATCAATAAAGAGCTTGTTTTCGTATCCAATTGTGTTCTTTACTTTTCTGCAATATATGTGCCACTGCTTCAGTATTGAATAGCTTACTTGCCCTTGTTCAAAGCTTTGGCCTTGTGCAAGCAGACTTTAGGCCTGTACGACATCACGCCCGTGCGAGGATGATCGGTTCCGTAGGGACCAAGCGAGGACGAACGACCCCTTCTGAACCAGGGCATGACATAACCGATGCACATGTGCACCGATCCATCCTTCTTCAGTACAAATAATACCGGGGCTCCCCATGGTAAAGAACTAGATCTGATAAACCCCTTATCCTACAATTCATCCACTTGCTTCTTCAGCTCAACCAACTCGATATTGTTTACTCTATAGATGCTATAAAATTGGATCCGCACCTGGCACCAAGTCTATAGAGAATTTAATATCTCGATCTGGCGGTAATCCTGGAAATTCCTCAGTAAATACATCTAAGAACTCTGCTATCAACGGATGCGGCAACTCCTTGTCTTCCACCATAGCTCCATAGATAATGCCTTCTCTATGCTCTGCAGCTTCTCTAGCAAACTCAAACTCTGGCTTTTCTGGTAGGCTAAACAAAACTCTACCTCCTCTGTAATCTATACTAGCATGGTGGCTACTCAACCAATCCATCCCGAGTACATAGTCGTAGCTTGGAAGTGGCATTACAAGTAAACATGCACTCAGCTCTTGGCCTCCCAAAGTAACTCTCCGATCCTTGCAAACATCACTAACCAGGATAATGCCTCCCACGGTCATGATCTTGCAAGTCCTAAGCAAAGACTCAGCTACCAAACGATGCTTCAGAGCAAAAAAAACAGATACAAAACTATGAAAAGTACCACTATCAAACAAAGCTAAAGCTAAAGCTAGAATATAATGGAATCAAGAAGAACAGAACCTGCGATGACATCTCCGGTAGGTTTGGCCTCCTTGACTGTCATAGAAAACACTCATCCCTGACATGCACCTCCCTGATATTGGTGTTGGGCATAACGTTGTAGTTGGTCGAAAGCAGCGGTCCCCTCGGCTGCACTACAGGTGGCCTCGCCTATGTCCGGAGCTGGGGCTTCTCCCTGAATTATACGACGAGGGTTGGAAGGACATTCTCTCAGCTGATGCCCCTCGATACCACAATACAAATAAACTTTCAACCTCTTCCTGCAAACTTTCCAGGTGTGGCCAAGCTTCTTGCAGTAGTGGCAAGAAGCTTACTGTGACTGTCTCTGCTACTGTGGTGCCTGGTGAAATGGTTCCTTCGCTAGAGTCTGGTGCTGCTACGGCTGCTGAAGAGGCCTGGACTAGAAATGAGGATGCTTAGCAGTCATTGTGGTGCTATTAGCCCCCAGAAAAGAATTGCGATCCCTCTTGGATTTCAAACCCAACTCCCTCTCAACCTTCCGTGCCTCCGCAAGTATCTCTGAATAGGTCTCATAGAAAGACGGGATAAGGATCTTTACTTCCCAGTTCAGACCCTCACAAAAATGGATAGCTCGAACCTCCAGCTCCCTCACCAAATACTTTACAAATTGGCTCAGCCTACCGAACTCTGTGGCGTACTCCTCCACGGACATTCTCCCCTGATTAAGGCTCTCAAACTTCCTCCCCAAGTCCAACCTGTCTGCCCGTGCAAAGAACTTCCTCTTGAAGAGGTCCTTGAACACCTCCCAAGACTGCCCTGTATCAGTAAAAATTGGCTCATTCCTGAACCAAGTGTGGGCGATATCGAACAGCTGAAGTCCTACTGCTTCAACCATCAGGTCCTCAGCAAGATGGGACACCCTCATGAGATTCTCAATATCCTCGAGCCAATCATCAGCGTAGATGATGCCCTCAGTCCCCTTGAAGACCCGAGGTTCCATCTTCTTGAACTCTTGAATATTACCCTGTCGGAGCTGGGCAACCTGTGGAACAACCTGCTGCTGGACCGAAACTCTTCTCTTTACTATAGCAAGGGAAAACTGATAAGAACTTTTAATGCCCTACCATAATACATCGGTCTGCCTCTGGTGTGCCTCGACTGGGCCCTTTGAGCCTCCATCATCTCACAAAATAATACGAACACCTGAGTCGCATCTGTCAGTACAGGAGGTGGAGGTGGAAGTCCCTCAGATACATCCGGAATAGTCCTCTGAGTTGGAGGTGGACCCCCGAACGTAGCTGATACGCCAATCACTAGGGAAGTGACTAGTGCAGGCCCTCGGGAAGTCGCAGATCTCTCAGAAAATGCTTCTCTCAGTTGTGATCTAGTCTTAGGCGGCATCCTAAGGCAAAGTAAAAAGAAATAATCAATATGGAACATGATGTAATGCATTAAAGGAAGGATAGTCTAGGATCAAATATCAATATCAAGGAAGAACAGTTGAAATGAATCAAAAGAGTTTTTCCTATATGTGATTGAGTATTCTCAGCTTATAGCCTATATCTTATATCCTGAAATAGGCTCGTAATAGCACTCAAATAAGAGCACCACTACGAATCACACTAATTGTGACCTTGAAGATATGCATGGGCCACCACTAAAAATGTGTCATGACCCGCACCTGATGTAGGGGTACGAGTAGTGAACAACGTTGAGCCTACATCGCAGCATTGGCGATAGAATATTGTTTGGATAATCTATCTATCTAATAATCAAGATATATATATGCCACCAATGTAATATGAATACTCATTCACAGATCTATAAGATGGAACAAATCGCACGAATATGATAAAAGAATAGAAGAGTCATAATACAGCTCATAAGGCAAATAATATCCAATGAGTCAACATAAAGAAATACTAATAATAATGCTGGAGATAAATCCAGTACAAAGAGTCTAACTACTGTGCTACGAGTCCTGGGTCATCTGTCTCAGTCGGGATGAGACCCTCCTGAGCCAAGGTCTCTGGCTCTAAGCCTACGACATCCTGAGGCCCGTAGTGAGTGGGGTACCACTCCTCAGTCTCATCTAGAAAAAATATATACAGTAAGGAAAGGAGCAAAGTACATCTCTAACAGCAGTTCTAATAAATGATATAAATTATGTAACAGTAAATAGAGCGAATATACAAGATGTAATATAAAGGTACAAGAGATATGCAATAAAGAAATACTGGAAATAAATACAAGAATGAGCATCATAGGAATAAACAAGAAATACTACTACTAAGTGAGTGAGTACCAGCTTTAACATGTAATCAATCGACTTGGGAACTTGCACAAGGATTATGGTTTGGTTAATCTTACATGCGGTGTATGATTAATACTATTCAAGGAACAATACATGCTCAAGGAGGGTATGATTACATATCTTTACTACATACTCCCCGCCTTCGACTGGTATAGTGAATCCAACCATGGTACGTTATGACACGGGATTCTCTGGATAGGTAGCAATTCTTTCCAAGAATCAATGTTTGTATATGTACAAGAAGAACAAGAAATAAGGCTTGCACAAGATATACCATAAATACTAAAGAATAACATCTTATGAGAATAACATATTATGACGAGATCCAGATATACAAATCCGTGTAACCATCGTGTCAAGAAATCAAGGATATCTACAATAAATACAAGAGACATAAAGGATATCATAAATAAGAACTATCAGAGAATGTACTCGCATAAAATCCGGTGAACAATATTAAAGATGTTCGGTACGGTGCCTCGAAGACCTAAATATGGAATATTATATCAATACAAGCTTTTAGAATAAAAATAAGTTAAACTAGTCAACTTTTAGGTCATAAAGCTATTTCTAAGTCAAAACAGTCAAACTAGGTCCACTATAGGTCAAACTAGTCAAACTTGGTCAAACTAGCTATTTCTAGGTTGTATGAGTCTGTCTCTAGGATATTGGGTCCATACACTATGTAACTATACAATACTAGCTATACTAGGATACTAGAAAACCAACAAGATGCCATATCATAAGATACGCAAATTATTAGATATAAAAATATTATAATATGTATACAAACAATAATATATAATACTCCTAACTAAACTAATGCTAAGTGGATACCTTGGCTTTGAACCAAAAGCGGTATCACACCACCTACACTCCCATCTTGATGTGCAAACCTGATACCTTGAATAAAATCTAATACCTTGACATTATCTTGGTATCACAAGGTAATTCTGTAAATACCCTGATTTTTCAGAATATTTTTAATAAAAATTTTCCCAATTTTTCGATAATTTTTCTTAAATTAAAACTAAGGTAATTGTGATTAAAAGATTTTTAAATGCTGTTAATTGATGTTAAAATATTATGGAAATAATATTTTATGGTGTAAATTGGAAAACCGGACATATGGTAATTTTTTGTGATTTTATTGGACTCCGAAATCATTTTTAAAGCCCTAAAAACCGAGGTAGGACAAAACTGATTTAAACCTGACTGAACCCGGTTCACTTGAACCAAAATAAACCAAACCACAGTGAACCAAACCGCTATACTGAACCAACCCAGCTTAACGGGTCGGTCGGGTCGGATCCATGAAACCCGGACTCAAAACCCGCCAAAAACCCTAACCCTACAGGATTCACTGTAGCGGTTATTTATTGCTCTCGACTTCCGTGCCCTTCCAGCCGCCGCACCCTTCCTCTCTCATCTCCTTACTGTCGCAGCCGCTTGAACCCCTCATCTTCGACCCCGTCCCCGATCATCCACCTCACCCGAGCACCCCGCTCGCAGCAGCACCCACCGCTCAGCCCTCGACGACCCGTCCTCCGCTCGACCAGCCACCGACTCCCTCAGCGCCGGCGAGAACCCCGCAGCCATCTCCTCCCGTCCTCCAGACCCGGCCAGTGTCTCCCCTCCTCACCTCGTCGTCTCCCCGAGCGCTGCCCGGCCCCCAGCGAGCTGCTCTGTCGCTTCTCCGACACGCAGCAACTCCGGCGACAGCAGCCCCGACCCCGCTCCTATCCTCACAGTCGCTCAACGCCGTCGACCAGCACCCGGATGCCCTAGGCCGTGTCGACTCCCGTCGGCGAGTCTCCCGCTGTCTCCGGACACGGATACAGCAGGATCCGACAGCGGACACAGGACCAGGATGCGATCCAGACACTCGGACACGTGAAACTCAGATTCACGGAGCCCTGTTCAGGTAGCATTTTCTCTCTCCTCATAATTTCATTTTTGATTCTGTCTATTATAACGCGTAGACTGTGTAACCCTCTCGATGCTCGTGCAACCTGCTCGGTACAACGCGTCCTGTGGTGATCGTAAACCGCGATCCAAAAACAGGAAAACCAACGCCATGTTTCACCCCGGAACTGAGTGCTCCCCGCCAAACGAGATGACTTGGTCATACGCGGTCTTTACCAAAATATGCGCGTCGTTGATACGGACGTGTGGGATATTGCAGAAGTCGATTCGGATGTGCGTGCACACCGAAATCAACGCGTATCCGCCGACAACGCCCCGTATCCGCCTATTCAGGAATATGCTGTAACTTTGTGTACACACGTCGGATCAAGATGAAACTTACGCCATCGGACTCGTAGCAATACGCTGGTCCTGTGACCCAAGTTTGGTTCGATTCTAAGAACGTTGACAAAATCGCGTATCGTGGGCCCCACAAGCTCCACTTGACGGGTGATTTTGTGATCAGCTCATGGAATCCAATTCTAGAAGTTCCGTTGGGTTCGTATCATCGTTCCTGACTTGTTGACACTAAGTTTAGCAAATTTGGAGACCTTTGACCCTGATACGCTTTTCGGTGCAAAGTGGCCCACATATGGACCCCGCTTTGGCCCAAAAATGTCATTTTTGCCCTTATGTCCAAATTGGACCTAAGGACAGGCGTTTCTAGCTATTTGATATTTTTTGAGACTGTTGGTGATGTTTATTACAGCTTTTGGAGGAGTACCTATAGGATCCACTGGTACAGGGACAGCTTTTGGTATTCAAACCCCAGGCAAGTGTACCTTGCCAAACCCTGCAGCTTTGCTACTTATCTTCTTGACTTAGTTATACATCAGTGGGCAAGTATACCTTGCCAACTTTACAGTTCTTTTTATATATTTTCTTGCTTATTTATATTGTTGTGCATGTTTAACCTAGGACCGTGTGACTTACTTAGCGTCCGATTATTAGTCGGGTGCCAACACCGTACGCGATGTTGTGTATGTCATCTAGAGATGGACATTCGTGACCCCTTTATATTCTCGTACTTGTCTCATCAAGTATATTATACCCAGGACACTTGACACTATACATGAGACATGATCTTTCTGAGATATTCATGGTGATTCTGTATAGGATACAGATTTCTGACATAGACATTATACTCTTGGATACTCTATGACTTACTGCATTAGCTATGATCTTGCGTGCCATGTACATGAGACGTGTGATTACATTGGGTGGGGAGAGACACACAGGCTACAGGCTGATTACATATATATCTCCTACTATTGTGAGGCACAAGACTCTGAAACCCGAGCTTGGCCCAATACTCATTATTACTGCTACCGGCTCCCCGACACAGAGCTTGTAGTGGCTCAGCCTGAGTACTCGTGATGCTCTCATCTTATATTTTCACATAGATGGTTATATAGCTTACCCTATTTATTTTATTATTTGCTGTACTGTATTTATTTTGGCTTGTATTATCTGTACCTTGTTATGTCCCCTGAGGACCTGGATCCGGATTATGTCTCCAGGATTTGCAGACGAGATTTATCCCGAGGTATACGGGACAACAGCAGTAGCAGGAGCAGAAGCAGATACAGGAGCTGTACCGACACCCGAGGACGAGGTGTTAGCTGAAGACTTTTCCTGACCATCCATATTACATGCTCAACATTTATTTTATTCAGTCATTTATATTCTTGTCTGTTGAACCATTGTATCAGAATTTATCGGGTTGTTCCCCGAAAGTACTTTGTGAGATTGTTTGATGATTTATATTTCTTATATCTGTGGATCATATTTTATCTTGTGTGGATGAGATTAGTTGTGCCATGTTGTCGTAGACTTTGTTTTACAGCTTAAGTACGCCCTGATGGATCCATTAAATTGGGTTTGTCCATCGGTGTTTGCTAGTGGCCATTGCCACGTGTCTAGTCCCACGGTATTTTGGGACTGGGGCGTGATATGGTTTTTGTGGTGGCCCATGCAGGTCTACGACTAAATCGTTCGGTTTCAACTTAGGGACCGAACAAGCCTGCCCTAAAGGATAGGATAAGTTATAGGATCTCATCCATTGTTTGAACCATTTTTGAACTCTATATCGAACTCGAAATTGTTACTTGATTTGCATCCTGTGTTGATTTCTCTGAGCGTTCTTATAGTTTATCTTTTGGTTGCAGAGTAATGGATCCAAGGAACGGAGATGAGAATCCCTTGGATACACCACACGACGCTGTGGTTACTTATGTAGACGGAGTGACACCAGGGAATGGAGGACAAACATCGCAAAGCAATCAAACCGGCTAGCCTAATCCAAGGTTCCGGCGTGATGACATCCCACCTCCGCCACAGTTCACTCTACAGATGCCAGTTTTCCTGCCAGGGCAAGCCATGGATGGGCAATAGATGTTTCAGATGATGTATGCCATGATGCAAGCCCAGCAGCAGGTTCAGCAAGAGGCTCAGCGTCACGAGGCAGAGTATTTGAGAACCAGCCTAGTATCCGCATTGGAGCAGGCAAACCCACCAGCGAGGCGATCAGCGACGGGATCTATCACCGATTTTTGTCAGCTCAAGCCTCGTACCTTTTCTGGTAAAGAGGGGCCAACAGAAGTTCATGAATGGCTCACGAACATACAGCACCAGTTGGAAGCAGCTGAACTTCCAAGAGAGAAATGGATGACTGCGGTCAGAATGCAGTTGACTAAAAATGCACATCATTGGTGGTTATCAGAAGAGAGGAGGCTTGGACAGGACCGAGTCACTTGGGAAGAGTTCTCCAGACTCTTCCAAGAGATGTATATTCCAGCAGTTGCACGGTCGGAGCTCAGAGACAAGTTCAACTGCCTTATCCAAGGCAATATGTCAGTGGAAGAATACAACGCAGAATTTATTCGTCTAAGTCGCTTCGCCCTAACCTTGATTTCGACAGAGGAAGAGAAAGCTGAGAAGTTCTTTGACAGACTGAAGTTCGAGCTCCAGAGATTGATTGGATCGGTCGCACCTACATCATATAATGACGTCCTTGCAGCAGCACGACGCATGGAGCACGTCACTAGAAGGGAGTCAAATCTGAAGAGGCCAATCACACCAGCACCATCCAGGACAACACATGGAGATTCAGCAAAATGATCCCCGAGGAGTATGCCAGAAAGAGCAGCACACAGGGCCATATCTCTCCCTACTTGTCACCACTGCGGCAAGGTAGGTCACATTGAGAGAGAATACAGACGCAAGTTAGGACTATGCCTGGCTTGCGAATCCAACCAGCATCAAACCAGAGACTGCACCGAGTGCAGAGAGGGAGCACCGAGGCTAGCTTTACCTGCACCACGACCAGCTTATCCAGCAGTAGGAGCACCGCAGACAGGAGTTGGAGGAGTCAGACCACCAGTTCTAGGAGAAAATCAGCAGAGACCACTACTGGCACCACAAGTAGCTCTATTTCAGCAGGCTCAGCAGCAGAGAGGCCAAGCTCAGGGACGAGGCCAGGTATTTACATTGGCCGTTGAAGAGGAAGCTACCGCAGGAGAGGTTATCGCAGGTACTATTTTAGTAGCTTCATTACCAGCTGTAGCTTTATTTGATTCTGGAGCATCGCATTCATTTATAGCAGCTAGCTTTGTAGCCACCCATAGAGTAGCTACCGCACCCCTTCCGAAGATAAAGAGAATTCTTACGGGAGGTGGAATTATCTCAGTTAGTGACGTCTGTAGATCATGTTCTGTAGTAGTCTGTGGAAGAGAGATACGAGCTCAATTTTTGATCTTTTCCATGCCGGATTATGATGTTGTACTTGGTATGGACTGGTTAAGTCAGTACCATGCGACTCTTGATTGCCGACTTGGACGGGTTATATTTAGACCGCCTGGACATCCAGAATTTGAGTTTCTTCGGGGAGCAGTAGAGCAAGGAGTTCAGCCTACTCTTAGGGTACTATCTGTAGAAGGGGAGACAGGTTACCCAAGAGTCATATCTGAGTTTGTGGATGTATTTCCTGATAATCTTCCAGGTTTACCGCCTGATCGGGAAATAGAATTAATAATTGACTTAACTCCAGGAGCAGAGCCTATCACTTCATCAGTATATCGGCTAGCACCTAAGGAGTTAGTGGAGTTGAAGGAACAAGTTGATGATCTTTTAGAAAAGGGTTTTATTCGGCCCAGTGTTTCACCTTGGGGAGCACCCATATTATTTGTGCCGAAGAAGGATAGAACAGTACGGTTGTGCATTGACTACAGGGCACTAAATGCTGTGACCATCAAGAACAGGTATCCCTTACCATGTATTGATGATCTATTCGATCAATTTAGTGGTGTTAGGGTATTCTCGAAGATTGACCTTAGATCCGGCTATCATCAGATCAAAGTAAGGAAGGAGGATATACCTAAGACAGCTTTCATGACCAAGTATGGACATTATGAGTTCTTGGTAATGCCGTTTGGTTTAACCAATGTGCCAGCAGTATTTATGAGTTTGATGAACAGAGTCTTTCATCAGTACTTGGATAAATTTGTGGTTGTGTTCATTGACGACATTCTAGTATATTCTAAGAGCCACGAAGAGCACGAGAAGCATCTCAGAATCGTATTAGAGACCTTGAGACATGAGAGGTTATATGCCAAACTCAGTAAGTGTAGTTTTGTATGGATAAACTGCCTTTTTGGGACATATTATCTCAGGAGAAGGACTTTCAGTTGATCCAGAGAAAGTTGTGGCAATAGAGACTTGGCCTACACCTACATCAGTTGCAGAGGTGAGAAGTTTTCTCGGACTTGCGGGATATTACCGAAGGTTTGTAGAAATTTTCTCAAGGATTGCAGAGCTTATGACGAAGTTGACACGTAAGGACCATGAGTTTACATAGACAGAAGACTGCCAGAAGGCTTTTGAAGAATTGAAGAGAAGATTGACAACATCACCTGTCTTGACTCTTCCTTCAGGGTCAGAAGGTTTTGTTGTTTACTGTGATGCATCAGGTAGTGGATTAGGATGTGTTTTGATGCAACATGACAAAGTTATTGCTTATGCATCGAGAAAGTTGAAGGTCCACGAGAAGAACTTCCCAACATATGATCTGGAGCTAGCAGCAGTTATATTTGCACTAAAGATTTGGAGGCACTATTTTTATGGAGAAAAGGTAAAAATCTTTACTGATCACAAGAGTCTGAAGTATGTATATACTCAGAAGGAGCTCAACATGAGACAGAGACGTTGGCTGGAGTTGATGGTAGACTTTGATATAGATCTGCAGTATCATCCGGAAAAGGCAAATGTCATAGCAGACGCACTCAGCAGGAAGCCTACGGCTTATTTCTTGACGATGTAGCCAGAGTTATTGAGAGATCTACAGGAGCTTCAGATAGAGGTTGTTTTACCAGGACAGAGTGGCGTGCTAGCTAATCTCGAAGTTAAGTCGTTACTTGTGGAAAGAATTAAATAGGCATTGCCCACTGATGCTAGATTTCGAAGACTCAAAGAGAGGACAGAAGCAGGCATGCAGACAGGACTTCGCATACATGAACGGGATATTAAGGTTTGGGAATCGCCTGTATGTTCCAAATGGAGAATTGAGATAGGAGTTAATGACTGAATCACATAGCTCTATGTACTCTGTTCACCCAGGAGGAACCAAGATGTACCGAGACTTGAGGCAGTATTACTGGTGGCATGGAATGAAAAGGGAGATTGCAAGATTTGTGGCAAAATATTTTGTATGTCAGCAAGTAAAGGCCGAGCATCAGAGGACTGCAGGTATGTTACGGTCGCTTCCTATACCAGAATAGAAGTGGGAACATATCACGATAGATTTTATCACAGGATTTCCAAGGAGCCCCAGTGGAAGAGATGCAGTATGGGTTATCGTGGATCGACTCACTAAATCGGCACACTTCTTGCCATTTAGAGTTGGACAGTCCACAGAGGTACTAGCCGACATGTATATGTGACAAATTGTAAGATTACATGGAGTGCCAGTCAGTATTGTGTCGGATCGAGATTCGAGATTTATATCTCATTTCTGGCGAAGCATGCAAGAGAGTCTTGGCACCAGACTCAAATTCAGCACAGCTTACCACCCACAGACAGATGGTCAATCAGAGCGCACCATTCAGATCTTGGAGGATATGTTGCGATCGTGTATGCTAGACTTTGGAGGATCTTGGAAAGATCATTTGCACTTAGTGGAGTTCTCCTACAACAACAGTTATCAGACAAGCATCCAGATGGCACCTTTCGAGGCATTGTACGGTAGAAAGTGCAGATCGCCGATATGCTGGAGTGACGTTGGTGAACGTCAAATATTGGGTCCAGAGTTGGTAATGTAGACAGTTGAGAAGGTGAAACAAATTCAGAATCATCTTCATGCAGCTCAGGACAGACAGAAGCATTGGGCTGATACCCACAAATGTCCCCTGGAGTTCAAAGAAGGTGAGCACGTATTCTTGAGGATTTCACCTACAAGAGGAACTATTCGATTTGGGAGCAGAGGCAAGTTGAGCCCAAGGTACATCGGGCCATTTGATATTCTAGAGCGCATTGGTGAGGTAGCTTATCGTCTTGCATTAACTCCATCCTTAGAGGGAGTGCATGACGTATTCTATGTCTCATAGCTGAGAAGGTACGTAACCGACCCAAGTCACGTAGTCGATCATTCAGAGATCGCAGTGGGCCCTAGCTTGAGGTATGAAGAATAACCAGTTGGCATCCTCGACTATAGTGAGAAGACATTGCGAGGAAAGACAATTAGACTGGTTCGTGTAGCTTGGAAACATCATTCTCCTGGTGAATTGACCTGGGAAAAGGAGGATAGTATGCGTTAGCGTTATCCTCACTTGTTCGCGAATGCAGTTATCACCTAAGCATCTTGTAATTTCCATAGTTCTTTCCTTTAGTAGTTCATTCTTTGATTGCGAGGACACAATCCTCTTAAGGGGGGTAGATTGTAAACACCCTAATTTTTTTAGAATATTTTTAATATAATTTTTCCCATTTTTTGGTAATTTTTTTGGAATTAAAACTAAGGTAATTTTCAATAAAAGATCTTTAAATGCTGTTAATTGATGTTAAAATATTATGGAAATAATATTTTATGGTGTAAATTGGAAAACCGGACATAGGGTAATTTTATGTGAATTTATTGGACTCCGAAATCATTTTTAAAGCCCTAAAAACTGAGGTAGGACTAAACCGATTTAAACCTGACTGAACCCGGTTCACTTGAACCAAAATAAACTAAACCACAGTGAACCAAACCGCTACACTGAACCAACCCAGCTTAACGGGTCGGTCAGGTCGGATCCATGAAACCCGGACCGAAAACCTGCCAAAAATCCTAACCCTACCGGATTCACTGTAGCGGCTATTTATTGCTCTCGACTTCCGTGCCCGTCCAGCCGCCGCACCCTTCCTTTCTTATCTCCTCACCGCTGCAACCGCTCGAACCCCTCGTCATCGACCCCGTCCCCGATCATCCACCTCACCCGAGTACCCCACTCGCAGTAGCACCCTCCGCTCAGCCCTCGACGACCCGTCCTCCGCTCGACCAGCCACCGACTCCGTCAGCGCCGGCGAGAACCCCGCAGCCGTCTCCTCCCGTCCTCCAGCCCCGGCCAGTGTCTCCCCTCCTCACCTCGTCGCCTCCCCAAGCGCCGCCCGGCCCCCAGTGAGCCGCTCTGCCGCTTCTCCGGCCCGCAGCAACTCCGGCGACAGCAGCCCCGACCCCGCTCCTCTCCGCACAGCCGCTTGACGCCGTCAACCAGCACCCGGACGCCCTAGGCCATGTCGACTCCCGCCAGCGAGTCCCCCGCTATCTTCGGACACGGACACAGCAGGATCCGACAGCGGACACAAGACCAGGACGCGATCCAGACACTCGGACACGTGAAACTCAGATTCACGGAGCCCTGTTTAGGTAGCATTTCCTCTCTCCTCGTAATTCTGTTTTCGATTCCGTCTGTTGCAACGCGTAGACTGTGTAACCCTCTCCATGCTCGTGCAACCCGCTCAGTGCATCGCGTCCGGTGGTGATCGCAAACCGCGATCCAAAAATTGGAAAACCAACGCCCTGTTTCACCCCGGAACTGAGTGCGCCCCGCCAAACGGGACGACTTGGTCGCACGCGGTCTTTACCAAAACGTGCGCGTCATTGATACGGACGTGTGAGATTTTGCAGAAGTTGATTCGGATGTGCGTGCACACCGGAATCAACTCGTATCCGTCGACAACGCCCCGTATCCGCCTATTCTGGAATATGCTGTAACTTTGTGTACACACGTCGGATCAAGACAAAACTTGTGCCATCGGACTCGTAGCAATACACTGGTCCTGTGACCCAAGTTTGGTTTTTTCTGAGAACGTTGACAAATTCGCGTATCGTGGGCCCCACAGGCTCCACTTGACGGGCGATTTTGTGATCGGCTCATCGGAATCCAATTTTGGAAGTTTCGTTGGGTTCGTATCATCGTTCCTAACTTGTTGACACTAAGTTTGGCGAATTTGGAGACCTTTGACCCTGACACGCTTTTCGGTGCAAAGTGGTCCACATATGGACCCCACTTTGGCCCAGAAATGTTATTTTTGCCTTTGTGTCCAAATTGAACCTAAGGACAGGCGTTTCTAGCTATTTGATATTTTCTGAGACTATTGTGATGTTTATTACAGCTTTTAGAGGAGTACCTACAGGATCCACTGGTACAGGGACAGCTTTTGGTATTCAAACCCTAGGTAAGTGTACCTTGCCAAACCCTGCAGTTTAGCTACTTATCTCCTGGACTTAGTTATACATCAGTGTGAAAGTATACCTTGCCAACTTTACAGTTCTTTTTGCATATTTCCTTGCTTATTTATATTGCTGTGCATGTTTAATCTAGGACCGTGTGACTTACTTAGCGTCCAATTATTAGTCGGGTGCCAACACCGTACGCGATGTTGTGTATGTCATCTAGAGATGGACATTCGTGACCCCTTTACATTCTCGTACTTGTCTCATCAAGTACATTATACCCAGGACACTTGACACTATACATGAGACAGGATCTCTTTGAGATATTCATGGTGATTCTGTATAGGATACAGATTTCTGACATAGACATTATACTCTTGGATACTCTATGACTTACTGCATTAGCTATGATCGTGCGTGCCATGTACATGAGATGTTATGGACATAAGACGTGTCATTACATTGGGTGGGGAGAGACACACAGGCTATTTATCCTACTTATCTCCTTATCTCCTTATCTTCTTGCAGTTTTGCTATGATCTTGGGTGGGGAGAGACGTGTTATTGCATTAGCTATGATCTTGCAGGTTTGCTACTTATCTCCTTGATCTTGTATTTTCACATAGATGGTTATATAGCTTACCCTATTTATTTCATTATTTGCTGCACTGTATTTATTTTGGCTTGTATTATCTGTACCTTGTTATGTCCCCTGAGGACCTGGATCCGGATTATGTCTCCAGGATTTGCAGACGAGATTTATCCCGAGGTATATGGGACAGCAGCAGTAGCAGGAGCAGAAGCAGATACAAGAGCTGTACCGATACCCGAGGACGAGGTGTTAGCTGAAGACTTTTCCTGAGCATCCGTATTACATGCTCAACATTTATTTTATTCAGTCATTTATATTCTGGTCTGTTGTACCATTGTATCATATTTTATCGGGTTGTTCCCCGAAAGCACTTGGTGAGACTGTTTGATGATTTACATTTCTTATATCTGTGGATCATATTTTATCTTGTGTGGATGAGATTAGTTGTGCCATGTTGTCGTAGACTTTGTTTTACAGCTTAAGTATGCCCTGATGGATCCATTAAATTGGTATTGTCCATCGGTGCGTGCTGTTGGCCATTGCCACGTGTCTAGTCCCACGGTATTTTGGGACTAGGACGTGACAAGGTTTTTGTGGTGGCCCATGCAGGTCTACGACTAAATCGTTCGGTTTCAACTTAGGGACCGAACAAGCCAGCCCTAAAGGATAGGATAAGTTATAGGATCTCATCCATTGTTTGAACCATTTTTAAACTTTATATCGAACTCGAAATTGTTACTTGATTTGCATTCTGTGTTGATTCCTCTGAGCGTTCTTATAGTTTATCTTTTGGTTGCAGAGTAATGAATCCCAGGAACGGAGATGAGAATCCCTTGGATACACTACACGACGCTGTGGTTACTTATGTAGACGGAGTGACACCAGGGAATGGAGGACAAACATCGCAAAGCAATCAAACCGGCCAGCCTAATCCAAGGTTCCGACGTGATGACATCCCACCTCCACCACAGTTCACTCCACAGATGTCAGTTTTCCCGCCAGGGCAAGCCATGGACGGGCAACAGATATTTCAGATGATGTATGCCATGATACAAGCCCAGCAGCAGGTTCAGCAAGAGGCTCAGCGTCACGAGGCAGAGTATTTGAGAACCAGCCTAGTATCCGTATTGGAGCAGGCAAACCCACCAGCGAGGCGATCAGCGACGGGATCTATCACCGATTTTTGTCAGCTCAAGTCTCGTACCTTTTCTGGTAAAGAGGGGCCAACAAAAGTTCACGAATGGCTCACGAATATACAGCACCAGTTGGAAGCAGCTGAACTTCCGAGAGAGAAATGAATGACTGCGGTCAGAATGCAGTTGACTGAAAATGCACATCATTGGTGGTTATCAGAAGAGAGGAGGCTCGGACAGGACCGAGTCACTTAGGAAGAGTTCTCCAGACTCTTCCAAGAGATGTATATTCTAGCAGTTGCACGGTCGGAGCTCAGAGACAAGTTCAACCGCCTTATCCAACGCAGAATTTATTGTCTAAGTCGCTTCGCCCCAACCTTGATTTCGACAGAGGAAGAGAAAGTTGAGAAGTTCTTTGATGGACTGAAGTTCGAGCTCCAGAGATTGATTGGATCGGTCGCACCTACATCATATACCGACGTCCTTGCAGCAGCACGATGCATGGAGCGCGTCACTAGAAGGGAGTCAAATCTGAAGAGGCCAATCACACCAGCACCAACCAAGACAGCACATGGGGATTCAGCAAAATGATCCCAGAGGAGTATGCCAGAGAGAGCAGCACACAGGGCTATATCTCTCCTTACTTATCACCACTGCGGCAAGGTAGGTCACATTGAGAGAGAATGCAGATGCAAGTTAGGACTATGCCTGGCTTGCGTATCCAACCAGCATCAAACCAGAGACTGCACCGAGCGCAGAGAGGGAGCACCGAGACTAGTTTTACCTGCACCACGACCAGCTTATCCAGCAGTAGGAGCACCGCAGACAGGAGTTGGAGGAGTCAGACCACCAGTTCTAGAAGGAAATCAGCAGAGACCACCACAGGCAGCTCTATTTCAGCAGGCTCAGCAGTAGAGAGACCAAGCTCAGGAACGAGGCCAGGCATTTACATTGGCCGTTGAAGAGGAAGCTACCGCAGGAGAGGTTATCGCAGGTACTATTTTAGTAGCTTCATTACCAGTTGTAGCTTTATTTGATTCTGGAGCATCGCATTCATTTATAGCAACTAGCTTTGTAGCCACCCATAGAGTAGCTACCGCACCCCTTCCGAAGATAAAGAGAATTCTTACGGGAGATAGAATTATCCCAGTTAGTGACGTCTGTAGAATTCTTATGGGAGGTTATCGCAGGTACTTTTCTCTCATTGCTTTCCATTGCTTTTCTTCCTATTTTCTATTGTTTTATTTACTGTTTCTCATGGTTTCTTCTTCCCTCAAGCTCACACACATAAATACACACACATACACACACACACACACACATATTATATATATATATATATATATATATATATATATATATATATATATATATATATATATATATATATATATATATATATATAATATCATAATGCCTACTCTCCCATGATCACCAACACATCAACAATAATTATAGATCTTACATTTAAATATACATATACATATATCTCACATAATAATTATAATTATAATATTATAATATCTATAATCAAGGCAATTGAATTAAAATAAAATGAAACAAACACGTGAAGTGCATCGCACCCGTATCATACTAGATCTATGATATGCTTGCGGTACGGCTCTTCCACACAACCAAACATATCCCAACGGACACGAACAAGTCAAAAATCATAATTATGAATAATACGAAGAGCTAACTACTCATCTACATGTCCGTGTCAAAATATAACATGCTCAAACCCCCGTGTAGGAGGAAAACCCCCAAATAACCCGAATCTCTAAATTGTTGGGATACGGCCTATACGTATCCAAGTATGAAAATGACACTAGCCACACACAATCAAACATATGTCAATTTGGTATAATTGACCTATTGACAAACACAAGATGTGTCAATCTCTGAATTCCTCCAAAATTGACACAAAATACACCATAACTTTCTCCATAGGCCTCCTATGAACCTAATTCCAATTTCTATGGGTAGCCTTAGCATATGGGGTAGTTTCTAATGATTAAAATACAGATTTAGAGTCTAATTAGAGAAAGAAACTGAATTGTACCTATTAGGAGATGAATTCCCAATGAAACTTCCAAATTGAGTGAAAAGAGCTTTCAACTTGTAGATCCTTGCTCCTCCTTGTAGATCCTTACTTCCTCCTTGTTTAATAGCCTCCAATAATTATTTAGAAGAAAATTTGGGTAGAATTTGATGTGGGAATGAAAAATTTTGGAAGAGAAAATTCTTGATCTAGATTTAAAATAAAAAATAAAGAAAGAGAATTTTTTTCTCCATTATGAACTAGGCCAGCCACATTCCCCCTTCCCCAAGCTACTATAAAATATCTAAAATACCCCTTGGGGCTTCTCATGAAGGAATAATTAAGGAGGAAAGGTTCTAGTCTAATTGGTATAACTTAATTAATCACCCTCCTAATGATTAGGCTTATTATTGGGCTCAATTCTAACTAGAATTAAATGTTGGTCTATGGATCTAATTTAAATTAGCTAAGTCCACTAACACAAATCCAAAATAATAAACTAAAATCTAACAATAAATAAATAATAGAATAAATAAATATTAAATATGTATAATATTTAATTAATTATGAAATGACCAAAATATTCTTTCCTAGAAAATGTGGTAGTAATAAGTTTACCCCCCTTAAAATAATTTTGTCCTCAAAATTCAAAGATGAGACTACCCCTAGAAAATAAAACATAACAAAATCAGGAAAGAACATACCTCAAGGCACAAACAAATATGGATAACGCTCTCGCATTTTATCCTCTCTCTCCCAGGTAGACTCTTCCGGAGAGTGATGCCTCCATGCGACACATACCGAAGGAATAGTCTGATTCCTCAGCACTAAGAGAGGTAGAGTTTCCAGTGGAACAAGGTCCTATTGAAACCCATCCAGGGATCTAAGTTGAGCACATGATAAATATGACAGAGCAGCAGGCTCCAGGTGTTCTCGTCCCACCGTAGTACCGGCATCACTAGATACACTAGTCTTGATAGAAATTATCTGGAGAATATTGGCTGCCTAACAACATCAAATAGTAGTTCAGCAGCAGCAACATCAAGAGCACTAACGTCAACAGTTTCAACAACAAGAACAGAATATCATGTTGAACCAAGGATTGCAGACGGCCCTGGAACGAGGCAAAAGAGTAGATTCTGGGGCATCTATTAGGTTTTGTAGACTGAATCCCAGATATTTTGATGGCACGGAGGATGCCGTGATGGCAGATGATTGACTCCAGAATATTGAGACCATTTTGGCAGAGCTAAAATTTTGGCACAGGAACAGGTTGACCTGGTTCACTTGTAGCTCCAGGATCTTGCAAGAGATTGGTGGACCATGATGGAGATAGGAGTGAGGCATCATATTTTGTGGGATGATTCTAGAACCCGGTTTAGGGTAAAATACTTTGGAATTGTGGCTCAGTGCTAGCTACAGAAAAGATTTACCAATCTCAAGCAGGCTGGAAGGACAATAGATTGTTACGCGATAGAGTTTTGCCTACTAAGCAGGTTTGCTCCGACCATGGTGGCGACAGAGTTGGAGAGAGAAATAAGGTTCCAGTAGGGACTTTATAAGAAGATCTTACTTATGGTAGAGGTAGATGACTACCAGACCTTCAAGGCAGAATTAATAGAGGCCAAGAGGATTGAGCTTACCTCTCAGAGGATGGAAGCAAGAAGAGTAGACCGGAAGAGGCCTCATGGACAGAGTAACGAGAGAGGACCAGTACTGCGAACATCAGCACCATCCCCAAACATTTGCATCCATGACGTAACATAAAGGATTCCAGTGACCTAGACAAGGATAACCTATACTTGACAGCAGCAGCCGAGGAGGCAACAGCAACAACAACAGAGATGGGGACGGCCACAGGTTGTTCAAATTGTGGCAAGAAAGGTCATACCCAGAATATTTGTCGGGCAGCAAATAGACTATGCTTGAGATATAGAAGCCTTGATCATAAGATTGCCACTTATCCATTATTGCAGAGGCCTGGAGGGCCAGCAAAATAGTTTTCTGCATTGCCAGCTCCAAGGGCAGTGCAGCAAAGGAGGACCAATAGTAGCGGTACGGCCTGTAGATTAGCTTCTGTTGATGACACAAGCTCAATTGTACCAACAACAGCAGCTACGAGATTAGCAGATACCATAACAACGACACCAGGGAAGGGAGTAGCATCGGGCTGGAAAAGGCCTAGGGCAGGTATTCACCTTATTTCTGGAAGAAGCTGCGTCAGGTGACGTGGTGGCAGGTAACATTCTTGTTACATATTTTCCTTCCATAGAATTAATTAATTCAGGAGCATCGCACTCATTTATATTTTCACAATATATGACACCTATTGGATTAAAGTTTGAGGCATTGCTAGAGAGGCTGAATATACTCACTAGCAATGGGATCGTAGGAGTTAGTAGAATATGCTTAGCATGTCCAGTTGTAGTATGTGGGCATTTATTACCTGCAAAGTTGATCGAGTTCCCTATGGAAAAATTTGATATTATTTTAGGCATTGACTAGTTGAAAGACAATCATGCAACGATAGACTGACATGAGGGTAGAGTATTGTTTAGATTCCCTGGTCTAGAGGAGTTTGTCCTTAGCAGAATAGCCGGAGACCATCATAAAAAGGGAATCACAATAGTAGCGACGGGAGAGGACCTGATACCCAAAATAGTTGAAGAGTTCATGGACGTCCTTCCCGACGAGCTTCCTGGATTACCCCCAGTTAGAGAAGTAGAGTTTTGTATAGAGTTGATGCCAGAAGCAGAACTAATATCCCAGAAGGTATATCCAATGTCACCATCAGAGCTTGATCAGCTATATCCACACGTGAAAGAACTGAAGGCAAAGAAGTTCATTCGGACCAGTGGATCACTATAGGGAGCATCCACAATATTGGTGAAGAAGAAGGACGGGTCGACGTGGTTGTGCATGGATTACAGGTGATTGAATGCGGTAACAGTGAAGAACAAGTACCCATTGCTAAGAATTGATGATTTATTTGATCAATTAAGTGGAGCAAGAGTCTTCTTCAAGATAGATTTATGATCTGGATATTATCAGGTACGAGTTTGGGAGAAGGATATACCAAAGACATCATTTAGGTCACGATATGGGCATTACGAATTCTTAGTTATGCCATTCAGACTTACTAATGCTCCAGCGGTATTTATGGATTTGATGAACCGTATTTTCATATCATACTTAGACCAATTTGTGGTAGTATTTATCGATGACATCAATGTGTATTCTCGTAATGAGGAGGAGCATGAAGAATATCTCAGGATAGTACTACAGACCATGAGGGAGCAACAGTTATATATGAAGCTTAGTAAGTATGAGTTTTGGCTGGATCACACATCCTTTCTTGGATACATTATTTCTGGAGCAGGAGAGTCAGTTGTCACCCCCACATTTTTAGATGAGGGTATTTTTGTCAATTCATAAAATTTTGGTAATTATATTAGTAACAATATTTATTATTATTGTTATTAATATTATTTATTATTTATTTGTGTTTATTGAACCCTTGTGTTAGCTAGTTAGCTTGGACTAGCCCATTTATTTAGACTTGATATTAGTGGACCCAATTAGATTAGTTATGATACATTGAGTCCAACATTAGACTTAGACCCATTAGACTCATTCCTTTTATTTAATTAGGAGATTAGAATTAGTGTTCATTAGATTTAGAAGCTTTCTAATATAGCCCTCCCAAATTAAACACCAAATGACTAATTAGTGAGGGTACTTTAGACCATTTGTTTTTTTTCTTGGAGGAGAAGAAGGGGGTCGGCCACTACTTGAAGAGAAAATTCTCTCTCCTCTTCATTTGTGCTTTCATTTGAGATCTCTAATTTTTTAGATCCCCAATTTACTTCATCCCTCCAATAATTCATTCCAATTCACCATCATTTCCTTCTATTTTTATCAATTAAGAAGCATTGGATCTTGAATTTGTAAGGAGCACTTGGAGAAGGAGGAATTGAGAAGGAACTTGTGTCTGAATCGTGTCATATTGAGTTTTTATTGGGAATCCATCTCCCAATAGGTATAGATCTGAATTTTTTCTTTATTTTAGGATCCAAATTATGCATTTGACTATTGGGAACCCTCCCATGGCTTAGGGCCAAATATAGGAAGTAGTTCTAGGTCCAATTGACATCTACATAGGTTTTTGTGCATAATTGGGGAAAATTACGAGATTGACACATCAAGTGTGTGTCATGAGATAATTTAGTCTAATTAGACTTAGATCGAGGTTCTGAGACTACCTACATGTCCATAATTGGACACGAGTAGGCCGTATCATAATATGGTGTGATACGGGGCTCATTTTGGGTGATTTGTGTTAAATTCCTTCAATTCCTATTGTAACTAGCTGTAATAGTTATATAAAAGTGTATTTGTTATGTGGGAATGAATAGTATGGTGAATTTTGAGTTTAGACCTTTCTTTTGGATGAGTATCATAAGCATCCTACTAGTGCACTCAAGGCGTTTGGTGAATAGACAATAGTGTGGGTATTATGTTCATTCCACCTTAATTGAATATATAAATATATGTTAGTATGTATTATGTTTATATATATATATATATATATATATATATATATATATATATATATATATATATATATATATATGTGTGTGTGTGGACTGTTCAGTGGAAATTGGTCTCATAGTGATTGGATGCATACATGTTTATGTGCTAATGCAAATATAGTTGCAGTGTGGTGTCAAGTACATGCTTTTATGTTGGTGATGATGATGTAGCTGAGATTGGTGTGCCAGTGTGGGGAGGGATGCCTAGTGTGTGTATATATAGATAGAAGAGTGTTGTGTTGCAGTATACATGTGATACAGGCATGTTTTGGGGTCAGGTTGCAGACAAATATAGGTAAAACGAAAAGGGATGTCTCAGGTTAATTCATGAGAAATTTGCTATTAGAATGGTGATTGGGAGTGTGTTGTAATTGTGGCTCAATAGGCTTGCTTGTGCATTGCACTTGATCTCGGGTTCAGCTATGTTTGGGGGCTTAGCATTTGACTGCAGGGGGGTGCAAGGTTTCAGACCTAGAGTTAACTTGAATGGCAGTAGTAGCAGTTAGTTGTGTTATTGATGTCAGTTAGTGATAGTAGTTTGTATCAGTTAATTATTATAAGTTAGCGTCAGATTATAGTTAGTATAAGTTATGATGGCTGTTAATAGGTTAGTCCGATTAGTTAAGTGTATGTAGTCGAAGTTGGTATAAGGGGGAAATATACCAGACTACAGTAACAACAAGATGACTGGGGGTGTTGATCAGTTGAGGGTTGGGTTGTATGACTGATGAATTAATGAGAGGAGTAGTAGTATCAGTAGGACTGATGGGTGAGAGCAGTGTTTTTGGTATACACCACTGTGTGTATCAGGGTATACACATTGAGTGTGTATCAGTGAGTACACCAAAGGGATATCAGCTGTGGTTATTAGATACAGTTACTATAAGGTTTCAGTTAGTAAGTTAGTGTATGGTTAGTTAGGTTAGTTTAATGGATAAATATTAATTAGTATATTATATCAGTTATCATTAGTATTTTAATATTATTTATTGATATAAGCTAAGGTATTGGTCAAGGGGTAAAGTTGAGATGAGTGATACGATGGTGCAATGGGAGTTTGTGAGTGTATTTTCAGTCATGGGAGTGTAGTTATCTATGCATACCTACATTAGGTTCAGGAGGATCAGTGAAGGGTATTTAGTATTAGCTAATATGTAGAGTTTGAGTAAGAGGGTATAGAGAGCATCAGTTGTGTTGTGTTGTGTTTGTGTGTCACAGATCACAGACTTTAGTGTCAGTGCATACTAGTGGTTATAGCCTATGGCTAATAAGTTGAGGCTAGTATGTTTGAGTATCAAGCACAAGTGTGGGCATGAGGGAGTTTACCACTGAATCAGAAGAGCAGAGCAATGAGTGCAGGCCTGTGCACTGAATAAGAAGTAGGTAGTGCTTAGGCACTGGTTCAGGTGTTGGGAATATAGCAGTATGTCCAAGCAGGATTCCCAGGTTTGGGAAGTTTAGTGAGGGCAAGGGTGCCCAGGTGTGTGAGTGTCAGTATAGTAGATAAGTGTGAAGGAGAGAGTTCAAGTATGTGAGGGTGTTAGGATGCAATGTAAGGATTCATACCAAGGTAAGTTAAGGCAATAGGTTGGTTAAGATAGTATAAGTTGTTGTGTAATAGTAGAGTATATATATATATATATATATATATATATATATATATATATATATATATATATATATATATATATATATATATATATATATATACATATTGCATCGAGTATTAGCAAATATTACATAATAATAGTTAGTTTGACCAAGTTAGACCAGTTAGACCTAGATTTGACCTAGTTGGACTAGTGTGACGTAGAAATGGCCTAAAAAGAATTTTTTGACTCATTATAACTCATTTATCATTCTTTACACCAATTGACATAATATTTATATATAGGGTTGTGTGACACCAGCTCAGACACCGAGTCATTTCTTTTGCTCAGGACCAGAGGCGAGTACATTCTCTAATAGTTTCCATTATTTGATAATTAATGTAATACAAGTATTTAGAAATATTTTACTTCATTTCTGATACATTATTACATGGACTGATACTATATAGATCCTATGAAGAGATATTATCCCTTATCGTGTACTCCGGATACTCTTTCCATATGTACTTTATTGTGAGCATCGGGTATTCCTTGTGCTCGTGTATATTTGTGTTCTTCATGTACTCATATTATATTCGTATTTGTGACGTATCGTGATCGGATCCATGAGTATTGGTTGGGGCAGAAGAAATGCTAGAAGGATATGTGATCAAACCATTAAATATTGCATCATGTAGACAACAGCCAATCATACGTGATTGTGCTACTTGTAGACAACATCCAATCTTAAATGATTGTGTTTCTTGTAGACAACAACCAATCATACTGATTAAATGATTGTGTTATTAATCGTGTTAGTAGATCTTGATAACCTAAGCCAATCACATATCTAACTAGTATTTCAAACTCTTAGTGCAGTTACATTTCTTCTCTATATTCTACTTCATTGCCTTTATTCTATTTTATTATGATCAGTTTATACCTTATTGCTCCAGATTATCTGTCTCTTTCTGCCATAGTATGATGTTGTACATTATTTCTCGTCTTATATTACATTCTCTATTTCTGTTTATAGTCATTATCAATTAACTTGAAACTACTAATAGGTTGTACTCGCTCCTTCCTGACTGGATATATTTTTCAGATGATTGGCTAGAGGCGATATGTCCCATCTACTACGGGACACATGATGGCTAGGCCGTAGAGCCTGTTAAGTAGTATCACTAGTTGGAGAGGTTTAGACATTTTATTATGAGATTGTATTTGACTCTAGTTAGACTTTATGGCAGGTATTATTATTTGAGACCTTGTGTTGAGATTAGACTAATGTGTTGTGGCAAGACTTGGACTTTTGATGTATTACGACTCTTTATTCTCTTCTTTTATTTTATATCGTGCCTCTTATCTTCCATTAGTTTTATAATATAATTGAGTATTCATTACCAATTATCATATAACATATTGTCCTCTATTT
Source organism: Iris macrosiphon (assembly GCA_036927795.1). Taxonomy (NCBI): domain Eukaryota; kingdom Viridiplantae; phylum Streptophyta; class Magnoliopsida; order Asparagales; family Iridaceae; genus Iris; species Iris macrosiphon. The sequence goes on along the minus strand of JAYESA010000005.1, from coordinate 176,320,759 downwards.
GGAGTTGAGATAGCATGACAGGTACCTTATATATATTCTATGAGATATTTAGATAGTATTATTGACCTAGACAACGTTCTATGTCGTTATTATGACATAAGCTGTGCATTTCTCATGTACTTATGCCTTCATTTCGGGTGCGGGTCATGACATCAGTTAATCCCAAGAAGGTAGATGCAATAGAAAACTGGCCAATTCCGAAGATAGTGGCGGAGGTGTATAGTTTTCTGGGCTCGACAGGATACTATAGAAGATTTGTGTCAGACTTAATCTCAATACCTTTGACTCGGTTGATGTGCAAGAAAGTTAAATTTGTGTCTTCAGCAGAGTGCCAGATAGCCCTTGAAGAGTTAAAGAATAAGTTAATCTTTGCCTTGATCTTTACTCTTCCAGCAGGCTCCAGAGGATTCATAGTATATTATAACGAATCTGGCAAGGGGCTTGGATATGTTTTGATGCAGCAGGGGAGAGTGATAGCGTATGCTTCTCGGTAGCTCAAAGATCAGAAGAATAACTATCCACTCACGATTTGGAGTTAGCAGCAGTAGTGTTTGCGCTTAAGCTATAAAGACACTACTTATATGGTGATAGGGTGGAGATCTTTACAAATTATAAGAGTTTAAAATATGTATTCACCCAGAAGGAGTTAAACATGAGACATAGGAGGTGGTTGGAGTTGTTGAAAGACTATGATGTGGAACTTCAATACCATCTAGGCAAGACAAATATCGTAGTTGATGTACTTAGTAGAAGAGGTGGAAAATTTATATTGACCACATAGAAGCACATTCTAGAAGACTTACGAGAGATGGGAATCGAGATAGTACTTCCACAGGATGCAGGAGTTCTAGATAGCCTATAGATCCAGTCAACTTTGGTGGATAGAATCAAGATAACTCGGGCAGAGGACCCGAAGATTCAGAAGCTACGGGCAGATTATGAGTCCGACCTTTGGAAGGAGTTGGCAAAACATGCGGATGGAACTCTAAGGTTTGGAAATCATTTTTGTGTGCCAAGTGGAGATATCCGACAAAAAGTGATGACTGAGGCACATAGTTCCAAGTATTCTTTCATTCCGAAGGTACGAAGATATACCATGATATTAAAAAATATTCTGGTAGAACAGGATAAAAATAGAGATATCTCGGTTTATTTCACGATGTCTCATATGTCAGCAAGTGAAGGCAGAACAACAGAGGCTGGCAGGACTATTGCAGCCACTTCCTATTCCAGAGTGGAAGTGGCAGGATTATTGCACAGTATCGGTATCGTCACTTGGCAGACTAGCGTCATAGGCCTTTAGAGTTTCGGGTTGGCGACCACGTATTCTTGTGGATTGCCAACTTGAGTTATTAGATTCGGGGTCCGCGGGAAGCTTAGTCCGTGATATGTTGGGTCGTTTGACATTTTCGATCGAGTAGGTAATTTGGCTTATCATCTTGCCTTTCTACCTTCGCTACATGAGGTGCATGATGTATTTCATGTATCTCAGTTGCGTAAATATGTCCCAGATCTGAGTCATATCCTCGATCACTCTAAATTAGTCTTTGGTACCGCTTATCTTACGAGGAGCAACCTATATCCATTCTGGACCGAAGGGAGAAGGTACTCAAGAATCGGACTATTTTTCATGTCTGAATTGCCTGGGGCCATCATACTATTAGAGAATCGATGTGGGAGCGAGGACGATATATGGTCTCGGTTCCCACCCCTATTCAATTTGGAAGGTATATTCTACCTTATGCCTTCGCATCTTAGATTTCGTGATCAGGCGATCACCTATGTGTTATGATGTTATTTGCTTACATCTGTAGATTGCTTGTAGTTAGTTTATTGCTTGTCTTGGTATATTTATCTAGTCTTGAGTTTGAATTCCAAGGACAAAAAATTTCTAAGGTGAGTAGAGATGTCAGCCCCATTTTCCGGCGCACATTGGTGCTTTCCTCCTTGGCATATTTTGGCGCGCAATGTTTGCTAGCTCGGCCATTTATTTAGATCAGAACCGAGAGTTATGGAGAGATTAGGTTTGGTTGGGTTGGTGGAATGTGTGGATTATATGGGTTTGAGTGATCCAACGGTCCACAACTCAAATCTAAACATTTATATTCTTATTTCTCTCTTTCTCTCTCTCTGCTCCTTATCTTTCTCTCCCTTAGGTTTTCTCTCCCTCCGTAGGCAAGTATATCTTGCACAAGAAGAAGAACTATGGATTTATGCATGTTGTAGATTCTTAATAATTCTTGTTTATTTTATAGCTCATATTGTAGGAACCGAGCACCCCTTCATCTTTAATACTTTTTGTTCTTGATTTTCTTGGTTGGAATTGTATGGATCTGAGTTTGTGTCTATGGGTTCACTTTTATTTTTCTAGGGTTTAATCTCCCAAAAACTTTATGTTTCATAAAACTAATTAGATTATAGTGTATAGAATCATATTTTATGTAACTTTGCTTTTGCCGTGCTTGATTTTGAGTCGAGCTAAGTTTGGTACTGAAACTTGATAGAATACGTATACCAAAATGGATGACTGGAGAAGAAGAACAGTGCTCTGTGAAGCGTATGAAAGATGACCCTTTTGGCATAGAAAAATGTATGTTTCACTTTGGGCGCATTGGTGTCGTGTCCTAATTCTTCGTGCGTACTAATCATACTACACTCAGTCTCCTAGCAAAAGTGCGCCAGTCACATTCCTTGAGTAGTAGCGCACTTTCGAGAGGTAAACTCAGTTGGCACACTTTGGTGCATATTCAATCAAGTTCTCCCTGAAAAACTAAGAAAAATTTTGCCACAGTCAGTCAGCGGCAATCTGACGCCCTTTTTCTATGTTTTGTCAGTTGTGCACTTTTCTTACGTTGGTCTACTCGTGCACTTTCTTTTCTCTTCGTTTTCTTAGGGACAAAGCTTTGGTAGGTTTCTTGATTTTTGTGTTATTGATTTCTGTGCTCCTCGACTGACGAGTTTCTCGACTGTCGAGCTTTGACCTCGGATTGTGTGTTTTGTCCTTTAGCTAGCTAGCTCGCGCACTTTCTTTGAAAGCATGCCTCATTCTTGTCTGTGCACTTTTGTCAAGTGCGTCATGTTGGTTAATTTGATAAAGTACACAACCCACTTTATGGCTCGTGCACTTTCTTGCGAAAGTATGCCAACCTTGTTTCAGTGAGTTTGTGCACTAACCTTGTTTCAGTGAGTTTGTGCGCCAGCCAACCTTATTTTAGTGAGTTTGTGCACCAACCTTGTTTCAGTGAGTTTGTGTGCTAACCTTGTTTCAGTGAGTTTGTGCGCTAGCCAACCTTGTTTCAGTGAGTTTGTGCACCAACATTGTTTCACTGAGTTTGTGTGCCAACCTTGTTTCAGTGAGTTTGTGCACCAACATTGTTTCACTGAGTTTGTGTGCCAACCTTATTTTAGTGAGTTTGTACGCCACCCCTTTTGTAGTATTTTTATTATTTTGTTCTCTTATCCTATTTAGAATGTTTTTATCATCCTTCATGTGGTTGATCCTGGTATTTCTTGTGTTATGATTCTAAGGAAGAATGAACTTAGAAACCAGACCTCATGGTAGACGCGACCATGTGCTAAGATTGGCTTCATACATGGCATGGATAGGTGTTGGACTTGAGATTTTTTCTCTCTCAGAGAACCAGACTAAGTGAACAGTGACTAAACAGCTATGTGCATGACATAAGCTTCGTGTTATAATGTGATCAAGATTCATGTGACCTAATGATAAATTGGTAATTGGACTCAAATATTATATCCGTGCTGATACTATTAGTGCCTAATAAATTTCCTGATATAATGTGCACTGAGATATGACATATCGTATTATGTGTTGAAGTAATTATATTTAGGATGTGAATCGGGAATGCCTCCAAATTCCTGAACGCGTGATACTATAAATATACTATTTTTCCAGCACGGGCATGATATGCGAGTCGAGTACCAAAGCATGGCTAGGATATTGATTTATTGAATATTGAATACACGCTCGGGTGAATCCAGATTGAACTTTCATGGATTCGTATCTAGTGTGCACGTACTTTGTACGACATCTTAAGGGAAATTTTTATATGGCCACGCCATGAGATTTTCGAACAAACTATAGGTTTAATTAAGCAATTAAAAGTGGTAGTAACAAGGGAGGAAACGGTATCCCGAGATAATACCAACGAACCTTCCTACAGAGATTCAATCTAAGTGTGCTATGGGCTGGCCACCACAGATACTGTATATCATCCGCCTTAGTGTAGTGCAGTATCTGACCTATTATAATATGCCAAGCTACTATTTTACTATAGGAACATTGGAACCGCTAATACCGTATTTTTAGCGTAGTGGCCCTACGGAAAACTGGTGCATCTCGTGAAATACCTATATATTCATCTATTGGCTAGGTTAGCTCATGTTCGGCAATGACGTAATCTGAGGATACCTATTATGCATTATTCTACGATAATCTTATACTCCATAAATAGCAAACCGTACAAGTGATTGGCCAATTTTATAAATTGGCCTTGGTTGTGATTGTATTATTTTATTAGTAGCCTAGGAAAATGGACTATCATAGTGTGATGGATTCAACCGTTGTCCTTGTTTGGTTGTAGGATTGGGCCTTTGTGCTAGGATATGCCATGGACCAATGCTACAACGCATAACTATTATATATATTATATTGCTTTGGATTTTGTTCTATTTTTCTTGTTTTTCTTGTGGTACTTGCTATTTGGGGTCTAACCCCACTGGTTTTGCATAGCCAGGTTTCGAGCCAGGACCCGAGGATCCAACATACTGTCCCCTGACTAATAGAACGTACCAGGAACATGACCGCCGAGGATAACAAATGGGTTCTTTTTTTACTGCTCGTCTTTGGTAAACTATATTCTTTTGATGTTTAGCTAACCAACACATGTTAGCCGACAAATCTGGACACTAGTTCCATATATGAATGTATATATTCAGACTACAGCTGACTAACTGTCATGTATACTTTGATATTGTAACTGGCACATCATTCTGTATCGTCAGATCTCTAAAGAATATTCTGATATTGCATTTGGGACGCCTTAATGCTTATTCGAAATTATTCTATATTATTGCTTCTTGTTTGAATGATTGAGATATAGAAGTTCTTGATCCAAGGAGACTTGATTGCAGCATGCACCCCCTTGTCTGGTTACAGCCGTGATCGACGTACGATATATAGTATCTTGTACGGGATAACTGGCCATGTCCATCTTCATATTTTGGTACTGGGGCATGACATCTACGATCCAAGATGGCTGAAAACTTTGGCTAGAATAAGCTGAGAAAAACTTTGGCTACAAGTAGAAATTTTTTCGATACACACTAAAATAAGAGGAAGAGAGAGTGTTGGAGGCTTTGCTAGAAGGGAGAGATGGAAATAGTGTTGGAGGATTTAATTGAGGCAGGAAGAGATTATGATGAAGATTCATTTGGAGCTGGGGATATATATAGAAAGTAACTCGCCAATTTAATTGGCGAGTTGTGCAACATTACCGTTCGATCTGCCGTTGTGCAACAGCTACAATGTCCCCCAACGACTATAATCTCCCCTTCCCTCCCCCTCCAATCCCCCTACACCAACGTAACCCATAATCCCCCCCCCCACCACCACCACCACAAGTTACTTGGTGGTCGTATAGGATCGTGTAGAACCTCTAGGGGGTGAATAGAGTGAGTGCGTGTGCAGCAAAAAATAATCACCAATTAAAAATTCTAAGTAAATAAAGTATAAACCCCCTAATTTTAAATTTTTAAATTTTATTATTTTTATTATTGGTATTATGTAATTATTGAGATTAATGAAGAATTTTTAGTATTTTTAGCTAACTAGAAAAATATAAAATTCATGGATAGATATTTATGTATAATTATTAATTACAAATATTTCACAGAAAATATATTTTTGGGTGTACAACTATTATTAAAGTAGTGTAGATTTTTCTGAAAATTATTTTAGGTACAAACCTATTTATAGATGGTTATATATATACATATATATAATATGGTAATATATAAGAATAAATAATAATAATAATAATAATTATTATTATTATTATTATTATTATTATTATTATTATTAGAAACCTAAACCAAAAACCTAAACCCAAAACAAAACCCAAACCTGAAACCCCCTCCGTTCAGCTGCTGAAACCCCCCCGACCCCTCGGTAACCCTTTCTCTCCATTTTAAACCGACCATCAAACCAGACCCACACCCTCAGACTTCTTCCCTACCTCCAGACGAACACCTCCACCGTCGCCCGACGCTGTTGATCACCGTCGCGCGCCGCCGTGAACAGACCGCACCCGAATTACGAGCAGCAGAGCACTCGAGGTACCCTTCTTCCCATCTCCATTTCTCCCTACATAGGTAACCAAACAATGAATCGTCAAATCCTATGTGAAGACTATATGACCCCCATGAAATCTGTTAAAATATTTTAGTTTATCGTGTCCTGTATCGATCATAAATCGAGACACAAAACAGGAAATACTAACTGAGTTTTTAGGAATAGAAACTATTTCAGGTACACATATTTATGTCCCGTTATCTCCAAAATGACATGCGATGCTAAAATTATACTTGAATAGACTTCTTGACAACATAACCTAGTTTTAATCCTTTTAAATTCTTTCTCTAAATTTGATTTATTCTGTGATTATTTTAATGCTGAAAACAGTCAAAGACTTATTTTTGTAAATCCAAAATTTCTCGATACGGGTGCATCCTATAAAACGAGACAATTTTATCGCATGAGGATTTTATAGAAATATGCGTATCGTCAACGTGGACATCTGAGATTTCACAAAACTTGATTTGGATGTGCGTGTACACCGGAATCAATGTATATCCGTCAAAAAATACCGTATCGGCCTATTCCGATGCCTTGTCATAACTTCGTGTGTGTTTGCTGTTTTACAACAAAAATTGTGCCTTCGGATTCGCAGTATTACACTAGTCATGTGTCCCAAGTTTGGTTCGATTCTGAGAATGTTGATAAAATACCGTTTCGCGGGTCCTACGGTTCCACTTGACGGGTGATTGCGTGACCGTCTCACCAGAATCTAATTTCGGACACTCCGTTGAGTTCATGTCATTGTTCTGGACTTGTGGACATTAAGTTTGTTAAATTTGAAGAATTTTATTTTTGACACATTTTTTGGTGCGAAGTGGGCCACATGTGGACCCCGCTTTGATCTAAAACTGTCAATTATGCCCCTGTGTCCAAATTAGACTTATGTGTTGTCAATCCTAGCTATTTTATGTATTCTAAAAATATTGGTGATGTTTATTTCAGCATCCAAAGACGTACATGCATATTCTACTTTTTCAGGAGTAGTTGACGGAGTTCAGAACCCAGGCAAGTGTACCTTGCCAAACTTGTAGTAGATCATGTTATATTATCTGCTTGTTTTTCTTCCATATATATATTACTCTTGTAATATACATGTTCAACCTAGGACCGTGAGACGTTGCTTAATGTTCGAACAAGATTCGGGTGTCGATGTCGTACGCGGAGTTGTGTAATATCACTTAGAGAGTTGATTCCACGATCATATTTTTACGTGCTTGTTATACCAACTACGTCAGATTGTAGGACACTTGGCACTATTTTATATGATAGAATCTTTCTTGAGTTATTCATGGTGATTCGGTATAGGCTTACAGGATTCGTGAAATGAGACTTGTATATAGAGATATCATTATGACTCGTTGTACTAACTAGAGGTCACGATCTTACGTGTTATGGACATGAGACATGAGGTTACATTCGGTAGGGAGAGACACACATGCTGCAGGCTAATTATGTTTTTATATTCTATGTTATTGGAGGTGCTTTAGTCTTTGTATCAGAACTTGGCACATTTAATGGCCCTACGAGATACTACTTGCTGCTACGAGCTCCATGACACAGAGCCTTTAGTGGTTTCAGCCTGAGTACTAGTGATGCTCTTATTTGTATTTCACTTAACTGGTTACATAGCTTGCCCCGAGGATCTATTTTTATTTACAATATTTCATTTGGCTTGAGTGTTTCTTGTACCTTGCTATGTCTCCTAAGGACTTGGATCCGGATTATGTCCCCAGGTATAGCAGTGGAGGATTAGCCCAAGGTTTACGGGACAGGAGCTGACGTTGGAGCAGTACTGGCACCAGAGGACGAGGTTGTACCAGAGGATTTCTTCTGAGTACTCAGTTACTTACTTAGTTATTTATGCTTAGTGTTATTTCATATTTGGACTTGGACTTATGGATATATATATTGGTGTTATTCTCTTTTATTTATTGTGACAGATTGTTCCCCGAGATACTACTTATGTGGACTTGATGATAGACTATTTTCTTTTTATCTATTATCTTGACTGGTCTATCATATTATATTATAATTATTTTCTGTGGATGAGACTAGAATTATACTGTGATAGATGGGGCAGACTTATATTTATTACAGCTTAAGTATAGTCTAACGGGTCCATTAAATTGGGTTGTCCATTGGAGTTGTGCTGCTGGCCAATGCCACGTGGCTAGTCCCTTGGTATTTTGGACTGGGGCATAAAATGCCGGTATATATATATTGCTTCATATTTCAAATACAGAACCAAGCATGCCTACAAATTAGGATAGAATAAATTATAGGATCTCATCCACTTGTTAACCTGTTCTTGACCTCTATATCGACTTCAAAATAATTTTTTGGGTTGCATCATGCCTTGATTCCTCTGTGCGACTCTCATAGTTTACTTTATATGCAGAGTAATGGATCCACGAGCCAACGACGAGACTCCCATGGGTACACCACAAGGTATTGTGGTCACCTACGACAATGGAGTGACGCCAGTGAGTGGAGATCTCTCCACTAAACAAAGCAATCAAGCAGATCAGCACGCCTCGAGGTTCTAGCGAGACAATATTTGTCACGACTCGTACCCGGTATAAGGGTACAAGTTGGAAACAATGCACAGTCTACGCCACAGAATCGGCGGTAGAACGCTGTCTGGGTAATCTATCTAACAATATAATAAACCACCAACAATGATAATATACTCAATCACAGATCTAAGATGGAATGAGCACGAATCAGATAAAGAATAGAAAAGTCACAATATAACTCATGAGTCTAAAATAATACATCAATAAGTCTGAAAGAAATAATAAAATAAGCTGGAGACAAATCCAGTAAAAAGAATATTAAGAAGCTACTAAACTTGGGTCATCTATTTCAGTTGGGATAAGTCCCTCCTGAACCAGGGTCTCAGACTCTAGACCCACAACATCCTGAGGTCCATAATGTGTAGGGTACCAGTCCTCAGTATCATCTGGGAAAAATATATACAGTCAGGAAAGGAGCAGAGTACATCTCTAACAGCAGTTCTAATCAATGATAAAAATTATGTAACAGTAAATAGATGTGAATATACAAGATGCACAATAAATACAAGAGATATATATACAATAAGGAAATACTGGAATAAATACAATAATGAGCAATATATCAATGAACAAGAATAATAATGTCTAAGTGTGTGAGTACTAGCTTTAACATATGATCGGCTTGGGAACTTGATACAAGATATAAGGCCGGGCTAATCATACGTACGGTGTATGATTAACACTATTCAATATAAGAGTTGATACAAGGAGGGTATGATCACATATCTGTACTAAAATACTCCCCTCCCTCGACTGGTATAATAGATCCAACCATGGTATGCTATGGCATGAGATTCCCCAAGAAGATAGCTAGTCTTCCCGAGAATCAGTATCTGTACATGTACAAGATAATCAATAAAACAAGGCTTGCACAAGATACACCATATACCAAGGAATAATATCTCATAACGAGATCCGGATATACCAATCCGTGTAACCATCGTGTCAAGAGAACAAGGAAATCTATACTAGATACAATGAACATAGAGGATATCATAAACGAGAAACTATCAGAGAATGTACTCGTCTGAAGTCCAAAGAATAGTCTCACAAATATCTGATACGGTGCCTCGAAGACCTAGATATGGAATACAACATCAATACAAGGTTTTGGAAATAGAATAAGTTAAACTAATCAATTTTTAGGTCAATAAGTTAATTCTAAGTCAAAAGTCAAACTATGGTCAACTATGGTCAACTATAGTCAAACTATGGTCAACTATGGTCAACTATGATCAACTACCTATTTCTAGGTTGCATAAGTCTAACACAAAATATTGGGTTCAAGATACTAAAGTCTAAGCCATAAAAACCATATCTTAAATATTAGGATACCGTATCTCCGGATACGTGAATCCATAGGTAAAACATCAATATATATATATCAAACAATTATTAATAATATAGAATCATAATTATAATATTAAATAGGTACCATGGTTTTGAACCAACTTGGTATCTCAACAATAATTCACAAACTTGATACCCAAACCCAATATCTTGGGTATCCCCAATTACCTGGGTTTCCTCAAGGTAATACCCAATACCTTGTTATATTAACTACCCGTAATATATATATATATATATACATACTATACTAAATATTATACATATACTATAATCAAATTAGCAATTTAAGAATATATTTACATCTATATTAAATACCAATATATAGATAGATATTTATCTATATAAGTATATATATATATATAATCTGCCAATTGTCACTAAAAACAGTACTGAAATCCTGATACTCTGATACGCTGCCCCTTTGGTGACGGTTCTGACCGTTGCTAAATCTGTTATCGCTGCTGCTGACTGTTCCCACTGCTGTTGCTGCTTTGGTGACGGTTTGCAACCGTCGCCAAACTGTTGTCGCTGCTGCTGCTAGTGTTTCTGCTGCTATTGCTGTTTTGGTGACAGTTGTGGCTGCTGTCACCATTGGCTGTTGTTGCTGCTATAGCGGCTACTGCTGCTACTTTGGTGACGGCGGCTATCACCATTAGCTGATATCGCTATAAGTATATATATATATATATATATATATATATATATATATATATATATATATATATATATATATATATACATAATTACCAAATAATAACTATACATATCTCTCCCTAGTATTATGTACATAATTACGATATAGTAACATGCACACACATACATATTAATATATATAGATAACTATACATATATGTATATGTATATATAATCATATAACATCCATATATAAATATAAATACCCATTTAAATATACATATATATATATACATATGCTACAATATATATATACTAACACAATAATACATAGTTACAATATAGTATGATATATATACATAGTTACAACTATATAGAATATATACTAAACACATATAATAATAACATACATATATGTAGTAACAACATATATATATATATATATATATATATATATATATATATATATATATATATATTATGGTATATATATGTACATATATATATATATATTATGGTATATATATATATATATATATATATATATATATATATATATATATATATATATATATATATATGTACAAATAAATTCTCTATGAATTAAGAATACAAGAAATAGATCTACATATAATTTGTACAAACATATGGAGAGTATCACACCGTATCCCACTAGATCTAGGATACGCATGTGATACGAGTCCACCACATATCCAAATGTACCTCGAAGGACACGAATAAGTCACATATAATATTTATGAACAATACGAAGAGTCAAATATAGATCTACGTGTCCGTGTCAAAATATGACATGTACAAAGTTTTGTGTCGGAGGGAAAAACTCCCAAATTAACACGTATCACCAAATTATTGGGATACGACCTACACGTACCCAATTGTGGACACAACACTAGCCCCAAACACACAAGCACATGCCAAATTGATTTATAGGATCAATTGACACACACAACAATTGTCAATCTCGGAATTCCTCCAAAATTGACACAAAAAGCACCATAACTTTCTTAATAGGCCTCCTATGAACACAAAACCAAATCCTATGGGTAGCCTATGCATATGGGTTGATTTTCCATGGTTAAATCTCATATTTAGAATCTAAATTAAGGGGAAAAACTGAATTATACCTATTGGGAGATGGATTCCCAATGTAACCTCCAATTGAGATAAAATTGGCTCCAACTTGTAGATCCTTGCTCCTCTTTGTAGATCCTTGCTTCTTCCTTCTAGATCCTTACTACACTAGCCTTTAATGATGATTTGGAAAGGAATTGGAATGAAATTTGGTAGGTAAATGAAGTAAAAATGAAGGAATTTGGTTGAGGGAAATTCTAGATCTAGTTTTGAAATGAAAAGAGAAAAGAGAAATAATTCTCCCCCCCCCTCTTTATAGGATGGCCCCCTTTTCCCTTCCTCAAGCTATCATGTAATGTCCAATATACCCCTTGGGGCCTTTCATGAAGAAATAATTAAGGAGGGAAGCTTCTAGTCTAATGGTTTAATTAATTTAATCCATCTCCTTAACAATGGGCTTTCTAAATGGGCTAAGTTCTAACTAATTAATTCATGTTGGTCCATGAGTCTAAACTAAACTAGTTAGGTCCACTAACACAAGTCCAAAATAAATAACTAACATCTAACAATAATAAAATAATACAACAAATAATTATTTATCATGCACAATATTTAATTAAATATGAAATTACTAAAATACTTTTTCCTAGAAAATATGGTAGTGACAAGTCTACCCTCCTTAAAATAATTTAGTCCTCAGAATTCAAAGACGAAAACTACCCACAGAAAATTACAAGAGGACAAAATTAAAGAATCATAACTATCTATGAAAGAACATAACAATGAACAGAACATAACTAGGAAATAACATACCTCAGGGCACAAACAAATATGGATAACGCTCTCGCATTTCATCCTCTCTCTCCCAGGTAGACTCCCCCGGAGAGTGATGCCTCCATGTGACGCGTACCAAAGGAATAGTCTGGTTCCTCAGCACCTTCTCTCACCGATCTAGAATCTCAACTGGCTGCTCTAGATAGCTAAGAGTAGGGCCCACCTCTATCTCCGAGTGATCCAATACATGACTAGGATCTGCCACATATCGTCTCAACTGCGACATATGAAACACGTTATGCACTCCCTCAAATACAGGTGGTAAGTCTAGTCTATACGCAACAGCACCGACCCTCTCTAGAATAGTGAAAGGTTCGATGAATCGCGGACTAAGCTTCCCGCCTCCACCGAAGCTAATTGTACCTCGTGTCGGAGAAATCCTCAGAAATACCAAACCATCCACCTAGAACAAAATACCACCTTAAGAACTTAATCTATAACAAACAACCAATAACAAGCACAAAATAAAAACTAAACTATACCTCGAACTCCAAAGGTCTCCGGAGGCCATCGGCCCAATGTTGTTGTCTGTCCTGCGCCACACAAAGTCTGTCTCTGATCAACTGAACCTTCTCTGCTGCATCCACAACCATCTCTGGCCCAAGCAAAACTCTCTCTCCAACATCGTCCCGTGACAAGGGAGTACGACACCTTTGACCGTACAGAGCTTCAAAAGGTGATATCTCTATACTAGCCTGGTAACTGTTGTTGTAAGCAAACTCTACCAAATGGAGATAGTCCTTCCAAGAACCCCCGAAATCTAGTACACAAGTGCGCAATATATCCTCGAGAGTCTGAATAGTCCTCTCTGACTGCCCATCTGTCTGGGGATGATATGTAGTACTGAACTTGAGCTGAGTGCCCAAACCCTCCTGCAAACTCTTCCAGAAATGAGAAGTGAAACGATTATCCTGATCCGAGACTATGCTGACGGAAACTCCATGTATCCTAAAGATCTGCCTCACATACATCTCTGCCAGCTTCTCCGTAGACAACCTACCTTGAAAGGCAAAAAGTGGGCCGACTTGGTCAACCTATCAACGATGACCCAAATTGTGTCCTTCCCTCATGGAGATCGTGGAAGTCTGGACACAAAATCTATAGTAATGTGCTTCCACTTCTACTCTGGAATGGGTAATGGCTGAAGTAAACCTCCTGGCCTTTGCCTCTCGACTTTCACCTGCTGGCACACTATGCATCTGGATACAAACTGTGCCACTTTTCTTTTCATGCCATACCATCACACACTCTCTCGTATATCCCTATACATCTTGTTGGCACCTGGATGCATGGAATACTGAGAGTGATGTGCTTCCTGCAATACCTCCTCACGCAGCTCTCCACTAGTCACACACAATCTAACTCTATGCCTCAAAGATCCATCCTCAGCAATAGTAAAATCATCTTCCAATCCTGCTCTCACCTGAGCTCTGATACTCCTCAGAGATACATCCTCATACTGTGCTGTCTTGATCTAGCCCATCAAATCTGAATGTATATGCAATCTTCACATCTGTATAGCACAACCAGGAACTATCACCTCAATGCCTAAGCTCTCCAAGTCCTCCAACAAATATTGATCATGCGTCAAGAACATAGCTACCGGATACCTACTCAAAGCATTAGAAACTACATTAGCTTTCCCAGGATGATATTGCAAAGATATATCAAAATCTTTTATCAGTTCCAACCATCGACGCTGCCTCATGTTCAACTCCTTCTGCGTGAAAACATACTTCAAGCTTTTGTGGTCTGTGAAGATCTCCACACGCTCTCCGTACAAATAATATTTCCATAACTTCAGGGCGAAGATGACTGCTGCCAACTCCAAATCATGGGTAGGATAGTTCTTTTATGAGAACGTAATTGCCTGGATGCATAGGCAATCACTTTCCCATTCTGCTGAAGAACACAACCCAAACTTTTCCCCGATGCATCACTATAAATAGTGAAACCTCCAGACCCTGATGGCAACATCAAAATAGGAGCAGACGTCAACCTCCTCTTTAACTCCTCAAAAGCAACCTGGCAATCCTTCGTCCAAACAAACTCTACATCCTTCCTTGTGAGTCTGGTCATTTGCTCGGCAATCCTCGAAAAATCTTGCACACTTCATGTAGTAGCATGCCAATCCCAAGAAACTCCTGATCTCTGCTACTGAACTCGGGGTCTTCTAAGATTCTACTGCTGCGATCTTCTTCGGATCCACTGAAATACTATCACCAGTCACAACATGCCCCACGAATTCTACCTTGTCCAGGAAAAACTCACACTTGGACAACTTCCCAGACAGTTTCTCCTTCCTCGGCATATCCAACACAATCCTCAAATGCTCCTCATGCTCCTCCGGTGTCTTCGAGTATATGAGTATGTCGTCGATGAACACCACCACGAACTTGTCAAGGTACTGGTGGAACACTTTGTTCATCAAGTTCATAAATACCGTCGGTGCATTAGTCAAACCAAACAGCATCACCATAAACTCGTACTGAGCATACCGAGTTCTAAAAGCAGTCTTCGGTATATCCTCCGGCTTCACCTTCACCTGATGGTAGTCTGATCTCAAGTCTATCTTAGAAAATACCTTGGCTCCACTCAACTGATCGAACAGAACATCAATCCATGGCAAATGATACTTATTCTTGATAGTGAGATTATTCAAAGCCCTGTAATCAATGTACATGCACATCGATCCATCCTTCTTCGATACAAACAATATCTGGGCTCCCCACGGTTAAGAACTCGATCTGATAAACCCTTTATCCTGCAATTCATCCACCTGCTTCTTCAGCTCGGCCAGCTCGCTATTGTTTACTTTATAGATATGTTACGAAATTGGTTCTGCACCTGGCACCAAGTCTATAGAAAATTCAACATCTCGATCTGGCGGCAAACCTGGCAACTCCTCAGGAAACACATCCAAGAACTCTGGTATCAACAGATACGACAACTCCTTGTCTTCCACCATAGCTCCACAAATAATGCCATCTCCCTGCTCTACAGCTCCTCTAGCAAACTCAAACTCTGGCTCTCCTGGCAGACCAAACAAAACTCTACTTCCTCTACAATCTATGCTAGCATGGTGCCTACTCAACCAATCCATCCCAAGTACAATGTCGTAGCTCGGAAGTAGCATTATAAGTAGACATGCACTCAACTCCTGGCCTCCCAGAGTAACTCTCCGATCCTTGTAAATATTATTAACCAGGATAATGCCTCCCCCGGTCATGATCTTGCAAGCCTAAGCAAAGACTCAGCTACCAAACCATGCTTCAGAGTAAAAGAAACAGATACAAAACTATGGGAAGCACAACTATCAAACAAAGCTAAAGATGGAATGGAATCAAGAAGAATAGAACATGTGATAACATCTCCGGTGGGTTCATCCTCCTCGACGGTCATAGCAAACGCTCTTCCCTGACGTGCACCTCCCTGCTGCTGATGCTGGACATAATGCTGCTGCTGTATCGGAAGCGATCCCTTCGGCTGTACTACAGGTGGTCTCGTCTGTTCCCCCGGAGTTTAAGTTGCTCCTTGAACTGCACGACGAGGATTAGAAGGACACTCCCTCAGCTGATGCCCTTCAGTACCATAATACAAATAAACTCCCAACCTCCTCCTACAAACTTCCCAGATGTGGCCGGACTTCTTGCAGTAGTGGCAAGAAGCTTGCTGTAATTGTCTCTGTTGCTGTGGTGCCTGGTGGAAAGGTGCCCTTGCTGGAGTCTGGTTCTGTTATGGCTGCTGGAAAGGTCTGGACTGGAAATGAGGATATTTTGCAGATACTGCACTGCTGTTGGCCCCTAGAAAAGAATCACGGTCTTTCTTGGGATTCAAACCCAACTCCCGCTCAACCTTGCGTGCCTCCACAAGTATCTTCGAGTATGTCTCATAAAAAGACGGAATGAGGATCTTCACTTCCCAGTTTAGACCCTCACGGAAATGAATATCCCAAACCTCCGGCTCTCTCACTAGATACTCTGCAAATCGGCTCAACCTGCCAAATTTTGCAGCGTACTCCTCCACAGACATGCTCCCCTGAATGAGACTCTCGAACTGCCTCCCCAAGTTTAGCCTGTCTGCCCGGGTGAAGAACTTCTTCTTGAAGAGGTCCTTGAATACCTCCCAAGACTGTCCTACGTCAAACAGAATTGGCTCATTCCTGAACCAAGTGCGAGCGACGTCGAACAGTTGAAGTCCTACCGCCTCAACCTTCAGACCCTCAGAAAGATGGGATACCCTCATAAGACGCTCAATGTCCTCGAGCCAATCATCAGCATAGACGATGCCCTCCATCCTTTTGAAGACCCTAGGGCTCCAGCTTCTTGAAGTCCTAAATGTTGCCTAGCCGAAGCTGAGCAACCTGAGAAACAACCTGCTGCTGGACCGGAACTCCTCTCTCGACTACGGCATGAGCAAGCTGATGAGCACTCTCGATGCCCTACCGTAGAATGTCGATCTGCCTCTGATGTGCCTCTGACTGAGCCCTCTGTGCCTCGAGCATCTCACAAAATAGTGTAAACATCTGTGTCGCCTCTGCTGGCATAGGGGGTGGAGATAGAAGCCCCTTAGATACAGCTGGCACAGTCCACTGAGTAGGTGGTGGACCTCCGAAAGTAGCTGACACTCCAATCACCGAAGAAGTGACTGTTGCAGGCCCTCGGGATGTCGCAGACCTCTCAGAAGCTGCTCTCCCCTGCTGCGATCTAGTCTTAGGCGGCATCCTGAGATAAAGCAAAAAAAAGAATCAATATGGCACAAGATGTAAGACACTTAAGGAAAGGACATTTTAAGAGATCAAGTATCAATATCAAAGGAGAATAGTTGAATAAAAAGAATTTTCCTAGATGTGATTGAGTACCTCAGCTTATATCCTATATCCTATCGCAGGCTCGCAGTAGTACAACTAAATCGTCACACTACCACGACATCGCATAACTTGCGAAGATTGACCTGCATGGGCCACCACTAAAAATGTGTCACGACCCATACCTGGTGTAAGGGTACAAGTCGGAAACAACACCTAGCCTACGCCACAGAATCGGCGGTAGAACGTTGTCTGGGTAATCTATCTACCAATATAATAAACCACCAACAATGATAATATACACAATCACAGATCTAAGATGGAATGAGCAAAATTCAGATAAAGAATAAAAAAGTCACAATACAACTCATGAGTCTAAAATAATACATCAATGAGTCTGATAGAAATAATAAAATAAGCTGGAGACAAATCCAGTACAAAGAATACTAAGAAGCTACTAAACTCGGGTGACCTGTTTTAGTTGGGATAAGTCCCTCCTGAACCAGGGTCTCAGACTCTAGACCCATAATATCCTGAGGTCCATAATGTGTAGGGTACCAGTCCTCAGTGTCATCTGGGAAAAATATATATAGTCAGGAAAGGAGCAGAGTACATCTCTAACAGCAGTTCTAATTAATGATAAAAACTATATAACAGTAAATAGATATGAATATACAAGATATACAATAAATATGAGAGATATATATACAATAAAGA
This sequence comes from Iris macrosiphon, assembly GCA_036927795.1. Lineage (NCBI taxonomy): Eukaryota > Viridiplantae > Streptophyta > Magnoliopsida > Asparagales > Iridaceae > Iris > Iris macrosiphon. The sequence goes on along the minus strand of JAYESA010000005.1, from coordinate 176,302,371 downwards.
AATACTGGAATAAATACAATAATGAGCAATATGTCAATGAACAAGAATACTAATGTTTAAGTGTGTCAGTACTAGCTTTAACATGTGATCGGCTTGGAAACTTGATAAAAGATATAAGGCCTGGCTAATCATACGTGCGGTGTATGATTAACACTATTCAATACAAGACTTGATACAAGGAGGATATGATCACATATCTATACTAAAATACTCTCCACCCTCGACTGGTATAATAGATCCAACCATGGTATGCTATGGCACAAGATTCCCTAAGAAGATAGCTAGTCTTCCCGAGAATCAGTGTCTGTACATGTACAAGATAATCAATGTAACAAGGCTTGCACAAGATATACCATATACCAAGGAATAATATCTCATAACGAGATCCGGATATACCAATCTGTGTAACCATCGTGTCAAGAGAATATGGATATCTACACTAGATACAATGAACATAGAGGATATCATAAACGAGAAACTATCAGAGTATGTACTCGCCTGAAGTCCAAAAAATAGTCTCATAGATGTCTGATACGGTGCCTCGAAGACCTAGATATGGAATACAACATCAACACAAGGTTTTGGAAAGAGAATAAGTTAAACTAATTAATTTCTAGGTCAATAAGTCAATTCTAAGTCAAAAGTCAAACTATGGTCAACTATGGTCAACTATAGTCAAACTATGGTCAACTATGGTCAACTATGGTCAACTACCTATTTCTAGGTTGCATAAGTCTAACACAAAATATTGGGTTCAAGATACTAAAGTCTAAGCCATAAAAACCATATCTTAAATATTAGGATACCGTATCTCCGGGTACGTGAATCCATAGGTAAAACATCAATATATATATATATATCAAGCAATTATTAATAATATAGAATCATAATTATAATATTAAATACGTACCATAATTTTGAACCAACTTGGTATCTCAACAATAATTCACAAACTTGATACCCAAACCCAATATCTTGGGTATCTCCAATTACCTTGGTTTCCTCAAGGTAATACCCAATACCTTGTTATATTAAATACCCATAATATATATATATATATATATATATATATATATATATATATATATATATATATATATATATATATATATATATATACTATACTAAATATTATATATATACTATAATAAAATTAGCAATCTAAGAATATATTTACATCTATATTAAATACAAATATATATATAGATATCTATCTATATTAGTATATATATATATATATATAATCTGCCAACTGTCACTACAAACATTTTTAAATCCTGATACTCTGATACGCTGTCCCTTTGGTGACGGTTCTGACCGTTGCTAAATCTGCTGTCGCTGCTGCTGCTGACTGTTCCCACTGCTGCTGCTGCTGCTTTGGTGACGGTTTACAGCCATCGCCAAACTGATGTCATCGCTGCTGCTAGTGTTTCCGCTGCTGCTGCTATTTTGGTGACAGCTGTGGCTGCTGTCACCATTGGCTGTTGTTGCTGCTATAGCGGCTGCTGCTGCTACTTTGGTGACGGTGGCTATCACCATTAGCTGATATTGCTATATATATATATATATATATATATATATATATATATATATATATATATACATAATTACCAAATAATAACTATATATATCCCTCCCTAGTATTATGTACATGATTACGATATAGTAACATGCACACACATACATATTAATATATACCAAATATCAGAGTTATGGGGAGGAGATCTTTTAGTAGAAATACTGAAATTTTTATTAAGATCTCAATATCGTTACAAACTCACGTCACAAGTTTACAAGGAAAAGGGAAGAAGATTGCAGAAACTGAAAATAGCACCCTTTCATATGGGAGACTCTCCCTATATTTATACATAAATAGATTGCTTCAAAACGAAGCCACCAGAGGCCAGCTGCCATCGCACTCAGGTAAAGAAGATGCCACCTGTAATCCACAAAAAGATGTCGGCAGAAAGAAAGATTCTTTTTACTGCTTTTGCTTTTTGATAGAAAAAAGCTGTCCGTCCACCTGTCCTGAGTAAAGACGAATACTGCCAAATAGTCTGGTGCAGATACCAACATGCAACAGTGAGTGGATATCCCACTACATAAAGTTGCAAAAAGCCATCCTCAGACCATGTGATAAAAGGAGGATGGACCCTACCCAAATCAATCAAAGCTTATCGTCACTGATAGGGTCGAGAATAGTCTGATAGAAATCATCAGCGGACATGTCTTCCAGGTTTGTATCAGAATTGGTATACCAAATATCAGAGTTATGGGGAGGAGATCTTTTAGTAGAAATACTGAAATTTTTATTAAGATCTCAATATCGTTACAAACTCACGTCACAAGTTTACAAGGAAAAGGGAAGAAGATTGCAGAAACTGAAAATAGCTCCCTTTCATATGGGAGACTCTCCCTATATTTATACATAAATAGATTGCTTCAAAACGAAGCCACCAGAGGCCAGCTGCCATCGCACTCAGGTAAAGAAGATGCCACCTGTAATCCACAAAAAGATGTCGGCAGAAAGAAAGATTCTTTTTACTGCTTTTGCTTTTTGATAGAAAAAAGCTGTCCGTCCACCTGTCCTGAGTAAAGACGAATACTGCCAAATAGTCTGGTGCAGATACCAACATGCAACAGTGAGTGGATATCCCACTACATAAAGTTGCAAAAAGCCATCCTCAGACCATGTGATAAAAGGAGGATGGACCCTACCCAAATCAATCAAAGCTTATCGTCACTGATAGGGTCGAGAATAGTCTGATAGAAATCATCAGCGGACATGTCTTCCAGGTTTGTATCAGAATTGGTACTGGAAATGTCCATATCAAAATTAGCATCAAACTGTGCTTTCAAGAATTGAAGGCACCGTTTCTTTAATTCTTCAGCAGAAATCTTAGGATTCTTCCTAATCAGGGAATCCTTAAGTTTAGTGATAGTGTTATCACCAAAGAGTTCATTTTGGACCTTTTTGTCCATTTTTGATTCATTTTCTTTGATGGATGCCATAACTTCCATCAATTTTTCTTTTTCATCTATCCTTTGCCACCATTTCACAAGGAATTTACGTGACAGGATGGGAATATTGTTAGAATTCAACACACAGTCGATGGTCCAACGGAATATAAATGGGATCTGGAATTGAGCAAAGAAGTATAGAGTGCTCTCCCCCCCAAAAAGATGAGTATCCTGACAAGGTGGATAAGATAATATCCACTGAGAAAATTGTTCCTGTATTGAAGGTGGAATGATATCCAGAGTAGCTCCCATCAATAACCACCAATCAAAGAACCAGGAGGGTATCTCGTTCTGAAGAATTTCAGGACAGATACGAATGAACCACGAATGGCTCCTCTGAGAATTCTCATAGTATAGGAAATCATAAAATGCCTGCACATAATTCCAATAATTATAACTGCAGACAATCACTTTGTCCTTGGAGAGCTGCTGTTCCCTGTTTGGATGGAGTCCCCAAGTTTGTGAAGTAAGGATATTCTTAATGATCACCTTGCTGTAAGCATATTCCAAAGAATTTGGTTTAGCAGAGTGCTCAACGGTTATAGATTTGCTGGAGATTAAGATACCTTCAGAGATACTGACAGTTCTTCCTTTAACTGGAATGAAACTGTTCTCTAGGTAACGTTTATGAAGTTTCCATGGATCCTTCATAAGAGGAATATCATGCTTTTCAAGTTTGATGATTTCCTCAGTATTTGATTTCTCAAAGAAGATGGACTCAACTTCCATAGCTTCTCTGTATGATCGGATATTAGCATCAGCAGTATCTGCTGGCTGCTTGCCTTTAGCCGCTGAGCTGGATCCAGCTTCAGAGGGAGGTGGCTTTCGGCCAATAGTCTTTTGAATACCGAAAGAGTCTTGGGGACGTAATGGCCCCTTAGACTTTCCTCTACCGCGAGAGTTCGTGGACATTTTGCTGCAAAAATTCACGAGTTAGAAAATCAGGAAGAGAATTATTTTTGCCATTAATAAATTCAATGTCAAAATCGAATATAGCAAGTTCAGCTTGCCATCTAGCAAAAATTTGCTTAGAAGCAAGATTCTTAACATCTTTTTATAATATAGATTTTGCAGAACTGCAATCTATACGAAGTAAGAATTTCTTATTTAATAGATCATCTTGGAATTTATGAATACATTTGATAATAGAAAGAAGTTCTTTCTTTATCGTAGAGTAATTAATCTGAGTATCGTCCCATTTACCAGAATGGTATCTAACAAGGATAGCATGATCTTTGTTTGTGGGATCTATTGTTTGAGTATACCACCATAACCAATATTGCTGGCATCGGTTTCAACAACTTTGAACCAGTCAGGGTTGGCTAGGTGTAAGCAAGGAAGGCATTTTACCTTTTGCTTAATAAGCTGAACAGCTTTAGTGTGGTTGATACTCCAAGGAGTAGGGTTTTTTCTCAACCTTTGATATAGAATTTTTGTGTCTATAGCAATGTTTTTATAAAAGTCAGAAACATAATTTAAAGCACCAAGAAATCTCTGTAGTTGCTTTATATCTGTAATTTCATCAGGAAATTTCGAAGCAAATTCGATACTCCTGTCAATGGGTATAATAGTATTATTGACAATGTTATGACCAAGGAATCTTATTTCTGTCTGAAATATCTTTATTTTTGGAGCAGAAATAACCAGACCATTTTTTATAGCTAAATGTTTGAAAACATTTAAATGCTTAAAATGCTCTTCAATGGTATTAGAGAATATAAGAATGTCATCAATATAAGAGAGAATAAAATTAGAATATTGAATAAATATCTCATTCATGATATTCTGAAATTCAGAAGGAGCATTTTTTAAACCAAAAGGCATAACATTCCATTCATAGTGCCCGAATGGGACTGTGAAGGCAGTTTTGTATTTATCTTTTTCTTCGATTTGAATTTGCCAGTAACCTGACTTTAAATCGAATTTAGAGAATATCTTTGCATTAACAATTCTGTTAAGCAAATCTCTTTTGTTGGGAATAGGGTAACGAATCCATTTAAGGACTTTGTTAAGAGGTTTATAGTTAATAACTAACCGAGGAACACCTCTTTCCTTTTCAGCATTATTATTGACATAAAAAGCTGTACAACTCCATGGAGAGTACGACTTTCTGATAAGTCTTTTATCGAGAAGATCATTGATCTCCTTTTTGCATAATTCAAGATAATTATTGTTCATTTGACAAGGTCTAGCCTTAGTCGGAACATCTCTTTCATTAAAGGATTCTTCATATGGAAGAGAGACAATATGATGTTTTCTATCCCAAAAAGCATTGGGAATATTACTACAAGTTTGACGAACAAATTCATCATTAACTTGTTTTATTTTATTTTTTATTTCATATTTTTCAAGCTGTTCTTTAATAGAAAGCTGGAAAATTTCTTCTTTGATAAAGTTTATCTGATTATTCTTCAGATCAACTTCCTTTATCTCATTGAGAATTTTAGCCACAGGATTGGTGATAAATTCAAAGGTAATGTTTTTCCCCTTATAACAAGTGGAAATACCTTTTCTATTGATTTCTTTTATAGGCATAAGTTTTTCTAGAAAAGGAGTTCCTAGAATAACATGCTGGGATATTTCTTTTACAACAATAAAATGCAAGGGAATACATGCATCATTTTTACAGATATGAACATCTGTAACCTTAAAAGGTGTTGTAAGAGCTTTGTTATTTGCAGCACTCAAAGTTTGAGTAGTGCGTTCACAATATTTTAAGGGAATAATTCCTTCTTTGACATAGTTCAAATCTGCACCACTGTCAACAAGGGCAATAAGATTATAAATCATGAATTCATTGTTTATAATTAGATCAATTTTTATATACCATTTGTGGGTAATAAAAAGATCTATTTTAGATAAAAAGGAATGATCAATAGATTTTCCTTTAGTGGTTATAGCAACAGATTGAACCTGCTGATCAATTATGTCATCGTCATGCTCGTTTTCACTATCGATTAAACGAGAATGTTCGATCATTTGTTTTTTGAGAATAATCTCATTGTAAGATTTAACATCTTGTTCAATGAGAGTAAGTCTTTGTTGAGTTATTTCGTCATTAGACTTTAACTCTTTGACTTCATTCTTCAGAAGCTTTAATTCTCTCTGAAGATCGTTTATAGAGACAGTCTTAGGATTAATCCCTTTCCTTCGGGATAAAACCTCTGTCATGGTATACGGAGGGAAACTAGAAGAAGTTTCTTGAGTATCATCTTGCAAAATCTCAATAATTTTTGCTTTCACATTTTGGCTAATAGTATCAGTCAAAAGTGATTCGAGTATTTCTTTTTTATCTTGACTGGTCAGTACATTAATTGAAAGACCATTCATTTCGATAATAGATTTATAATAATCAGCTTTGCTATTAATAGTACATGCTTTGCAATCGCAATCAGTACCACAATCAGTAGCAGATTTTATAGAATTAATAGACTCATCACTTGATGAATCAGATTCATAATCAGAATTGATCATAATCTTTAGTAGAGTCTTTTTCAACCCTTCATCTTCGATCATATCGATCTTTTGTTTGGTATTACACCTATTCGAATAGTGGCCAAGTTTTCCACATTTAAAGCATTTAACTTTTTTATTCGAACTTGTGTTTTTAGAAAACTTTTTCCTAGTGGAAAATCGTTTTCTATTGTCATTAGAAAAATCTTTAGGATAATTCCTTTTCGAAGAATATCTCTTCTTTTTATAAGATTTTTCTTTAGAGAATTTTCTTTTGCCATCAGATGGAGGCTTTATAGTTTCCATAGCAAATTGGCTACAAAACTCTCCCAATTATTTTCTCTCAGATAACCTTTGAGATTTCAATTGATTTCTTAATTTAAGGTCATTACAAAGGGCTAACCCTTCTTGAATACAGGCATTCACAAGGTTACCATAAGTGAAATCACTATATGGAATTATGCCATCATTACTGTTGCGTATTTGCTGTCTGACCTTTTCTGCAAATAGATTAGGAAGACCATCAATGAATTTAGATTTCCAGTGAGCATCATTGGCATCACTTAACTGCATTACTCTGTTTAGAAAAGTATCTTTATACCATCTAAAATGAGTAAGAGTTGGACAACGAAGATTTTGGAGTAAAGTCCTAGTGCGTTCACCATTGTCAGAGACTAAACCCGTAAAGTGATCACAAATAGTGCTAATCAAAGTGATAACACTATCCTCGATTTCTTTATTATTTTTGATTTTAACAGCATTGGCAATAACTGCTTTCTGCTCAGGTGATAAACAATGATCCCACCATCCTTTTAATACTTCGGTAAAACCGTAAGTAATAAAACTAGCAATGGTTTTGTCAGTATTCTTGTTTGTTCGGCAAACCGTAGCAAACATAAGCATACGATGTAACTGATCACAGATCTGTTTATCAGAACATCCATCTATGTTCCATTCATAGATGTTTCCTCCACTGTAATTATTCTGAATGATATTATCATTCTCTTCATATAAAACATCCATAGGAGTTGGACGTTTATAATAATATTTTTGAAGATTTGGCTTCTTGTGTTGCTGCTGCATGGGCAGAATCATATTAGAAGTCTGTTGAACATTTCGATCAATGTCTTCAAAAGAATTTTGAAGAGTATGAATCTGAATAGGATCCAATTGATCATCAGAATTTTGAGAATAATTTTGGCAGGATTCAATATCTGATCCATCAGCCACGGAAGAATTTCCGTCAAGTACCAAAATGGTATTTTGGGTAGAGCTTTCGCCCTTATCTTTAGAGGATTATTTTTCAACTAAGGAAGTATTCTGAAGCTTCTCAATTAAGCTTTGAATATCTTTCTCAGTAACTTCAGGAGAAGATAATTTAAAACCAGTAGTATCACTAGTAGGTTTTATTGGTATATTACCTACCTTTTTTGAGGTAGTAACTTTGGGCATTGATTTTGGTAATTTGAGTATAGAATTGACCTTGAGAAGAACTTCATCAAGGGCAGTCTCCATTCTAACCAATTGAGAACCAATGGTTTGAATATAAGCATTAGTATAGTTATTTTGCTTCACAATTTTCTGAAGCTCTTTTATTTGTTCTTTCTTATGATCGATAATTCGAATAAAGGAAATAGCATCAATCTTTTCGGTGTCAACCAAAAGTTTGAGCGGTCCATTAGGTGGATATAAAGCACGGACACGTTTTCCCGTATCAGTGATCCAATTTTTATAACCCTCTTCTAGCATATTAATGCTAGCGAGTTCTTGGTTGATATAGTTCTCAATAAACCATTTATCAAACCATTTAATTTTATTTATCTCTTTGAGATGAGCATAGTATTTTTCCTTGAATTCATACCTTTGATCAAGGGTATATTCTTTTCGAACCAGGCTTTAAATTGAATTTCTTCATCATAAGCCTGAACAATAATTGCTCGAACATTTTTGTCCTGTGTCCAATCCCAATAGTTTGGATCATCAGTGGAATTGTCATTGGCTAAGGTTATAACGTTAAGAGAATGAGTGCCAAAACTAGCATCAGAAGAATAAACAGGATCAATGGGTTCTGCCCATTCTGTTTTATATTCTGGTTTGGCAATGTTATTTTTGATTTTCATACCTTTAATTTCATCATCTCTCTCAGAAGTTTGAGAAGAGTTTTCTCCTCTTTCAATAACTGAAGGAGAACGAAAACTAGAAGATGAAATTCTGGCTTTAATTTGCGGAGTAAATCTAACTTCCACATCTCCATCTGGAGTTTGGATTATCTGATCTAACTCAGTATCCATTATGGGTCTAGGCGGAATAGCCTGATTTAAAACCCATCTATCAGGGAATTGAATTTCATTCCATTTGATTATTTTATTAGCAGCAACATTTGATGTTAACAAATTTGTTTCAATCAAAGTTGTCTTACCAGGCTTGGTAAGATGTCTAGCTTTAGGAGCTAAAGTAGACAATACTTTAAAGTGTATACGATAGAGTATTGCAATGGTTACAGCTAAAGTAGACAATACTCTAAAGAAAAATCTTATAAAAAGAAGAGATATTCTTCGAAAAGGAATCATCCTAAAGATTTTTCTAATGACAATAGAAAACGATTTTCCACTAGGAAAAAGTTTTCTAAAAACACAAGTTCGAATAAAAAAGTTAAATGCTTTAAATGTGGAAAACTTGGCCACTATTCGAATAGGTGTAATACCAAACAAAAGATCGATATGATCGAAGATGAAGGGTTGAAAAAGACTCTACTAAAGATTATGATCAATTCTGATTATGAATCTGATTCATCAAGTGATGAGTCTATTAATTCTATAAAATCTGCTACTGATTGTGGTACTGATTGCGATTGCAAAGCATGTACTATTAATAGCAAAGCTGATTATTATAAATCTATTATCGAAATGAATGGTCTTTCAATTAATGTACTGACCAGTCAAGATAAAAAAGAAATACTCGAATCACTTTTGACTGATACTATTAGCCAAAATGTGAAAGCAAAAATTATTGAGATTTTGCAAGATGATACTCAAGAAACTTCTTCTAGTTTCCCTCCGTATACCATGACAGAGGTTTTATCCCGAAGGAAAGGGATTAATCCTAAGACTGTCTCTATAAACGATCTTCAGAGAGAATTAAAGCTTCTGAAGAATGAAGTCAAAGAGTTAAAGTCTAATGACGAAATAACTCAACAAAGACTTACTCTCATTGAACAAGATGTTAAATCTTACAATGAGATTATTCTCAAAAAATAAATGGTTTCGAAGAAAGATATTGAGAACTATATCAACCAAGAACTCGCTAGCATTAATATGCTAGAAGAGGGTTATAAAAATTGGATCACTGATACGGGAAAACGTGTCCGTGCTTTATATCCACCTAATGGACCGCTCAAACTTTTGGTTGACACCGAAAAGATTGATGCTATTTCCTTTATTCGAATTATCGATCATAAGGAAGAACAAATAAAAGAGCTTCAGAAAATTGTGAAGCAAAATAACTATACTAATGCTTATATTCAAACCATTGCTTCTCAATTGGTTAGAATGGAGACTGCCCTTGATGAAGTTCTTCTCAAGGTCAATTCTATACTCAAATTACCAAAATCAATGCCCAAAGTTACTACCTCAAAAAAGGTAGGTAATATACCAATAAAACCTACTAGTGATACTACTGGTTTTAAATTAATAACTATATATATCCCTCCCTAGTATTATGTACATAATTACGATATAGTAACATGCACACACATACATATTAATATATATAGATAACTATACATATATCATATAACATCCATATATAAATATAAATACCCATTTAAATATACATATATATATATACATATGCTACAATATATATATATATACTAACACAATAATACATAGTTATCATATAGTATGATATATATACATAGTTACAACTATATAGAATATATACTAAACACATATAATAATAACATACATATATGTAGTAACAACATATATACATATTATAACATATATATATATATATATATATATATATATATATATATATATATATATATATATGTACAAATAAATTCTCCATGAATTAAGAATACAAGAAATAGATCTACATATAATTTGCACAAACATATGGAGAGTATCACACCGTATCCCACTAGATCTAGGATATGCATGTGATACGAGTCCACTACATATCCAAATGTACCCCGAAGGACACGAATAAGTCACATATATTATTTATGAACAATACGAAGAGTCAAATATAGATCTACGTGTCCGTGTCAAAATATGACATGTACAAAATTTTGTGTCGGAGGGAAAACCCCCAAATTAACACGTATCACCAAATTATTGGGATACGACCTACACGTACCCAATTGTGGACACGACACTAGCCCCAAACACACAAGCACATGCCAAATTGATTTATAGGATCAATTGACACACACAACAATTGTCAATCTCGGAATTCCTCTAAAATTGACACAAAAAGTACCATAACTTTCTTAATAGGCCTCCTATGAACACAAAACCAAATCCTATGGGTAGCCTATGCATATGGGTTGATTTTTCATAGTTAAATCTCAGATTTATAACCTAAATTAAGGGAAAAAACTGAATTATACCTATTGGGAGATGGATTCCCAATGTAACCTCCAATTGAGATAAAATTGGCTCAAACTTATAGATCATTGATCTTCTTTGTAGATCCTTGCTTCTTCCTTCTAGATCCTTCCTCCACTAGCCTCTAATGGTGATTTGGGAAGGAATTGGTATGAAATTTGGTAGGTAAATGAAGTAAAAATGAAGGAATTTGGTTGAGGGAAATTCTAGATCTAGTTTTGAAATGAAAAGAGAAGAGAGAAATAATTCCCCCCCTCTTTATAGGCTGGCCCCCTTTCCCCTTCCTCAAGCTATCATGTAATGTCTAATATACCCCTTGGGGCCTCTCATGAAGAAATAATTAAGGAGGGAAGCTTCTAGTCTAATGGTTTAATTAATTTAATCCATCTCCTTAACAATGGGCTTTCTAAATGGGCTAAGTTCTAACTAATTAATTCATGTTGGTCCATGAGTCTAAACTAAACTAGTTAGGTCCACTAACACAAGTCCAAAATAAATAAATAACATCTAACAATAATAAAATAATACAACAAATAATTATTTATCATGCACAATATTTAATTAAATATGAAATTACTAAAATACCCTATCCTAGAAAATATGGTAGTGACAAGTCTACCCTCCTTAAAATAATTTAGTCCTCAGAATTCAAAGACGAAAACTACCCCCAGAAAATTATAAGAGGACAAAATTAAAGAATCATAACTATCTATGAAAGAACATAACAATGAACATAACATAACTAGGAAATAACATACCTCAGGGCACAAACAAATATGGATAACGCTCTCGTATTTCATCCTCTCTCTCTCCCAGGTAGACTCCCCCGGAGAGTGATGCCTCCATGTGACGCGTACCAAAGGAATAGTCTGGTTCCTCAGCACCTTCTCTCACCGATCCAGAATCTCAACTGGCTGCTCTAGATAGCTAAGAGTAGGGCCCACCTCTATCTCCGAGTGATCCAATACCTGACTAGGATCTGCCACATATTATCTCAACTGTGACATATGAAACACGTTATGCACTCCCTCAAATACAGGTGGTAAGTCTAGTCTATAGCAACAACACCAACCCTCTCTAGAATAGTGAAAGGTTCGATGAATCGCGGACTAAGCTTTCCGCCTCCACCGAAGCTAATCGTACCTCGTGTCAGAGAAATCCTCAGAAACACCAAACCATCCATCTAGAATAAAATACCACCTTAAGAACTTAATCTATAACAAACAACCAATAACAAGCACAAAATAAAAACTAAACTATACCTCAAACTCCAAAGGTCTCTGGTGGCTATTGGCCCAATGCTGTTGTCTGTCCTGTGCCACACAAAGTCTGTTTCTGATCAACTGAACCTTCTCTGCTGCATCTACAACTATCTCTGGCCCAAGCAAAACTCTCTCTCCAACATCGTCCCGTGACAAGGGAGTACGACACCTTTGACCGTACAGAGCTTCAAAAGGTGATATCTCTATACTAGCCTGGTAACTGTTGTTGTAAGCAAACTCTACCAAATGGAGATAGTCCTTTCAAGAACCCCTAAAATCTAGTACACAAGTGTGCAACATATCCTCGAGAGTCTGAATAGTCCTCTCTGACAGCCCATCTGTCTGGGGATGATATGTAGTACTGAACTTGAGCTGAGTGCCCAAACCCTCCTGCAAACTCTTCCAGAAATGAGAAGTAAAACGATTATCCTGATCCGAGACTATGCTGACGGGAACTCCATGTATCCTAAAGATCTGCCTCACATACATCTCTGCCAGCTTCTCCGTAGATAACCCACCTTGAAAGGCAAAAAGTGGGCCGACTTGGTCAACCTATCAACGATGACCCAAATCGTGTCCTTCCCTTCTGGAGATCGTGGAAGTCCGGACACAAAATCCATAGTAATGTGCTCCCACTTCCACTCTGGAATAGGTAATGGCTGAAGTAAACCTCCTGGCCTTTGCCTCTCGACTTTCACCTGCTGGCACACTAAGCATATGGATACAAACTGTGCCACTTTTCTCTTCATGCCATACCATCACACACTCTCTCGCATATCCCTATACATCTTGTTGGCACCTGGATGCATGGAATACTGAGAGTGATGTGCTTCCTGCAATACCTCCTCACGCAGCTCTCCACTAGTCACACACAATCTAACTCTATGCCTCAAAGATCCATCCTCAGCAATAGTAAAATCATCTTCCAATCCTGCTCTCACCTGAGCTCTGATACTCCTCAGAGATACATCCTCATACTGTGCTGTCTTGATCCAACCCATCAAATCTGAATGTATCTGCAATCTCCACATCTGTATAGCACAACCAGGAACTATCACCTCAATGCCCAAACTTTCCAAGTCCTCCAACAAATATTGATTATGCGTCAAGAACATAGCTACCGGATACCTACTCAAAGCATTAGAAACTATATTAGCTTTCCCAGGATGATATTGCAAAGATATATCAAAATCCTTCATCAGTTCCAACCACCGACGCTGCCTCATGTTCAACTCCTTCTGCGTGAAAACATACTTCAAGCTTTTGTGGTCTGTGAAGATCTCCACACGCTCTCCGTGCAAATAATATTTCTATAACTTCAGGGCGAAGATGACTGCTGCCAACTCCAAATCATGGGTAGGATAGTTCTTTTATGAGAACGCAATTTCCTGGATGCATAGGCAATCACTTTCCCATTCTGCTAAAGAACACAACCCAAACCTTTCCCCGATGCATTATTATAAATAGTGAAAACTCCAGACCCTGATGGCAACATCAAAATAGGAGCAGACGTCAACCTCCTCTTTAACTCCTCAAAAGCAACCTGGCAATCCTTCGTCCAAACAAACTCCACATCCTTCCTTGTGAGTCTGGTCATTTGCTCGGCAATCCTCGAAAAATCTTGCACACTTTCTGTAGTAGCAAGCCAATCCCAAGAAACTCCTGATCACTGCTACTGAACTCGGGGTCTTCCAAGATTCCACTGCTGCGATCTTCTTCGGATCCACTGAAAAACTATCACCAGTCACAACATGCCCCAAGAATTCTACCTTGTCCAGGAAAAACTCACACTTGGACAACTTCCCATACAGTTTCTCCTTCCTCAGCATATCCAATACAATCCTCAAATGCTCCTCATGCTCCTCCGGTGTCTTCGAGTATATGAGTATGTCGTCGATGAACACCACCGCAAACTTTTCAAGGTACTGGTGGAACACTTTGTTCATTAAGTTCATAAATACCGTCGGTGCATTAGTCAAACCAAACAGCATCACCATAAACTCGTACTGACCATACCGAGTTCTAAAAGCAGTCTTCGGTATATCCTCCGGCTTCACCTTCACCTGATGGTAGTCTGATCTCAAGTCTATCTTAGAAAATACCTTGGCTCCACTCAACTGATCGAACAGATCATCAATCCATGGCAAAGGATACTTATTCTTAATAGTGAGATTATTCAAAGCCCTGTAATTAATGCACATGCACATCGATCCATCCTTCTTCGGTACAAACAATATCGGGGCTCCCGACGGTTAAGAACTCGATCTGATAAACCCTTTATCCTGTAATTCGTCCACCTGCTTCTTCAGCTCGGCCAGATCGCTATTGTTTACTCTATAGATATGTTATAAAATTGGTTCTGCACCTGGAACCAAGTCTATAGAAAATTCAATATCTCGATCTGGCGGCAAACCTAGCAACTCCTCAGGAAACACATCCAAGAACTCTGCTATCAACATATACGACAACTCCTTATCTTCCACCATAGCTCCACAAATAATGCCATCTCCCTGCTCTGCAGCTCCTCTATCAAACTCGAACTCTGGCTCTCCTGGTGGACCAAACAAAACTCTACTTCCTCTACAATCTATGCTAGCATGGTGCCTACTCAACCAATCCATCCTAAGTATAATATCGTAGCTCGGAAGTAGCATTACAAGTAGACATGCACTCAACTTCCGGCCTCCCAGAGTAACTCTCCGATCCTTGCAAATATCATTAACCAGGATAATGCCTCCCCCGGTCATGATCTTGCAAGTCCTAAGCAAAGACTCAGCTACCAAACCATGCTTCAGAGTAAAAGAAACAGATACAAAACTATGGGAAGCACAACTATCAAACAAAGCTAAAGATGGAATGGAATCAAGAAGAATAGAACATGTGATAACATCTCCGGTGGGTTCATCCTCCTCGACGGTCATAGCAAACGCTCTTCCCTGACGTGCACCTCCCTGCTGCTGATGCTGGACATAACGCTGCTGCTGTGTCGGAAGCGGTCTCTTCGGCTGTACTACAGGTGGTCTCGTCCGTTCCCCCGGAGTTTAAGCTACTCCTTGAACTGTACGACGAGGATTGGAAGGACACTCCCTCAGCTGATGCCCTTCAGTATCATAATACAAATAAACTCCCAACCTCCTTCTGCAAACTTTCCAGATGTGGCCGGACTTCTTACAGTAGTGGCAGGAAGCTTGTTGTAACTGTCTCTGCTGTTGTGGTGCCTGGTGGAAAGGTGCCCTAGCTAGAGTCTGGTTCTGCTGTGGCTGCTGGAAAGGTCTGGACTGGAAATGAGGATATTTTACAGATACTGCACTGCTGTTGGCCCCTAGAAAAGAATTACGGTCTTTTTTGGGCTTCAAACCCAACTCTCGCTCAACCTTGCGTGCCTCCGCAAGTATCTCCGAGTATATCTCATAAAAAGATGAAATAAGGATCTTCACTTCCCAGTTTAGACCCTCACAGAAATGAATAGCCCAAACCTCCGTCTCTTTCACTAGACACTCTGCAAATCGGCTCAACCTGCCAAATTTTGCGGCGTACTCCTCCACAGACATGCTCCCCTGAATGAGACTCTCGAACTGCCTCCCCAAGTCTAGCCTGTCTGCCCGGGCGAAGAACTTCTTCTTGAAGAGGTCCTTGAATACCTCCCAAGACTGTCCTGCGTCAACCAGAATCGGCTCATTCCTGAACCAAGTGCGAGCGACGTCGAATAGTTGAAGTCCTACCGCCTCAACCTTCAGATCCTCAGAAAGATTGGACACCCTCATAAGACGCTCAATATCCTCAAGCCAATCATCAGCATAGATGATGCCCTCCGTCCTTTTTAAGAACCTAGGGCTCCAGCTTCTTGAAGTCCTAAATGTTGCCTAGCCGAAGCTGAGCAACCTGAGGAACAACCTGCTGCTAGACCGGAATTCCTCTCTCGACTACGGCATGAGCAAGCTGATGAGCACTCTCGATGCCCTGCCGTTGTCACTACCACATTTTAGGAAAAAGGGTATTTTAGTAATTTCCTATTTAAATAAATATTATGCATGGTAAATAATTTTTGTTGTATTATTTAATTGTTGTTGGATGTTATTTAATTATTTTGGACTTATTTTAGTGGACCCAACTAGTTTAGTTTGGACCCATGGACCAACATGAATTAAATAGTTAGATTTGGCCCATTTAGAAAGCCCAAAGTTAAGGAGATGGATTAAATTAATTAAGTGATTAGACTAGAAGCTTCCTTCCTTAATTATTTCTTCATGAGAGGCCCCAAGGGGTACATTGGATATTTTACAATTTCTTGGGAGAGGGGCAAGGCCGGCCTATTAAAAGAGGGGGAAAATTTCTCTCTCCTCTCATTCTCATTCCAAATCTAGATCTAAAATTTCCCACTCCCAAATTTCTTTCATTCTCATTCCAATTCCCTACCAAATTCATCCCAAATTCTTCCCAATTCATCATTAGAAAGTTGAGAAGCAAGGATCTAGAAGGAGAAAGCAAGGATCTACAAAGAGAAGCAAGGATCTACAATTTGGAAGCAAGTTCATCTCAATTGGAGGTTTCATTGGGAATCTATCTCCCAATAGGTATAATTCAGTTTTTTCCATTAAATAGCTTCTAAATTTGAGATTTAATCATGTAAAATTAACCTATATGTATGTACTACCCATAGGACTTTGTTTTATGTTCATAGGAGACCCATGGAGAAAGTTATGGTGCTTTTTGTGTCAATTTTGTTGGAATTCCGAATTTATATTTTGTTGTGTGTGTCAATTGATCCTATAGATCAATTGGGCATGTGCTTATGTGTTTGGGGCTTGTGTCGTGTCCATATTTGGTACTTGTGGTTCGTATCCCAACTATTTGGTAATACGTGTCACTTTGGGGGTTTTCCATCCGACACGGGGCTTTGTACATGTCGTATTTTGACACGGACACATAGATCTACTTTTGACACTTTGATTTATTCATAAATATTATTTGTAATTTGTTTGTATCCTTCGGGGTGCAATTGGTTGTGTGTTGGACTCGTGTCACATGCGTATCCTAGATCTAGTGGGATACGGTGTGATACTCTCCAATTGTGTGGATTTTTGAATAGATCTAATTATGTATGGTTTAAATTCTTCAATTATAATTAGTAAATATATATAGATATTATATATTTATTTTGTGTATTTATTATAGTAATTATTGTAGCATAGATCTATATATTTTTGTGTGTGCTAATATGATGTACAAATATAATATGTAGCTTTCTTGCATGTAATTATATATGTACTTATGTTAATAGTATAAATTATACATAAATGTTTTATAAAATATATTTATGTATTTAATTGTGTAATTATATTATTTATAATAATTATGTAATTATTTGTATATTAATGTATATATTTTAGGTGTGCTTCTAGTCATGTAAAATATGAACATTAATATGTGCATGTGTTATAACTATTGGTATTTAATTATAAGTTTATATGTGCATATATATATAAGTATATAATTATTTATTTATATATATGTATTGTGATTATTATTGCATATATATATTTATATATATATATATTTTTGTGTTTTAGTGACAGTGGGTTTGTGACAGTAAAACTGTCGCTAAATAGGCGGGTCAGCAGCAGCCGCTGTAGCCCACTGTGCATTAATGTCAGTTCTGTCATTAATGTTGCAGGCGGGATCTTAGCAGCAGTGGCGACAGTTTTCAGTGATAATTGATTAACTGTCACCAATGCAGCAGCAGTGGGTTTTATTACACAGTGGCTTTTGCGACGTTTTCTGTGACAGTTGAGACTGTCACTATAAGCTGTTTTAATTAAATTGTATTTTTTAACTCCCTGTTTTCAGTGACGCTTTGGCAGTTTTAAATTATATTTTATATATTATTATTGTATATATATATATATGTGTATATATATGTGTTTTGTGAGGTATAATATTTGTAATAATATATTATTTTATTTGTATAAATATTGGTTGTTTATATATTATTTTAGGGTATATATTATTTGTATTAGTAGTATACTTTGTGTGAGTATGATTTGGGATCTAATTTTTATTCCTAAATTGTTGTATTTTATTTCTATATTATTTATGTAGATTTCTTGTGAGGTTGACCTTGGTTTGACTTTAGTTGACTTTAGAGTTGACCATAGTTGACTTTTGACTTAGAATTAATTTATTGACCTAGGAGTTGACTAATTTGACTTGTTCTCTTTCCGGGACCTTGTTTTAATGTGGTATTCCATATCTAGGTCTTCGAGGCACCGAGTCAGACATCTGTGAGACTATTCATTTGGACTTCAGGCGAGTACATTCTCTGATAGTTTCTCATTTATGATATCCTCTATGTTCGTTGTATCTAGTGTAGATATACATGTTTCTCTTGACACTATGGTTACACGGATTGGTATATCCGGATCTCGTCATGAAATGTTATTCCTTGGTATATGGTGTATATGGTGCAAGTATTGTTTCATTGGTTATCTCGTACATGTACAGACACCGATTTTCGGGAGGAGTCGCTATCTTCTTGGGGAATCTAGTGCCATAGCATACCGTGGTTGGATCTATTATACCAGTTGGGGGTGGGGAGTATTAGTATAGATATGTGATCAAATTCCTATTGAATAAAGTATTGGTAAGCGAATAGTGTTGATCATACACCGCACGTATGATTAGCCAGGCCACATTGTATCTTGCCCAAGCCGATCACATGTTAAGCTAGTACTCACACACTTAGTCATTAGTATTATTGTTTCATTGGCATATTGTTCATTATTGTATTTCTTTCTATTATTTTCTTATTTTCTATATATCTCTTGTATCTATTTTGTGCATCTTGTTTATCCATAGCTATTTACTGTTACATAGTTTTTATCATGGATTAGAACTGCTGTTAGAGATGTACTCTGCTCCTTTCCTGACTGGATATATTTTTTCAGATGACACTGAGGAGTACCCTACCTATTATGGACCCCAGGATGTTGTGGGTTTAGATTCGGAGACCCTGGCTCAAGAGGGACTTATCCCAACTGAGACAGTTGACCCTGGAGTGTAGCTTTGTAGTATGATAGTATTCTTTTGTACTGGATTTGTCTCCAGCTTATTTTTGTTACTCTTTAGACTCATTGATGTATTATTTTAAACTCATGAGTTGTATGATGACTATTCTATTCTTATCTGATTCGTGCTCATTCTATCTTAGTTCTGTGATTGAGTATTTTATCATTATTGGTGGTTCATTACTTTAGATAGACTATCTAAACAGCGTTCTACCGCCGATTCTGCGGCGTAGGCTAGGCGTTGTTTTCGACTAGTACCCTTACACCGGGTGCGGGTCGTGACACATTTTTGGTGGTGGCCCATGCAGGTCTAGCTTTACAAGTATGTGATGTCGTGGTAGTGCGACAACTTAGTTGTACTACTGCGAGCCTGCGATAGGATATAGGATATAGGCTGAGATACTCAATCACATCTAGAAAAATTCTTTTGATTCAACTATTCTCCTTTGACATTGATACTTGATCCCTTAAACTGTCCTTTCCTTGATGTCTTACATCTTGTGCTATATTGATTCTATTCTTCTTGATTCCATTCCAGCTTTAGCTTTGTTTGATAGTGGTGCTTCCCATAGTTTTGTATCTGTTTCTTTTGCTCTAAAGCATGGTTTGGTAGCTGAGTCTTTGCTTAGGACTTGCAAGATAATGACCGGGGGAGGCATTATCCTGGTTAATGATATTTGCAAGGATCATAGAGTTACTCTGGGAGGCCGGGAGTTGAGTGTGTGTCTACTTGTAATGCCACTTCCGAGCTACGACATTGTACTCGGGATGGATTGGTTGAGTAGGCACCGTGCTAGCATAGATTGTAGAGGAGGTAGAGTTCTGTTTGGTCCGCCAGGAGAGCCAGAGTTCGAGTTTGCTAGAGGAGCTGCGGAGCAGGGAAAAGGCATTATTTGTGGAGCTATGGTGGAAGACAAGGAGTTGCCGCATCCGTTGATAGCAGAATTCTTGGATGTGTTTCCTGAGGTGTGGAGCTATGGTGGAAGACAAGGAGTTGCCGCATCCGTTGATAGCAGAATTCTTGGATGTGTTTCCTGAGGAATTGCCAGGATTGCCACCAGATCGAGATATTGAATTTTCTATAGACTTGGTGCCAGGTGCAGAACCAATTTTGCAGCATGTCTATAGAGTAAACAACAGCGAGCTGGTCGAGTTGAAGAAGTAGGTGGATGAATTGCAGGATAAGGGGTTTATCAGATCGAGTTCTTCACCATGGAGAGCCCCGGTATTGTTTGTACCGAAGAAGGATGGATCGGTGCGCATGTGCATTGATTACAGGACTTTGGATAATCTTACTATCAAGAATAAGTATCCTTTGCCACGGATTGATGATCTGTTTGATCAGTTGAGTGGTGCGAAGGTATTTTCTAAGATAGATTTGAGATCAGGCTACCATCAGGTGAAGGTGAAGCCGGAGGACATACCGAAGACTGCTTTTAGAACTCGGTATGGTCAGTTCGAGTTTATGGTGATGCCGTTTGGTTTGACTAATACACCGGCGGTATTTATGAACTTGATGAACAAGGTGTTCCACCAGTACCTTGACAAGTTCGTGGTGGTGTTCATCGACGACATACTCATATACTCGAGGACACCGGAGGAGCATGAGGAGCATTTGAGGATTGTGTTGGATGTGCTGAGGAAGGAGAAGTTGTATGGGAAGTTGTCCAAATATGAGTTTTTCTTGGACAAGGTAGAATTTTTGGGGCATGTTGTGACTGGTGATGGTATTTCAGTGGATCCGAAGAAGATTTCAGCAGTGGAATCTTGGAAGAATCCGAGTTCAGTAGCAGAGATAAGGAGTTTCTTGGGATTGGCATGCTATTACAGAAAGTTTGTGTAAGATTTTTCGAGGATTGCCGAGCCGATGACCAGACTCACAAGGAAGGATGTGGAGTTTGTTTGGACGGAGGATTGCCAGGTTGCTTTTGAAGAGTTGAAGAAGAGGTTGACGTCTGCTCCTATTTTGACGTTGCCATCAGGGTCCGGAGGTTTCACTATTTATAGTGATGCATCGGGGAAGGGTTTAGGTTGTGTTCTTCAGCAGCATGGGAAAGTGATTGCCTATGCATCCAGGCAATTGTGTCCTCATGAAAAGAACTATCCTACCCATGATTTGGAGTTGGCAACCGTCATCTTTGCTCTGAAGTTGTGGAAACATTATTTTTACGGAGAGCATGTGGAGATCTTCACAGACCACAAAAGCTTGAAGTACGTTTTCACGCAAAAGGAGTTGAACATGAGGCAGCGTCGGTGGTTGGAACTGATAAAGGATTTTGATATCTCTTTGCAATATCATCCTGGGAAAGCCAATGTAGTTGCCGATGCTTTGAGCAGGTATCCGGTAGCTATATTCTTGGCGCAGGATCGATATTTGTTGGAGGACTTGGAGAGCTTGGGCATTGAGGTGATTGTTCCTGGGTGTGCTATGCAAATATGGGGATTACAGATACACTCAGATTTGATGGACAGGATTAAGGCAGCACAGTATGATGATGTATCTTTGAGGAGTATCAGAGCTCAGGTGAGAGCAGGATTGGAGGATGATTTTACTATTTCAGAGGATGGATCTTTGAGGCATGGAGTTAGATTGTGTGTGCCTAGTGGGGAGTTGCGTGAGGAGGTGTTGCAGGAAGCGCATCGCTCTCAGTATTCCATACATCCAGGTGCTAACAAGATGTATCGGGATATGCGAGAGAGTGTGTGGTGGTATGGCATGAAGAGGGAAGTGGCACAGTTTGTATCTAGATGCTTAGTGTGCCAGCAGGTGAAAGCCGAGAGGCAGAGGCCAGGAGGGTTACTTCTGCCATTACCCATTCCAGAGTGGAAGTGGGAACACATTACTATGGATTTTGTGTCCGGACTTCCACGATCTCCAGGAGGAAAAGACGCGATTTGGGTCATTGTTGATAGGTTGACCAAGTCGGCCCACTTTTTACCTTGCAAGGTGGGTTTGTCTACGGAGAAGCTGGCAGAGATGTATGTGAGGCAGATCGTTAGGATACATGGAGTTTCCGTCAGCATAGTCTCAGATCGGGATAGTCGTTTCACTTCTCATTTCTGGAGGAATTTGCAGGAGAGTTTGGGCACTCAGCTCAGGTTCAGTACTGCATATCATCCCCAGACAGATGGACAGTCAGAGAGGACTATCCAGACTCTCGAGGATATATTGCGCACTTGTGTACTAGATTTCGGGGGTTCTTGGGAGGACCATCTCCATTTGGTAGAGTTTGCTTACAACAACAGTTACCAGACCAGTATAGAGATGTCACCTTTTGAAGCTCAATATGGTCGGAGGTGTCGTACTCCTTTGTCTTGGGACGATGTTGGAGAGAGAGTTTTGCTTGGGCCAGAAATGGTTGTGGATGCAGCGGAGAAGGTTCAGTTGATCAGAGACAGACTTCGAGTGGCGCAGGATAGACAGCGGCATTGGGCCGATAGCCATCGGAGACCTTTGGAGTTTGAGGTATAGTTTAGATTTTGTTTGTGCTTGTTCTTGTTTGTTATAGATTAAGTTCTTAAGATAGTGTTTTGTTCTAGGTGGGTGGTTTGGTGTTTCTGAGGATTTCTCCGACACGAGGCACGATTCACTTCGGTGGAGGTGGAAAGCTTAGTCCGCGATTCATCGGACCTTTCACTATTCTAGAGAGGGTCGGTGCAGTTGCTTATAGACTAGACTTGCCACCTGCATTGGAGGGAGTGCACAACGTGTTTCATGTGTCACAGTTGAGACGATACGTGGCAGATCCTAGTCATGTATTGGATCACTCAGAGATAGAGGTGGGCCCTACTCTTAGCTATCCAGAGCAGCCAGTTGAGATTCTGGATCGGAGAGAGAAGGTGCTGAGGAACCTGACTATTCCTTTGGTACGCGTCGCATGGAGGCATCACTCTCCGGGGGAGTCTACCTGGGAGAGAGAGGATGACATGCGAGAGCGTTATCCATATTTGTTTGTACCTTGAGGTATGTTATTTCTAGTTATGTTCTGTTCATTATTATGTTCTGTTCATTAGTTAATTGTGATTCTTTAGTTCTGTTCTGTGATTTTTCTGGGGGTAGTTTTCATCTTTAAATTTTGAGGACGAAATTATTTTAAGGAGGGTAGACTTGTCACTACCACATTTTAGGAAAAATGGTATTTTAGTAATTTCCTATTTAAATAAATATTGTGCATGGTAAATAATTTTTGTTGTATTATTTAATTATTGTTGGATGTTATTTAATTATTTTGGACTTATTTTAGTGGACCCAACTAGTTTAGTTTGGACCCATGGACCAACATGAATTAAATAGTTAGATTTGGCCCATTTAGAAAGCCCATAGTTAAGGAGATGGATTAAATTAATTAAGTGATTAGACTAGAAGCTTCCTTCCTTAATTATTTCTTCATGAGAGGCCCCAAGGGGTACATTGGACATTTTACAATTGCTTGGGAGAGGGGCAAGGCCGGCCTATTAAAAGAGGGGGGAAATTTCTCTCTCCTCTCATTCTCATTCCAAATCTAGATCTAAAATTTCTCACTCCTAAATTCCTTTCATTCCCATTCCAATTCCCTACCAAATTTATCCCAAATTCTTTCCAATTCATCATTAGAAAGTTGAGAAGTAAGGATCTAGAAGGAGAAAGTAAGGATCTACAAAGAGAAGCAAGGATCTACAATTTGGAAGCAAGTTCATCTCAATTGGAGGTTTCATTGGGAATCTATCTCCCAATAGGTATAATTCAGTTTTTCCCATTAAAATAGCTTCTAAATCTGAGATTTAATCATATAAAATCAACCTATATGTATGTACTACCCATAGGACTTTGTTTTATGTTCATAGGAGACCCATGGAGAAAGTTATGGTACTTTTTGTGTCAATTTTGTTGGAATTTCGAATTTATATTTTGTTGTATGTGTCAATTGATCCTATAGATCAATTGGGCATGTGCTTATGTGTTTGGGGCTTGTGTCATATCCATATTTGGTACTTGTGGTTCGTATCCCAACTATTTGGTGATACGTGTCACTTTGGGGGTTTTTCCTCCGACACGGGGCTTTGTACATGTCGTATTTTGACACGGACATATAGATCTACTTTTGACACTTTGATTTATTCATAAATATTATTTGTGATTTGTTTGTATCCTTCGGGGTGCAATTGGTTGTGTGTTGGACTCGTGTCACATGCGTATCCTAGATCTAGTGGGATACGGTGTGATACTCTCCAATTGTGTGGATTTTTGAATAGATCTAATTATATATGGTTTAAATTCTTCAATTATAATTAGTAAATATATATAGATATTATATATTTATTTTGTGTATTTATTATAGTAATTATTGTAGCATAGATCTATATATTTTTGTGTGTGCTAATATGATGTACAAATATAATATGTAGCTTTCTTGCATGTAATTATATATGTACTTATGTTAATAGTATAAATTATACATAAATATTTTATAAAATATATTTATGTGTTTAATTATGTAATTATATTATTTATAATTATTATGTAATTATTTTTATATTAATGTATATATTTTAGGTGTGCTTCTAGTCATGTAAAATATGAACATTAATATGTGCATGTGTTGTAACTATTGGTATTTAATTATAAGTTTATATGTACATATATATATAAGTATATAATTATTTATTTATATATATATATTGTGATTATTATTGCATATATATATTTATATATATATATATATTTCTGTGTTTTAGTGACAGTGGGTTTGTGACAGTGAAACTGTCGCTAAATAGGCGGGTCAGCAGCAGCCGCTGTAGCCCACTGTGCATTAATGACAGTTCTGTCATTAATGCTGCAGGCGGGATCTTAGCAGCAGTGGCGACAGTTTTCGGTGACAGTTGATTAACTGTCACCAATGCAGCAGCAGTGGGTTTTATTACACAGTGGCTTTTGCGACGTTTTCTGTGATAGTTGAGACTGTCACTATAAGCTGTTTTAATTAAATTATATTTTTTAACTCCCTGTTTTCAGTGACGCTTTGGCAGTTTTAAATTATATTTTATATATTATTATTGTATATATATATGTGTGTATATATATGTGTTTTGTGAGGTATAATATTTATAATAATATATTATTTTATTTGTATAAATATTGGTTGTTTATATATTATTTTAGGGTATATATTTTTTGTATTAGTAGTATACTTTGTGTGAGTATGATTTGGGATCTAATTTTTATTCCTAAATTGTTGTATTTTATTTCTATATTATTTATATAGATTTCTTGTGAGGTTGACCTTGGTTTGACTTTAGTTAACTTTAGAGTTGACCATAGTTGACTTTTGACTTAGAATTTATTTATTGATCTAGGAGTTGACTAGTTTGACTTGTTCTCTTTCCGGGACCTTGTTTTAATGTGGTATTCCATATCTAGGTCTTCGAGGCACCGAGTCAGACATCTGTGAGACTATTCATTTGGACTTCAGGCGAGTATATTCTCTGATAGTTTCTCATTTATGATATCCTCTATGTTCGTTGTATCTAGTGTAGATATACATGTTTCTCTTGACACTATGGTTACACGGATTGGTATATTCGGATCTCGTCATGAGATGTTATTCCTTGGTATATGGTGTATATGGTGCAAGTATTGTTTTATTGGTTATCTCGTACATGTACAGACACCGATTTTCGGGAGGAGTCGCTCTCTTCTTGGGGAATCTAGTGCCATAGCATACCGTAGTTGGATCTATTATACCAGTTGGGGGTAGGGAGTATTAGTATAGATATGTGATCAAATCCCTATTGAATAAAGTATTAGTAAGCGAATAGTGTTGATCATACACCGCACGTATGATTAGCCAGGCCACATTGTATCTTGTCCAAGCCGATCACATGTTAAGCTAGTACTCACACACTTAGTCATTAGTATTATTGTTTCATTGGCATATTGTTCATTATTGTATTTCTTTCCAGTATTTTCTTATTGTCTATATATCTCTTGTATCTATTTTGTGCATCTTGTTTATCCATAGCTATTTACTGTTACATAGTTTTTATCATAGATTAGAACTGCTGTTAGAGATGTACTCTGCTCCTTTCCTGACTGGATATATTTTTCCAGATGACACTGAGGAGTACCCTACCTATTATGGACCCCAGGATGTTGTGGGTTTAGATTCGGAGACCCTGGCTCAAGAGGGACTTATCCCAACTGAGACAGTTGACCCTGGAGTGTAGCTTTGTAGTATGATAGTATTCTTTTGTACTGGATTTGTCTCCAGCTTATTTTTGTTACTCTTCAGACTCATTGATGTATTATTTTAAACTCATGAGTTGTATGATGACTATTCTATTCTTATCTGATTCGTGCTCATTCTATCTTAGTTCTGTGATTGAGTATTTTATCATTATTGGTGGTTCATTACTTTAGATAGACTATCTAGACATCGTTCTACCGCCGATTCTGCGGCGTAGGCTGGGCGTTGTTTCCGACTAGTACCCTTACACCGGGTGCGGGTCGTGACAGCCGTAGAACGTTGATTTGCCTCTAATGTGCCTCTGACTGAGCCCTTTGTGCCTCGAGCATCTCACGAAACAGTGTAAACATCTGTGTCGCCTCTGCTGGCATAGGAGGTGGAGATGGAAGCCCCTCAGATACAGCTGGCACAGTCCACTGAGTAGGTGGTGGACCTCCGAAAGTAGCTGATACTCCAATCACCGGAGAAGTGACTGGTGCAGGCCCTCGGGATATCGCAGACCTCTCAGAAGCTGCTCTCCCCTGTTGCGATCTAGTCTTAGGCGGCATCCTGAGATAAAGCGAAAGAAAGAATCAATATGGCACAAGATGTAAGACACTTAAGGAAAGGACATTTTAAGAGATCAAGTATCAATATCAAAGGAGAATAGTTGAATCAAAAGAATTTTCCTAGATGTGATTCAATACCTCAGCTTATATCCTATATCCTATCGCAAGCTCGCAGTAGTACAACTAAATCGTAGCACTACCACGACATCGCATAACTTGCGAAGATTGACCTGCGTGGGCCACCACTAAAAATATGTCACGACCCATACCTGGTGTAAGGTTACAAGTCGGAAACAACACCTGGCCTACGCCACAGAATCGGCGGTAGAACGCTGTCTTCGTAATCTATCTACCAATATAATAAACCACTAACAATGATAATATACTCAATCACAGATCTAAGATGGAATAAGCACAATTCAGATAAAGAATAAAAAAGTCACAATATAACTCATGAGTCTAAAATAATACATCAATGAGTCTGAAAGAAATAACAAAATAAGCTGGAGACAAATCCAGTACAAAGAATACTAAGAAGCTACTAAACTCGGGTCATCTGTTTTAGTTGGGATAAGTCCCTCCTGAACCAGGGTCTCAGACTCTAGACCCACAATATCCTGAGGTCCATAATGTGTAGGGTACCAGTCCTCAGTGTCATCTGGAAAAAATATATACAGTCAGGAAATGAGCAGAGTACATCTCTAACAGCAGTTCTAATTAATGATAAAAACTATGTAACAGTAAATAGATGTGAATATACGAGATATACAATAAATACGAGAGATATATATACAATAAGGAAATACTGGAATAAATACAATAATGGGCAATATGTCAATGAACAAGAATACTAAGGTCTAAGTGTGTGAGTACTAGCTTTAACATGTAATCGGCTTGAAAACTTGATACAAGATATAAGGCCTGGCTAATCATACGTGCGGTGTATGATTAACACTATTCAATGCAAGACTTGATACAAGGAGAATATGAGCACATATATATACTAAAATACTCCCCACCATCGACTGGTATAATAGATCCAACCATGGTACGCTATGGCACAAGATTCTCCAAGAAGATAGCTAGTCTTCCCGAGAATCAGTGTCTGTACATGTACAAGATAATCAATGAAACAAGGCTTGCAAAAGATATACCATATACAAAGGAATAATATCTCATAACGAGATCCGGATATACCAATCCGTGTAACCATCGTGTCAAGAGAATATGGATATCTACACTAGATACAATGAACATAGAGGATATCATAAACGATAAACTATCAGAGTATGTACTCGCCTGAAGTCCAAAGAATAGTCTCATAGATGTCTGATACGGTGCCTCGAAGACCTAGATATGGAATACAACATCAACACAAGGTTTTGGAAAGAGAATAAGTTAAACTAATTAATTTCTAGGTCAATAAGTCAATTCTAAGTCAAAAGTCAAACTATGGTCAACTATGGTCAACTATAGTCAAACTATGGTCAACTATGGTCAACTACTTATTTTTAGGTTGCATAAGTCTAACATAAAATATTGGGTTCAAGATACTAAAGTCTAAGCCATAAAAACCATATCTTAAATATTAGGATACCGTATCTCCGGGTACGTGAATCCATAGATAAAACATCAATATATATATATCAAGCAATTATTAATAATATAGAATCATAATTATAACATTAAATAGGTACCATGATTTTGAACCAACTTGGTATCTCAACAATAATTCACAAACTTGATACCCAAACCCAATATCTTGGGTATCCCCAATTACCTTGGTTTCCTCAAGGTAATACCCAATACCTTGTTATATTAACTACCCGTAATATATATATATATACATACTATACTAAATATTATACATATACTATAATAAAATTAGCAATTTAAGAATATATTTATATCTATATTAAATACCAATATATATATAGATATCTATCTATATAAGTATATATATATATATATATATATAATCTGCCAACTGTCACTAAAAATATTTTTGAAATCCTGATACTCTGATACGTTGTCCCTTTGGTGATGGTTCTGACCGTTGCTAAATCTGCTATCGCTGCTGCTGCTGACTGTTCCCACTGCTGCTGCTGCTTTGGTGACGGTTTACAGCCGTCGCCAAACTGATGTCATCGCTGTTGCTAGTGTTTCCGCTGCTACTGCTGTTTTGGTGACAGCTGTGGCTGCAGTCACCATTGGCTGCTATTGCTGCTACAGCGGCTGCTGCTGCTGCTTTGGTGACGGCGGCTGTCACCATTAGCTGTTGTCGCTATATATATATATATATATATATATATATATATATATATATATATATATATATATATATATATATATATATATATATATATATATATATACATAATTACCAAATAATAACTATACATACCCCTCCCTAGTATCATGTACATAATTACGATATAGTAACATGCACACACATACATATTAATATATATAGATAACTATACATATATGTATATGTATATATAATCATATAAATACATATATAAATATAAATACCCATTTAAATATATATATATATATATATATATATATATATATATATATATATATATATATACATATGCTACAATATATATATACTAACACAATAATACATAGTTACAATATAGTATCATATATATACATAGTTACAACTATATAGAATATATACTAAACACATATAATAATAACATACATATATGTAGTAACAACATATATACATATTATAACATATATTATAACATATATATATATATATATATATATATATATATATATATATATATATATATATATATATATATATATATATATATATATATATATATATATATACATATACATGTAGAAGAATAGGTACATAATATATACACATATAGTACATACATAATACATAGATCTAAGACACAAAAAGCATAATTATATATACCATAATATATATATATATATATATATATATATATATATATATATATATATATATATATATATATATAAATATATATATGTATATGTACAAATACATTCTCCATGAATTAAGAATACAAGAAATAATCTACATATAATTTGCACAAACATATGGAGAGTATCACACTGTATCCCACTAGATCTAGGATACGCATGTGACACGAGTCCACCACACATCCAAATGTACCCCGAAGGACACGAACAAGTCTCATATATTATTTATGAACAATACGAAGAGTCAAATATAGATCTACGTGTCCATGTCCAAATATAACATGTACAAAGTCTCGTGTCGGAGGAAAAAACTCCCAAATCAACACGTACCACCAAATTATTGGGATACGACCTATACGTACCCAATTGTGGATACGACACTATCCCCAAACACACAAGCATATGCCAAATTGATCTATAGGATCAATTGACATACACAACAATTGTCAATCTCGGAATTCTCTCAAAATCTGACACAAAAAGTACCGTAACTTTCTCAATAGGCCTCATATGAACACAAAATCAAATCCTATGGGTAGCCTATACATATGGATTAATTTTTCATGGTTAAATCTCAGATTTAGACCCAAAATTAAAGGAAAAACTGAATTGTATCTATTGAAAGATGGATTCCCAATGTAACCTCCAATTGAGATAAAATTGGCTCCAACTTGTAGATCCTTGCTCCACTAGCCTCCAATGGTGATTTGGGAAGGAATTGGAATAAAATTTGGTAGGGAAATGAAGTGAGAATGAAGAAATTTGGTTGAGGACAATTCTAGATCTAGTTTTAAAATGAAAAGAGGAGAGAGAAATAATTTCCCCCCCCCCTCTATATAGGCCGGCCCCCTTTCCCCTTCATCAAGCTTTCATGTAATGTCCAATATACCCCTTGGGGCCTCTCATGAAGAAATAATTAAGGAGGGGAGCTTCTAGTCTAATTGTTTGATTAATTTAATCCTTCTCCTTAACAATGGGCTTTCTAAATGGGCTAAGTTCTAACCAATTAATTCATGTTGGTCCATGAGTCTAAACTAAAATAGTTAGGTCCACTAACACAAGTTCAAAATAAATAAATAACATCTAACAATAATTAAATAATACAACAAATAATTATTTATCATGCACAATATTTAATTAAATATAAAATTACTAAAATACCCTTTCCTAGAAAATATGGTAGTGACAACATTCTACCATCATCGTAGTTTACTCTACCGATGTCCATTTTTCTACCAGGTCAACCTATAGATGGACAACAGATGTTCTAAATATTCTACGCAATGAAGCAAGCACAACAGCAGGTTCATCAAGAGACCCAGCAACGCCAGGCGAAGAACTTGAGGAACAACCTAGTGATAGCACTGGAGCATTCGACCCCATCAGCCAGGCAACCATCAACGCGATCCATCTCATATTTTTGTTAGTTGAAGCCACGTACCTTTTCAGGCAAGGAGGAGCCCACTGAAGTTGATGAGTGGCTCACAAACACTCAACTTTAATTGGAAGTAGCTGAGTTTCCTAGAGAGCGTTGGATGATTGTTGTCAAGTTGCAGTTGAGAGGAAATATGCAGAAGACCGAGTCACTTGGGAGGAGTCCTCTAGACTCTTCTAGGAGATGTACATTCCAGCCATTGACAGAGCAAAACTTAGGGATAAGTTTAACCGCAACACTCAAGGCAACATGACGGTAGAAGAGTACAATGCAGAGTTCATCCATTTGAGTCGCTTTGCCCCTACTCTGATTTCGACAGAAGCGGAGAAGGCGAAAAAGTTTTTGGCGGACTTAGCTTTGAGCTAAAGAGATTAATTGGCTCCGTTGCACCTACTTCATTCACGGACGTCCTTGCCGCAGCCCGACGCATGGAGCGCGTCACAGGAGAGAGTCCAGCCAGAAATGGCCGTTCACATCAGTACCAGTCAGAGCACCACAAGGAGTGTAAAACCCCTAATTTTAAAAACCGTATTAATCTTTTTAATTAATTATTTAATTGATTTATAGTATTTAGTAGCTAATTAGAAGAAATAGAATTTATGGAATTTTTATTTCTAGGTAACTGTGCAATAGAGGATTTATGGAGCAACACGTAATTTTATCTTAATTTATTTTATGTAGGAGACCTTGTGGATGGTTGATAGATTTATTGTATGCACTAATATAATTTCTAGAATTATATATATATATATATATATATATATATATATATATATATATATAGAGAGAGAGAGAGAGAGAGAGAGAGAGTTTATTATAAGAAATGAAAAAGAATTAGAAAAGAATAGAATAGAATAGAAAAGAAGGAAAAGGAATAAAATGAATTAAAACCCATTACCCAATAATCCTAACCCGTTACCTAACCCTACCCACACCCGTTTAATCCCACAACAGCAACAACCGTAGTATTCCCAAGCCGCGTGCAATGCCCCCGCTCCTTATATATATATATACAATAGAGCAGACCCTAAACCCTAACCCTACTCTTACCATCTCGACACCTCAACCCTGCGACCGCCGCCGACCCAGAACCACCGCCGGATTAGCCGCCCGCCGCCGCGACCACCGCACGTCCACGTCGCCGTTCGAGCTTACGAGACAGTGAGTACTCAGCAACTTACCCCTGTTCGTGCCTCGTTTCCCATGCCATCGCTTGACCAAACTCGACTCCGTCTTCACCGGTATGTTCACGACCTATCCCCCTTCCAACTCTGTGTATTATTTTACTTCGAACAGCGCATGACCCTAGGAAAAAATCGAGACAAAGTTAGAGAAAAACACAACTTTCAATCGCAGAAAACTACGGTAACCACCCATGTTTAAGGACTCGTATCTCCCACCACAGAGATCCGAATTTAGTTTTTCTTCTTGCTATGCGAATACCACCTAACCTAGATAAAATTTTGTCAATTATAATATTTTATTTGTTGTTGAATGATGAATTAAATCGGATTAAAAATCATAAAAACCTACTTTTTCAACTTCCAGAATTTGTGATACGGAGCGCGTCCCGCCAAATAGGACCGTCCCGTCGTATACCAATTGCACCGAAAGGTGCGTATGGTATATCCAGACGTGTGGGCTTTTGCGGAAACCTATTCGGACTCGTGTGTGCGTCAAAATCAGCCCGTGTCCATAAAAAGTCCCCGTATCGCGACTTTTGTAAAACCCTGCACCATTTAGTGTACGCTCATCAGAATATGATGGAACTTGCGCCACTAGACTCGTGGTATCGCGCTGGTCCTGTGACCCAATTTTCATGTAATTTTGGGATAGTTGCCCAAACCGCCCATTTGAGGGCCCACGGTTGACTTTTTGGGCAAATTTATGTTCGACTCACCGGAATCCAAAATTGGATATACCGTTGAGTTTATACTGAAATTTAGAGTTTGTTTGACCTATAATTTGTCCCATTTAGAGACCTTTACCCTTGGCACATTTTTTGGTGTAAAATGGGCCACGTGTGGACCCCACTTTATCCGAAATTACCGTTTTGCCCCTGTGTCCAAATTGGACGAAAGGGTAGTAATTTCTAGCTATCTCGCTGATTTCAAAAATATTGGTGATGTCTATTTCAGCATCCGGAGACGTTTGTTCGGAGGCCTTAGTTTCTGATCCCGTGTCCTTGACATCTGGACGATTTTACTATACAGATTGCTTACAAGGCAAGTATACATTGCCATTGTACTGTTATTCATATTCTATATGTTGTATGCATATTTATTTCTGTCATTTAGTTCATATATCTTAAATTGTTATATAAACTGCGCGTCCAAGGAAACTTGGGTGCAACGACGGTGACGTTGTATCATGTTTTTATTATGTATATGCATTGGACCTACTTTATGAGACCACCCCATTATCATGAGATATTTTTATATTTTATTGGCCATGACACTGTTCTTACACGAATGTAAGTCACATGTAGGACACGAACTTGCGTACTCGGCTGGCCACTGGTACGTATAGGTCGTACGACGGGTAGGGATAACTGCCGATAAAAACTTTGTATGCTAGTAGACCTGGCAGTTATTTAGAGGTATCATCGTGTCATGGATATAACATGCTTAGAGCATGGGGTGGAGAGAACAACAAGTAAGGCGTTTGGGCTCCTTTGTACTTTTCTTGTGTAATCCGTACGCTCCGTCGGAGATACGCGGTCATAATGACCACTATATATTATATATTATCAGGCGGCCTCTGCCGTTCAAAAGACGACATGCTTTGTAGGCCCCTGAATCCCCAAGAGAATCATGCCAATCCTATTTTATCCAAATAGCCCACTTGTTGGAAATATGTTCTCAAACTGCATTCACTTAGATGGTTAGGCAACCTCATTGGATGTTTATTTTCAGTACTTTATTAGCATGTTTATATGTATCTTGTTACGTCCCTCTGAGGACCTGGTACCTTTCAAGATATAGAAGGGCAGGAGTATCCGCAGGAGTACGGGCCCGGACCTGACGTTTTATTCCAGACTGAGGAGGTCTTATCTTCAGAGTATCTTTAATCCATCGCAGCTGATGGATATTATAGTCGCTATTTCTTTCATGGATATTTACCTTATATTAGAGATTGATTCTCTTCTCTCTTTTAGTAGTTTTAGTATAGTCGATTTGCAGTGGATTTGTTTCCATCCGACTATCATACTTTGAGACTTCATATTGATATTCAGTTATTTATTTCCTAGTTATTTCTTTATTTGTGTTGTGGATGAGATATAGATTGCGTGTGACTTGTTGAGACAGTATATTACCACTGGTGGATTGGATATTCATGTACAGCGTACGTATGTATATGGTTTCCATATATTAGAGTTCGTATACATACGGCTGGCGTGTTACGTATTCCTAATCCTACGTATTTTAGGACTGGGGCATGACATGTTTTAGTGGTGGCCCATGCAGGTCGAGAATATATTATCTCGGTTACGTAACTGTACCGAACAAGCCTGTGTATAGGAATAGAGTATAAGGATCTCATCCACGCTTGACTAAAACTCATCCTTCCTTTCAACTATCCTATTTAATGCTTGCATCATGTTTGATTCCTGTACTTCTTCTAATTGTTTCATCCACCACCTACAGAGAGATGGATATGTATAAAGGATGTACTGCCGCCAATGGCGACACACCTTCAGGAGTCAATGGCCAGACACAAGGAGAGGCCTCAACGATTCCTAGACTTCCGGGGCCAGATGGACAGACTCACAATCCAGTTCCATCTGATCTTCCCGCTTCACCTAATGGGAACCTTCCAACTTTATTAGCACCGCAGGATGGCCAGACACAGCTGTTCCAATTCTTCCAAATGATAATGTAGGAACAGAGACAACAGGCAGCCGCACTAGCTGTAGAGCAGAGGCAGCAAGCGGCAGAGCAGAGGCAAGAATTTCTGGCAGCAATTGAGAGAATGGCTGCACAGACAACAGTACCAACTCAAGCACTAGTTTCAGTACCTCGAGCTAGAATTGGTTCAGTAAAGGACTTTATACAGATGGGTCCGAAGCCGTACAAAGGCACTGAAAGCCCAGAGGAGACTATAAACTGGATTACCCACACTCAGAAGTTATTAGAAGCATCGCAGTTACCTACAGATCTATGGATGGCAGGCGTAAGGACGTTGCTAGATGGTAATGTTCATCACTGATGGGAATCAATGGAGTGCCATTTGGGTACATATCAGACTTGGGAATAATTCTTGGAGTGCTTTGAGAGGAAGTACTTCCCGGACACTGTAAGGGACGCATTGTAAGATTAATTTCTTTATCTAGATCAGGGGAACAAGATATTTGATGAGTATGATGCCGAGTTTAGTCGCCTCAGTAAATATGGCGCTGCCCTGATACCGAATCACTTGGTGAAGGCTAAGAGGTTTCACCGCGGACTGACACAGGAGCTCCAACACTACACTAGCTCACAGTCTCGGATCTCTTATGCCGAATTATTGATAGAAGCCAGATTACAAGAGACCATTAGCAGAAAAAAAAAGGTCAACTGAGGACGCAACAAGGACCAGCAAGGACACAACAAGGACCAATAAGGACACAATAAGGAGGGCCTATCAGACGTCCTTTGGCACAGCAACAACAGTACCAGCATAGAGCAGGACCATACCAGAATTCGGAGAAGCCCTACTGCAATTATTATGGGAAACACGGACATATTTCGAAAGATTGTCGGACTCGCTTGGGACAATTTATGCAATCTGGTTCCGGACAGCATTTGGCTAGAGACTGTCCAATGCAGCAGACATTGATATTTTTACCACCAGTACAGAGGCTAGCGCATCTAGCACCGAAGCCAGTTCAGTAGATGACTAGACCAGGAGCACCTTGACTCCTAGCAGCCGGAGGATTTCAGCGAGGACCACCGCTACCTACTCAGGAGGATCAGTACACGAGGGCAAGTCATGGATTACCACAGAGGAATGGGCAAGCTTTTGCACTAGAAGTGGATGACTTGGATCAGGAGATTGATGTCATAGTAGGTATTACTCTTGCTTTTACTTTTCCTGCTGTGACATTATTTGATACGGGAGCCACCCACTCGTTCATATCTTCTAGTTTTATTTCCAAACACAATATTGCCACTACACCTTTACCTAATTGTGTTAGAATTCTTACCGGAGGAGGAGTTGTACCTATTAGTCAGATTTGTAGATCGTGTCCTGTAGTGATTCGTGGCAGAGAGATGAGTGCCCGACTCTTAGTCCTTCATATGCCAACTTTTGATATTGTGCTTGGAATGGACTGGCTAAGCAAGTACCACGCTTTCTTCGATTGTTTTGGAGGAATCATTCTTTTTAAAGTACCAGGCCAGCCGGAACTTGAGTTTGCATGAGGATCCACAGAAGCCTTTGATGGTGTTCAGCTTGCAATGGACGACGTTATTTATCACCCTGTCATTTCAGAGTTTCAAGACATCTTTCCAAAGGAATTGCCAGGCCTACCCCCAGACAGAGATGTAGAATTCTTAATTAAATTGATACCGAAAGCACACCCATAGCATCGCATGTTTATAGATTGGCGAAGAAGGAGATGGATGAGCTGAAGGCACAGTTGAAAGAACTAGAAGAGAAAGGTTTCATCCGACCGAGTGTATCACCCTGGGGAGCACCAGTATTGTTCATACCAAAGAAGGATGGGTCAGTGCGTATGTGCATTGACTACAGAGCCTTGAATGCAGTGACCGTGAAGAATAAATATCCATTGCCATGCATTGATGACCTATTTGATCAGCTTAGTGGAGCCAAGGTATTCTCGAAGATAAAATTGAGATCGGGATATCACCAGGTAAAGGTACGAAAGCAGGACATCCCGAAGACTGCATTCAGGACAAGATATGGATACTACGAGTTTTTGGTCATGCCATTTGGGTTGACCAATGCTCCAGCTATCTTTATGGACTTAATAAATAGATTATTCTATCAGTATTTAGACCAGTTCGTGGTCGTCTTTATAGATGACATACTTGTCTATTCGAAAAGCCACGAGGAGCACGAGAAGCACCTGCGGATTATTCTAGAGACCTTGAGGAGAGAGCAGTTATATGCGAAGCTCAGTAAATATGAGTTTTTCTTGGACAGAGTTTTATTTCGTGTGCATGTCATTATGGGAGATGGTATTTCTGTTGATTCAGAGAAAATCTCGGCAGTCGAGACATGGCCCGTTCCTAAATCAGCATCGGAGGTAAGGTATTTTCTTGGACTTGCGGGATATTATCGACGGTTCATGGAGAACTTCTCAAGTATAGCAGCACCTATGACTCGGTTGACTTGTAAGGATCAAGAGTTCGTATGGACCGACGAGTGTCAAGCCGCTTTCGAGGAGTTGAAGAAGCGACTGACCACATCGCCAGTATTGACTATTCTATCAGGATCAGGAGGCTATGTGATTTATAGTGACGCATCAGGGAAAGGCTTGGGATGTGTGTTGATGCAACATGGCAATGTGATTGCATATGCATCTAGACAGTTACGAGTGCATGAGAAGAATTATCCAACTCATGACTTGGAACTTACAGCCGTGGTATTTGCTCTGAAGCTATGGAGACATTACTTATATGGGGAACGAGTGGAGATCTATACGGACCACAAAAGCCTCAAGTATGTCTTCACGCAGAAGGAGTTAAATATGAGGCAACGTCGATGGCTTGAGTTGATGAAGGATTTCGAGATAGAGCTATATTATCACCCAGGCAAGGCTAACGTAGTAGCAGACGCGTTAAGCCAGAAACCAACAGCTTACTTCTTGACGACACAGAGAGAATTATTGGAGGACTTGTAAGAGCTTGGCATAGAAGTGATATTACCCAGAGCAGATGGGACATTAGCCAACTTGCAAGTACAGTCATCACTAGTAGAGAGGATCAAGGCAGCTTTGCCTACGGATGCCAGATTCAGAAGATTGAAAGAAAGAACAGAGGTCGGAGAGCAGACAGGATTGCGTATTTATAATGATGGGATATTACGATGTGGTGATCGTCTTTATATTTCTAACGGAGAGATTCAACAAGAGCTGATGGCAGAAGCTCATAGCTCGATATATTCTATTCATCCTGGAGGCACGAAGATGTACCGTGACTTACGACAGCACTTTTGGTGGCATGGGATAAAGAGAGAGATAGCTCGCTTTGTAGCCAAATGTCTAGTATATCAGCAAGTAAAGGCGGAGCATCAGAGAACAGCAGGGTTATTGCAACCACTTCCGATTCCTGAGTGTAAGTGGGAGCACATCACTATAAACTTTGTCACGAGTTTTCCTAAAAGTCCAAGTGGGAGAGATGCAGTATGGGTAATAGTGGATCGACTCACCAAATCAGCCTATTTCTTGCCTTTTAGAGTTGGCCAGTCTACAGAAGCTTTGGCTGACTTATACATGAGGCAGATCGTAAGATTTTATGGCATACCAGTCAGCATCGTGTCCGACAGGAATTTGCATTTTATATCACACTTTTGGAGAAGCATGCAAGAGAGTCTTGGAACTCGTCTGAAATTCAGTACATCTTATCACCCGCAGACAGATGGGCAGTCCGAACATACTATTCAGACACTAGAGGATAAGTTGAGGGCTTGTATGTTAAACTTTGGAGGATCATGGAAGGACCACCTACATCTTGTGGAGTTTTCTTACAACAAAAGCTATCAAGCGAGTATCCAGATGGCTCCGTTTGAAGCATTGTATGAAAAAAAGTATAGGTCTCCCATATGTTGGAGTGATGTGGGAGAACGTCAGATTCTGGGACCAGAGTTGGTGGTCAACATAGTTGAGACAGTGAAGAAGATACAAGGGCACTTGCGAGCAGCACACGACAGGCAGAAGCAGTGGGCAGACCTTAATCGTCGTCCCCTTGGAGTTCAAAGAGGGCGATCATGTCTTCTTGAGGATATCACCTACTAGAGGCACCATTCGATTCGGAGGGCATGGCAAGTTGAGCCCAAGGAATATTGGACCATTTGATGTGCTAGAGAGAGTGGGAGAAGTGGCATATCGACTCGCACTACCACCTTCACTTGAGGGCGTACATGATGTATTACATGTGTCACAGCTTAGGCGATATGTGGCAGACAACAGTCATGTTCTTGACCATTCTGAGATCACCATTGGGCTGAGCTTGTCATACCAAGAGCAACCCGTGGAAATCCTTGATCGTCGAGAGAAAGTGTTGAGGAACCAGTCTATTCTCTTGGTTCACGTGGCATGGAAGCATAGCGCGCCAGGAGAATCAACTTGGGAGCTCGAGGACGACATACGCAAACATTTTCCAAACCTATTCGTAGACCAAGGTATGGATTTACTTTGTAAATTTCTATCTTATACCATCCTTGACTTTCTATCGTGGCTTAGTTTTAATTTCGAGGACAAAATTTTTATAAGTTGGATAGAATGTAAAACCCCTAATTTTAAAAACCATATTAATCTTTTTAATTAATTATTTAATTGATTTATAGTATTTAGTAGCTAATTAGAAGAAATAGAATATATGGGATTTTTATTTCTAGGTAATTGTGTAATAGAGGATTTATGTAGCAACGCATAATTTTACCTTAATTTATTTCATGTAGGAGACCTTATGGGCGGTTGATAGATTTATTGTATGCACTAATATAATTTCTAGAATTATATATATATATATATATATATATATATATATAGAGAGAGAGAGAGAGAGAGAGAGTTTATTATAAGAAATGAAAAAGAATTAGAAAAGAATAGAATAGAAAAAGAAAGAAAGAAAATATAGAATAGAAAAGAAGGAAAAGGAATAAAGGAAAAATAAAATGAATTAAAACCCATTACCCAATAATCCTAACCCGTTACCTATCCCTACCCACACCCGTTTAATCCCACAATAGCAGCAGCCGCAGTATTCCCAAACCGCGCAACGCCCCCGGTCCTTATATATATATACAATAGAGCAGACCCTAAACCCTAACCCTACTTTTACCATCTTGACACCTCAACCCTGCGACTGCCGCCGACCCAGAACCACCGCCGGAGTAGCCGCCCGCCGCCGCGACCACCGCACGTCCACGTCGTCGTTCGAGCGTACGAGACAGCGAGTACTCAGCAACTTACCCATGTTCGTGCCTCGTTTCCCGCACCATCACTCGACCAAACTCGACCCCGTATTTACTGGTATGTTCATGACCCATCCCCCTTCCAACTCTGTGTATTAGTTTACTTCGAATAGCGCGTGACCCTAGGCGAAAACCGAGACAAAGTTGGAGAAAAATAAAACTTTCAATTGCAAAAAACTGCGATAATCACCCATGTTTAAGGACTCGTATCTCCCACTACAGAGATTCGAATTTAGTTTTTTTCTTGCTATGCGAAGACCACCTAACCGAGATAAATTCTTGTCAATTACAATATTTTAATTATTGCTGAATGATGAATTAAATCGGATTAAAATCATGAAAACCTACTTTTTCAACTTCTAGAATTTGCGATACGGAGCGCGCCCCACAAGCGGGACCGCCCATCGCGTACCAATTGCACCAAAATGCACGTATGGTATGTCCAGATTTGTAGGCTTTCACGAAAACTGATTCGGACGCGTGTGCGCGTCGAAATCAGCCCGTGTCCGTAAAAAGTCTCCTTATCGTGACTTTTGCAAAATACCGTACCACTTAGTATATGCTCGTTAGAATACGACAAAACTTGTGCCATTGGACTCGTGGTATCGCGCTGGTCCT
Source organism: Iris macrosiphon (assembly GCA_036927795.1). Classification (NCBI taxonomy): domain Eukaryota; kingdom Viridiplantae; phylum Streptophyta; class Magnoliopsida; order Asparagales; family Iridaceae; genus Iris; species Iris macrosiphon. The sequence continues at coordinate 176,261,011 of JAYESA010000005.1, read as the reverse complement.
GTGACTCAATTTTTACGCAATTCTGGGATAGTTGACCAAACCACCCATTTGTGGGCCCTACGGTTGACTTTTTGGGCGAATTTGTGTTCGACTCACCGGAATCCAAAATTGGACATACCGTTGAGTTCGTACTGACATTTAGAATTTTTTTGACCTATAATTTGTCCCATTTAGAGACCTTTACCCTTGGCACACTTTTTGGTGCAAAGTGGGCCACGTGTTGACCCCACTTTGACCCAAAATTACCGTTTTGCCCCTGTGTCCAAATTAGACAAAAGGGTAGTAATTTCTAGCTATCTTGCTGATTTTGAAAATATTGGTGATGTCTATTTCAGCATCTAGAGACGTTTGTTTGGAGGCCTTAGTTCCTAATCCCTTGTCCTTGACATCTGGACGATTTTACTATACAGATTGCTTGCCAGGCAAGTATACCTTGCCATTGTACTGTTATTCATATTCCATATGTTGCATGCATCTTTATTTCTGTCATTTAGTTCATATATCTTAAACTGCTATATAAACTGCATGTCCAAGAAAACTTGGATGCAACGACGGTGACGTCGTATCCTGTTTTTATTATGTATATGCATTAGACCTACTTTATGAGACCACCCCATTATCATGAGACATTTTTATGTTTCATTGGCCATGACCCTATTTTTACACGAGTGTGAGTCACATATAGGACACAGACTTGCGTACTCGACTGCCCACTGGTACGTATAGGTCGTACGACGGATAGGGATAACTGCCGATAAAAACTTTGCATGCTAGTAGACCTGGCAGTTATTTAGAGGTATCATCGTATCATGGATGGGACATACTTAGAGCATGGGGTGGGGAGAACAACAAGTAAGGCGTTTGGGCTCTTTTGCACTTTCCTTGTGTAACCCGTACGCTCCGCCGGAGATGCGCGATTATGATGACCACTATATATTATATATTATCAGGCGGCCTCTGCCGTTCAAAAGATGACATGCTTTGTAGGCCCCTGAATCTCTAAGAGAATCATGTCAATCCCATTTTAGCCAGATAGCCCACTTGTTGGAAAGTTGTTCTCAAACTGCATTCACATAGATGGTTAGGCAACCTCATTGGATGTTTATTTTCAGTACTTTATTGGCATATTTATATGTATCTGGTTACGTCCCTCTGAGGACCTAGTCCCTTTCTAGATATAGATGGGCAGGAGTATCCACAGGAGTACAAATCCGGACCTGACATTTTATTCCAAATTGAGGAGGTCTTATCTTTAGAGTATCTTTGATCCATCGCAGCTGATGGATATTATAGTCGCTATTTCTTTCATGGACATTTACCTTATATTAGAGATTGATTCTCTTTTCTCTTTTAGTAGTTTTAGTATAGTCGATTTGCAGTGAATTTGTTTCCATCCAACTATCATACTTTGAGACTTCATATTGATATTCAGTTATTTATTTCCTAGTTATTTCTTTATTTGTGTTGTGGATGAGATATAGATTGCGTGTGACTTGTTGAGACAGTATATTACCACTGGTGGATTGGATATTCATGTATAGCGTACGTGTGTATATGGTTTCCATATATTGGAGTTCGTATACATACGGCTGGCGTGTTACGTATTCCTAGTCCTACGTATTTTAGGACTGGGGCGTGACAGGAAGGAGCTGCAAAGAGACCTCACATGCATCAGCCACCCAGAGCAGCTTCGCAGACACTACCTACATGTCAATATTATGGCAAACAAGGTCATTACGCGAGCGAGTGCAGACGCAAGTTGGGACTATGCTTGGTTTGCGGATCCAGCCAATATTCAGCCGGGAATTACCCTGAGCGTCAAGAGAGAGCACCAATGGTAAACCGATAAGCTTTACCAGCACCGAGACTAGGCCAGCAGCCACCTAGGCCAGCTTATCCAGTACTGGGAGCACCACAGACAGGAGTTGGAGGAGTCAGACCACCAGCTCCCGGAGGGTATCAGCCGAGGCCACCTTTGGCACCACAGGCAGCACTATTCCAGCAGGCTCGGAAGCAAAGAGGACCAGCTCAGGGGCAAGGGCAGGCATTTGCCATGGCTATTGAAGAGGAAGCTACTGCAGATGAGGTCATCGCAGGTACTATATTAGTAGCTTCATTATCTGCTGTAGCTTTATTCGATTCTGGAGCATCGCATTCATTGATAGCTGCTAGCTTTGTAGCCATACATAGAGTAGATACCCCTTCCAAAGACTATGAGAATTCTTACGGGAGGCAAAATTATCCCAGTTAGTGACATTTATAGATCTTGTTCGATAGTAGTCTGTAGGAGAGAGATGTGAGCTTAATTTTTGATCTTTTCCATGTCAGATTATAATATTGTACTTGGTATGGACTAGATGAGTCAGTACCATGTGACTCTAGATTGCCAGCGTGGACAGGTTATATTTAGACCACCCGGGCATTCGAAGTTTGAGTTTCTTCAGAGAGCCAAAGAGCAAGGTATTCAGCCTACACTTAAGGAACTCTCTGAAGAAGGGGAGCCCGAGTACCCAAAGTTTGTATCAGAGTTTGTGGATGTATTTTTCGATGATCTTCCAGGCTTACCACCTGATCGGGAAATAGAATTCATAATAGACTTGACTCCAAGAGCAGAGGTTATCACTTCATCAGTGTACCGGCTAGCACCTAAGGAGTTGGTGGAATTGAAGAAACAAGTTGATGATCTTCTGGAGAAGGGTTTTATTCGGTCCATTATTTCACAATGGGGAGCACCCATACTATTTGTGTCGAAGAAGGATGGGACGGTATGCCTGTGCATTGACTACAGGGCAATAAACGATGTAACCATCAAGAACCAGTATCCCTTGCCACGCATTGATGATCTGTTCGATCAATTAAGTAGTGCTCGTGTATTCTCAAATATTGATCTCAGATTCGGTTATCATCGGATTAGAGTGCAGAAAGAGGATATACCAAAGACAGCCTTCAGGACCAAGTACGGATACTATAAGTTCTTTGTTATGCCATTTGGTTTAACCAATGCGCCAGCTGTGTTTATGAGTCTGATGAATAGAGTCTTCCATTAATACTTGGACAAGTTTGTGGTTGTGTTTATTGATGATATCTTGGTATACTCCAAGAGCCACGAAGAGCATCTCAAAATCGTGCTGGAGATGTTGACAGGAGAGGATGTACACCAAACTCAACAAATGTGAGTTTTGTTGGGATAGGGTGCCTTTCCTGGGATATATCATCTCGGAAGAAGGACTTTTAGTTATCTAGAGAAGGTTGTTGCAATAAAAACTTGGCCCACACCTACATCAGTTGCAGAAATGAGAAATTTTCTCGGACTTGCTGGATATTATCGGAGGTTCGTAGAGAACTTATCAATGATTGCAGAGCCTATGACGCGATTGACGCGTAAGTAACAGGAGTTTGCATGGATAGAAGATTGCCAGAAGGCCTTTGAGGAGTTGAAGAGATGATTAACGATAGCACTGGTCTTGACTCTTCCTTCAGGATCAGAAGGATTCGTAGTTTATAGTGATGCATCAGGAAGTGGATTAGGATGTGTATTGATGCAACATAGCAAAGTTATCGCTTATGCATCGAGGCAGCTGAAGGTTCATGAGAAGAACTACCTGACGCACGATCTTGAGCTAGTTGCGGTAATATTTGCATTAAAGATTTGGAGGCACTATCTTTACGGAGAGAGGATAAAAAATTTCACTGATCACAAGAGTCTGAAGTATGTCTATACTCAGAAAGAGCTCAACATGAGGTAGAGGCGTTGGTTAGAGTTGATGGTCAATTTTGATATAGATTTTCAGTACCATCCAGGCAAGGCAAACGTTATAGCATACGTACTCAGCAAAAATCCCACAGCTTATTTTTTGAGGATGCAGCCCCAGCTATTAGAGGACCTACAGGAGCTCAGGATAGAGGTTATTTTGCCAGGGCAGAATGGGTAGTTGGCTAATCTTGAGGTTAAGTCATCACTAGTAGAGAGGATTAAGGCAGCATTGCCTACAGATGCTAGGTTCCGGAGACTTAAAGAGAAGATGGAAGCCGACATGCAGATGGGACTTCGAATCCATAAGGACGGGATGTTAAGGTGTAGAAATCGCCTATATATTTTGAATGGGGAGTTGAGACATGAGTTGATGTCTGAAGCATATAGCTCCATGTACTCTATTCATTCGTGAGGTACGAAGATGTACCGAGATTTGAGACAGTACTATTGGTGGCATGGGATAAAGAGAGAGATTGCATAATTTATGGCAAAATATTTGGTCTATCAGCAGGTTAAGGCCAAGCATCAGAGAACTGTTGATATGTTACAACCGCTTCCCATCCTCGAATGGAAGTGGGAATATATCACTATGGATTTCTTTACAGGCTTTCCAAGAAGCCTCAGTACGAAGGATGCAGTTTGGGTTATTGTAGATCGACTCACCAAATCAGCATATTTTTTGCCGTTCAGAGTTGGACAATCCACAAAGATTCTAGCCAACACGTATATATGACAGTTCGTCAGATTATATGGAGTACCGTTAGTATTGTGTCTGGTCATGACTTAAGATTCACATCCCATTTTTGGTAAAGCATGCTAGAGAGTCTTGGCACCCGACTCAAGTTCAGCACTGCTTACCATCCACAGACAGACGGTCAGTCGGAGCGTACGATTCAGATCCTAGAGGATATACTGAGGTCGTGTATGTTAGACTTCGGAGGGTCTTGGGAAGACTATTTGCACTTGGTGGAGTTCTCTTACAATAACAGCTACCAGGCGAACATCCAGATGGCATCTTTTGAGGCACTGTACGGCAGGAAGTGCAGGTCACCGATATATTGGAGTGACGTTGGCAAGTGTCAAACACTCGGTCCGAAGTTAGTGATGTTGACAGTTAGGTGAAGCAAATTTAGAGTCATCTTAATGCATATCAGGACAGACAAAAGCATTAGGCTGACACACAGTATTGACCTTTGGAGTTCAAGGAAGGCAAACATGTGTTCTCAAGGTACTATTCGATTCGGGAGCAGAGGCAAGCTGAGCCCAAGTTACATTGGTCCGTTTGATATTTTAGAGCATATTGATGAGGTGGTGTACCATATTGCATTACCCCCATCTCTAGAGGGATTGCATGATGTATTATATGTCTCACAGCTGAAGAGGTACGCGACGGACCCAAGTCACGTAGTCGATCATTCTGAGATTTCAGTGGGACCGAACTTGAGGTATGAGGAGAAGCCAATTGGGATACTTGACATTAGTGAGAAGATATTATAGGGTCAGACAATCAGACTGGTTCGGGTAGCTTGGAAATATCACTCCCAGGCGAATCCACTTGGGAGCGAGAGGATGTCATACCCCAGCTTTATCCTCACATATTCGAGGATGCAGATATGACCTAAGAACTACCTATAGATTACAATGTCTTTATAAATTTCTTAGTATTTTAATTCTTAATTGCGAGGACGTAATTCTTTTAAGTTTGGTAGATTGTAACCCCCTGATTTTAAATTTTTAAATTTTATTATTTTTATTATTGGTATTATGTAATTATTGAGATTAAGGGAGAATTTTTATTATTTTTACCTAATTAAAAAATTAAAATTCATGGATATATATTTATGTATAATTATTAATTATAAATATTTCACAAAAATATATTTTTGGGTGTACAACTATTATTAAAGTATTATAGATTTTTCTGAAAATTATTTTAGGTACAAACCTATTTATAGATGGCTATATATATACATATATTTATGTGGTAATATATAAGAATAAGAAATAATAATAATAATAATAATAATAAACCCGAAATCCAAACCTAAACAAAACCCAAACCCGAACCCCCCCCCCCGGTTCAGCTACCGAACCCCCCTCCCCGACCCCTCAGTTCCTCTCTCGTAACCCTTTCTCTCCATTTTAAACTGACCATCAGACCAGACCCACACCCTCAGACTTATTTCCTACCTCCAGATGAACACCTGCACCGTCGCCCGACGTCGTTGATCGCCATTGCGTGCCGCCACGAACAGACCACATCTGAATCGCGAGCAGCAGAGTACTCGAGGTACCCTTCTTTCTATCTTCGTTTCTTCCTACACAGGTAACCAAACTATGAATCGTCGAATCCTATGTGAAGACTACATGACCCCCATGAAACCTGTTTAAATATTTTAGTTTATTATATTTTGTATCGATCGTAAATCGAGACACAAAACAGAAAAAACTGACTGAGTTTTTAGGAAAATAAAATATTCCAGGTACACGTGTTTAAGTCCCCTTATCTCCAAAATGACATGCAATGATAAAATTCTACTTGAATAGACTTCTTGACAACATAACCTAGTTTTAATCCCTTTAAATACTTTCTCTAAATTTAATTTATTTTATGATTATTTTAATGCTAAAAACTGTCAAAAACTTGTTTTGGTAAATCCAAAATTTCTCGATATGGGGTGCGTCCCGCCAAACAAGGCAACTTCGTCGCGTAAAGATTTTACCAAAAGATGTGACACGTAGACGTATGGGATTTCATGAAACTTGATTTGGATGTGCGTGCACACCGGAATCAACGCGTATCCATCGAAAAATATCGTATCGGCCTATTTTGACACCTTATCATAACTTCGTGTGTGCTTGTCGTTTCACAAAAAAACTTGTGCCATCGGATTTGTAGCGTTACGCTAGTCCTGTGACCCAAGTTTGGTTCGATTCTGAGTACGTTGATGAAATACCGTTTCACGGGCCCCCACGGTTTTACTTGAGGGTGATTTCGTGACCGACTCACCGGAATCTAATTTCGGACACTCCTTGAGTTTGTGCCATCGTTCTGGACTTGTGGATACTAAGTTTGTTAAATTTGGAGAACTTTGTCTCTGACACATTTTTGGTGCGAAGTGGGCCACATGTGGACCCCGCTTTGATCCAAAACTGTTAATTATGCCCCTTTGTCCAAATTAGACTTATGGGTAGTCAATCCTAGCTATTTCATGTATTCTAAAAATATTGGTGATGTTTGTTTCAACATCCGGAGGCGTACTTGCAGATTTTACTTTTTCTGGAGTAGTTGATGGAGTTCAGAATCCTGGCAAGTGTACCTTGCCAAACTTGTAGTAGATCCTGTTATATTATCTGCTTGTGTTTCTTCCATATATATATATACTCTTGTGACGTACATGTGCAACCTAGGACCGTGAGACATTGCTTAGCATTCGAACAAGATTCGGGTGTCGACGCCGTACGCGAAGTTGTGTAATATCACTTAGAGAGTTGATTCCACGATCCTATTTTTACGTGCTTGCTATACCAAGTACGTCAGAATATAGGACACTTGGCACTATTTCATGTGACAGAATCTTTTTTGAGTTATTCATGGTGATTCTGTATAGGATTACAAGATTTGTGATATGAGACTTGTATATAGAGATATCATTATGACTCGTTGTACTAGCTAGAGGTCATGATCTTGCGTGTTATGGACATGAGACCTTGTGGACATGAGATGTGAGGTTACATTGGGTGGGGAGCGACACATATGCTATAGGCTGATTATGTTTATATATACTATGTTACTGGAGGTGCTTTAGTCTCTGTAGCAGAGCTTGGCACATTTACTGGCCCTACGAGATACTACTTGCTGCTACGGGCTCCCTGACGCGGAGCCTTTAGTGGTTTCAGCTTGAGTACTAGTGATGCTCTCATTTATATTTTACTTAGCTGGTTACATAGCTTACCTTAAGGATCTTTTTTTTTACTGTATTTCATTTGGCTTGAGTATTTTTTGTACCTTGCTATGTCCCGTGAGGACCTGCATCCGGATTATGTCCCCGGGTATAGCAGTGGAGGATTACCCCGAGGTTTACGGGACAAGAGCTGACGTTGGAGCGGTACTGGCACCAGAGGACGAGGTTGTGCCAGAGGATTCTCCTGAGTACTCAGTTACTTACTTAGTTATTTATGCTTAGTGTTATTTCATATTTGGACTTGGACTTATGGACATATGTATTATGTTATTCTCTTTTATTTATTGTGACGGATTGTTCCCCGAGACACTACTTATGTGGACTTGATGTTGGACTATTTTCTTTTTATCTAATATCTTGACTGGTCTATCATATTATATTGTGATTGCTTTATGTGGATGAGACTAGAATTATACTGTGATAGATGGGATAGACTTGTATTTATTACAGCTTAAGTGCACTCTAACGGGTCCATTAAATTGGGTTGCCCATTGGAGTTGTGCTGCTGGCCAATGCCACGTGGCTAGTCCCTTGGTATTTGGTATTTGGGCATGACATAAAATAAATGTACCAACAGATATAAGAATTAAGAATATGCACAGTAAAGAATGTAAGAAGAGCAAACGCAAATACCGCTATTTTATCCTAGTTTCCCTCTGAGAGGACTAGTCCAGGCCCGAGAACTCTTGCTCAGAGTTGTGTTCACTAAAATCACCAATAGTGAACACAAACTTTATTTCGAAGGCTTGCAAACATTTTCAAACATCGAGCTTTGATCTTAAGGCTCGAAAGACTTCGCACGTGCATTTAATCCGATGGGAACGCCGACTTCAAACACTAGAGAATTTGATAAACCAAGGTTTTTATAACTCGATCAGACTTCTAAATCAAAACCACGTTGGCACTAGAAGGCTGGAAATTGATCTTGAAAATGAAGTAGGTTTATAGCTCAGGAAGATAGAGATATGAAAGTGAGTGAATGAATTGTATTAAAATATAGAAATTCAATCTCTATTTATAGGATTTTTTTGAACCGAGTTCGGGCCGAGTTCAGATGCCCAACGTTCAGAAATTCGAATGTTAGAATCCTAGTCTCACAGAGTAACGTTGCAAACTGGGTCTTTGGGTGACCGAGTTCGGCCCAAGTTTGGGTCGAGTTCGATCCGAACTCTATTGGTCTGTTTCCAGAATGTTGGGTCCATGTTTGGTTTTGTTCAGGCTATTTTGAGTAGACTAGGTTCTGGTTTATTATTGGTTTGAGCTTTCTAGTGCCAACTACGAACCCGATGTAAAATTGGTCCTATAAATAAAATATAAAATACAGAATAAAAGATAACCAAGAGAACTAGATGACGCCAATCTTTTGAAGCATCCGCTGACTTGAAGACGCCTTTTACCTTAACGACAGTTGTCCAAAGATAGCCAGATATGGAAATCTGAACACCTTGACGGCATCCGTTGATTTGAAGACCCCCCGTATGCTGACCGGGCGGCGGAACCCCCGAGTGCGAGGCTCCGGATAAGTCGTAGACGGTTGGATAAAATCTTCTAGTATAACGACGTCTCTAGCTCATCATCTTTTCTTCACTGCATATGTCCATTGCTTTTCTGCAAATACATGTTAAATGAATAAAGCAATATACCAAAGAAAATATGATAACATATAAGATCAGATATGGACAATTATAAGTTTAAGTAGAAGTTATAAGTTACTAGTTATTGCACGATTATCATAATGTTAAACTTAATCGATTAGCCATATTCAAAAACTCAACTTAAACATTGGGCCAATAATATTTTCCTTATTTATTATGGAAAATTAGTTAAGTTTAAGACAGATATAATCGATGCGTATATCAAAATAATAAGCATAAATCACTATAAGTATACTACTTAAACATATACTTACATACTTAAACTTACTTCTCCCCCTTTGACATAATAAAAAAGAATCTCCCCCGTAGGTGAATATACACACATACTACATATTTCTCTTCCTTTGTCAACAATTTCGTTTACGGCTCCCCCACAAATGAATAATATATCATGAAGACAAGGTGAGTAACATACAGCATATAATATGATCATATGTTAAATGAAGAGTAAATAGCTAACATATCAACATAAGAATAATTACTTGTATATCATAAAAATGACTTATATACTTACCAATTGAAGGTAACTAGATATAGACATATTTAATACATAGCATAAAAATTACTATTAAACATTGTATAACAATAATGAAAGAGAAGCATAACTGAATATTCAAATATAGTCATATGCAAAAGACAATTAAACAATTTCTCTCAGATATCCTGATCTCAACATTAAACTATATATATCATAGCTTGACATCGAATCATGTAGTAGAAAAGAAATATGCATATCATTGTAACTAGCCAAAGTCTAAACTCAAATTTAAACTAAGTGACATAGTTCTAAAATAATTAGAAATATCCAAGGTAACTAGTAGTGCTTACTAAAAGTCATTGTGTCACAGTTTATACTAAAAGTTGTTAACTTTAAGTCAAAAGGTAGGGCTCAAATTTGTTGTTGTATTCTAAAAATAATTGCAAATAGACCTTAACAAATGTTTATTCAATAAAGTATTGATCATCTTGGGTTAGCTGTAGGGGCCGGATCCCAGCTAGTTGTGGTCCGAAGATACTTAAGTACCATATCGCTTAGGCTATTTACGCTTTTTTGACAGAAGGGCCCTTTAGGCTTATAACCAAAAGTAATTATAACTTTAAAGAACTTTGATTAAAAGGACTTGAAGAAAATTATATCTTTATACAGCATCGAAATCCAGAATCCTAATTCGAATAAAGTTTACTAAAGGATATAAAGAATGTATAGACAATTGTGTCATACTAATAGAAGGAAAGTGAAACCATAGTGTGAACTTAAGCTAATTAACTAGTCTTGCTGAATAGGAGTAATTAAAAGAAATTAACTAAGCATGCTAGTATTACATCTCACACTTGAAAAAATATATAACAACTTAAGATATCAATAAGAGATAGTAATAAGACATTGATAAAAATATGCTAGATTCTACAAATTTAGCCATTCTAGGATGAATCAATTAGCACGTTACCAAGATGGCTAAAGTAGCCATATTTATGTTGGTGTAATTGCTTGAATGTAGCTTTGTAATCATCAACGCACTCCTTGGTGCTAAATTCCAACACAAAGCATTCTACCTACATCATTAGGCAAAAAACTTTGGTATCAAAGATTTGGATCCATATTTGTTAGCTTTTGGTATCCACATAAACTTATTCATACTAACCAATTGTTTAATATTACATAGATATGAAATGTGTCCTTTCTGTCCATAATAGTGACATGTAGCATGGATATTAGTGTTAGGTGTAGCATGGTGAGTATGACTATTTAATGTGGTACGTTGTCTTGCGTGGATACTTGTAATAAAAAGCATGATTGTGAGAAGCTTTAGCTTTGCTTGCTTCCTTTAAAAATGATCTGACATGTGTGACTTTGTGATGAATCACGTGACTTGTGTTAGATTGAGTCATAGGTTGCATTACCTATTTTTCCAACCTAACCTCTAACTTTTTAGAGTTAGCATATAAATCATCATATTTAACAGTAAGAGCATCAATTCTTTGTGAAGCAATAGAATACTTCTTCTTTTCTGATTCCAATTCTTCCTTAAGATTAGCATTTTCTTGAGTGCTTTTTTCAATTTATTCAAGTGCCTCATACAATCTAAGCTCAAGTATGAAAATCTCAGCAGAGTTATCAGAAAAGGAAATATCTCTAACTTCATCCAATAAACAAGTAATCTTTTCATTATCAAGTTGATAAGACTTAGTATCTTTTCTAGCTTACTTATACTTATTCCTAAGCTTCTTGTAATCATCAAGTAAATCACTGAAAGCATCAGATAATTCATCATAAGAAAACTCTTCAAATAAAGGATTATCTGTTACCTCGCTTACTATTAATCATAAACCTGTAGTATGTCGAGGGCTTTCTTTTTCCGAATTGCTAGCTTCACTTTCGCACCAAATGCTTGTATTTCTTTGTAAGCTTTCTGATCTCTCATTTGTTGATATCATTAGGCACATGTTTGCAGTGTTATGAGGATTTTCTTCTTCCTTTGAGTCACTAGCTTCTCTCTCGGGCCATATGTTTGTGTTTGCACAATTGTGAGAACTTTCTTCTTCTTCAGAATCACTAGCTTCATTTCCATGCATGTTCTCATAAGTAATTTCGAGGCGATTCCATATCTCATGTGATGTCAAGCAAGTAGAGATTAGATCAAATATAATTTTATTTAAAGCACAAAATAAAACATTTATTGCCTTAGCATCAAGGCTAGTTGCTGCTTTTTCTTCCTTCATGTAGTCATAATAAGGTTTATTAATTACATTGGAAGTAAGAGGAGAAATAATAGTAGGCTTTGTGTAACCATCAATCACTATGGTCCAATGTTCAAAGTCAAGTGATTTTAAATAAAAACTCATGCGTGTCTTCCAGTAAGTGTAATTCGTACCATCAAATAAGGGTGGTCTATTTGTAGACTGGTCTTCACCATTATTGGTGTACAAGGGTCTCAAAGTTGCCATATAAGTATACTAGGAGTTTAAGCATGTATCAAGATAACCCGCTCCGATACTAATTGTAGGACCAATTGGGGTCAGAAATCGATTCAGAGATAACCTGGCTTTGATACCAATTGTAGGAGCAATTGGGATCAGAAACCAATTCAGAGAGTACCTGCTTTGATACCAATTATAGGACCGTGTAGCAACTCTAGAGGGAGATGAATAGAGTTAGTGAGTGTGCAACAGAAAATAATCACCAATTAAAAATTCTAAGTAAAGGCAGTAAATGTACCAACAGATATAATAATTAAGAATATGCACAGTAAAGAAGAGTAAGAAGAGCAAACACAAACACAAACACCACAATTTTATCCTAATTTTCCTCTGAGAGGACTAGTCCAGGTCCGAGAACTCTTACTTTGAGTTGTATTCACTATAATCACCAATAGTGAATCACAAGCTTTTATCTGAAGGCTTACAAACTTCTTACAACGTCAAGCTTTGATATGAACGATCGAAAGACTTCATACGTGTGTTTGATCCGAAGGGCACGCCGACTTCAAATACTAGAAAATTTGATAAACCAAGGTTTTTATAACTCGATCAGACTTCTAAATCAGAACCGTGTTGGCGCTAGAAGGCTAGGAGTTGATCTTGGAAATGAAGAAGGTTTATAGCTCAGGAAGATAGAGATATGAAAGTGAGTGAATGAATTATATTAAAATGTGGAAATTTAATCTCTATTTATAGGGTTTTTTTAAACCAATTTTGTGCCGAGTTCGGATGCCCAACGTTCAGAAATTCGAATGTTAGGATCCTGGTCTCACAGAGTAACATTGCAAACTGGGTCTTAGGGTGACCGAGTTCGGCTCGAGTTCGGTCCAAACTCTGTTGGTGTGTTTCTAGAATGTTAGGTCCAAGTTTGGTTTGGTTCAGGCTATTTTGAGTGGACTAGGTTCTGGTTTAATATGGGTTTGAGATTCCTAGTACCAACTGCGAACCCGGTATATATTTGGTCCTATAAAGAAAATATAAAATACAGAATAAAAGATAAACGGCCATGAGCACTAGATGACGTCAATCTTCTGAAGCATCCGCTGACTTAAAGACATCTTTTTCCTTGACGACAGTTGTCCAAAGATAGCTAGATCTGAAAATTTGAATACCTTGACGGCATCCGCTGACTTGAAGACCTATGTTCGCTGACCGGGCAGCGGAACCCCCGATTGAGAGGCTCCGGATAAGTTGTAGGCGGTTGGACAAAATCTTCTAGTATAACGCCATCTTTGTCTCGTCATCTTTTCTTCATTGCATATATCCATTGCTTTTCTGCAAATACATGTTAGACGAACAAAGCAATATACAGAAGCAAATTTGATAACATATAAGATCATATATGGACAATGCAGAGTTTAAGTAGAAGTTACAAGTTACTATAGTGATTGTACGATATCATAATGTTAAACTTAATCGATTAGCCATATTTAAAAACCCAAATTAAACATTGGGCCAACAGGTTGCTCCAATACCGAACCCTTTCCCGCCAACTCACTTGGCGGCCGCTCCCCTCTCTCGCCAACACTCGCCAAATGAGTTGGCAGGCCCCAAATTTTTCTGCCTTCGCCAACTCAGTTGGCGAGTCATCCTGTTGTTTAAATTTTTTTAAATCTCTCCCTTCAGGCATAATTTTAATAAATTTCGTCCGTTTGGACGAAAATTTGTGTTATATTTATAATAAAACTAGTATGTATCATTGACCACTTTTAACATAAAATAATTATAGTATAGTGGTTATTATGTTAAACTTGCATAATAAAGATTCTTGCTTCAAATTTTGGTGGCTACAAAAATATTTTTGTTTTAGTTTTTTTTTACATTATGTATTGAGGGTTCATTTTGAAAGTTCGTCTCAGACTCCTATTAATATGGGAGTGGTCCTGATCAAGACTAGTATGGATGTTCACTAACTCACTCCTAAAATAATTTTAGGTTGAATCAAAATGTTAAGTAATAACGCTCGAATGAGAAGAATGTACATTCATACTTGGCTTTGACGTGAAAATAAAAATAGACTTTATTGACTCCAAAATGGTATAGAAACTGTTTTAAGACCCAATTATTTCTTTCATAAATCAATCAACGGACTTATCCATTGATTGTTCGATCGAGACCATTCAAACTGAGCTGATTTTGGCATATTTTATTTGAGTGGTCATCATTTCTTTTTTGAAGTTTCTGTGAGCCGGTTTTGGCATATTATATTTGAGTGGTCAGCATATGTCCACTAATGTGGATGAGACAGACGACCCGGGACTTGTAGCTTCTTAGTTATTCTCTTGTACTGGATTTGTCTCCAGCTTACTGTTTAGTATTTTCTCTGACTCATTGACATTATTATTTTGACTCATGAGTTGTATTATGACTATTCTATTCTTTTATCATATTCATGCTATTCTCCATCGTAGATCTGTGATTGAGTATATCGATATTGTTGGTGGCTTATTATATTGTTAGATAGATTACCCAAACAGCGTTCTACCGCCGATTTTGTGGCGTAGGCTGTCACGACCCGCACCCGGGGTAAGGGTACTAGTCGGAAACAACGCCCAGCCTACGCCGCAGAATCGGCGGTAGAACGCTGTCTAGAAAGTCTATCTAATATAATGAACCACCAAAAGATAGTGTACTCAATCACAGAACTAAGATAGAATGAACACG
Organism: Iris macrosiphon; assembly: GCA_036927795.1. Lineage (NCBI taxonomy): Eukaryota > Viridiplantae > Streptophyta > Magnoliopsida > Asparagales > Iridaceae > Iris > Iris macrosiphon. The sequence continues at coordinate 176,245,994 of JAYESA010000005.1, read as the reverse complement.
AATCAGATAATAATAGAATAGTCACAATACAACTCATGAGTCTAAAATAATACATCAATGAGTCTGAAGAAAATACAAAAATATGTTGGAGACAAATCCAGTATAAAAAAATACTACAAAACTATAAAGCTACAACTCCAGGGTCAACTGTCTCAGTTGGGATAAGTCCCTCTTGAGCCAGGGTCTCAGAATCTAAACCCACAACATCCTGGGGTCCATAATAGGTAGGGTACTCCTCAGTGTCATCTGGAAAAATATATCCAGTCAGGAAAGAAGCAGAGTACAACCCTAACAGCAGTTCTCAAATAATGATAAAAACTATGTAATAGTAAGTAGCTGTGGATAAACAAGATGCATAAATAGATACAAGAAATGTATAGACAATAAGGAAGTACTGGAAAGAAATACAATAATGAACAATATGCTGATAGAACAAGAATACTAATGACTAAGTGTGTGAGTACTAGCTTTAACATGTGATCGGCTTAGGAACTTGCACAAGAGTATAATGGCCTGGCTGATTATACGTGCGGTGTATGATCAACACTCACAAGGAACAAGACATGCACAAAGAGGGTATGATCACATATCTACACTAAAATACTCCCCACCCCGACTGGTATAATAGATCCAACCACGGTACGTTATGGCACTAGATTCCCCAAGAAGATAGCTAGTCTCCCCTAGAATCGGTGTCTGTACATGTACAAGATAACCAATGAAACAATAATTGCACCATATATACCATATACCAAGGAATAACATCTCATGACGAGATCCGGATATACCAATCCGTGTAACCATAGTGTCAAGAGAACATGTATATCTACACTAGATACAACGAACATAGAGGATATCATAAATGAGAAACTATCAGAGAATGTACTCGCCTGAAGTCCAATGAACAGTCTCACAAATGTCTGACTCGGTGCCTCGAAGACCTAGATATGGAATACCACATTAATACAAGGTCCCGGAAAGAGAACAAGTCAAACTAGGCAATTTCTAGGTCAATAAGTCAATTCTAAGTCAAAAGTCAACTATGGTCAACTCTAAAGTCCACTAAAGTCAAACATGGTCAAACCCAAAGTCAACCTCACAAGACATCTATAAAATAATATAGAGATAAACTACAATAATTTAGGAATCAAATTAGATTCAAAAAGAACTCACACAAAGTATACTAATAATATAATTAATATATACCCTAAAATAATATATATACAACCCAACATTTATATAAATAACATAATATATTATTACAATTATTATTCCTCACAAAACACATATATATATACATATATATATACAATTATAATATATAATATATACATTAAATCTGTCAAAGCGTCATTGAAAAACAGTGAATAAAATAGGATTAAATCAAAACAGTTTAAATAGTGACAGTCGGGACTGTCACCGAAGGACTGTCACCGAAACCTAAATAATAAACTGCCACTGCTTTGGTTTTCGCTGACAGTTAAACTGTCGCGGAAAAGCGTCGCAGAAAAGCTGCTGTTTCCCGCTGCTGCAATTAATGACAGGTTTGTCATTAATTGCCCGAAGGCTACAGAGGCTGCTATTAGTCGGCTAATTAATGACAGTTTTTTTTTACTGTCATTAATTCACTGTCACTAAAACAAGTTGTATATATATAATTATATATATAAAAACAAAATATATAAACAATATATATATATATATATATATAAACAGAATATATAAAATAGTATATATATATATATAAACCATTAATACAAAAATGTACATATATATATTAATATACACATAAACTTATACCTTCAAATATTTAACAAAGAACATATAATTTACATGGCTAGAAGCACACCTAAAATATTTACATTAATATCCAAATAATTACATAATAATTATAAATAATATAATTACACAATTAAACATACAAATATATTTTATAAAATATTTTATGTATAAATTATATTATTTAACAAGTAGTAACATATATATTTGCATGCAAGAAAGCTACATATTATATTGTACATTATATTAGCACACCCAAAATATAGATCTATGCTACAATAATTACTATAATAAATACACAAAATAAATATTTAATATTCATATATATATACTAATTATAAATGAAGAATTGAACCATAATTAATTAGATCTATGCAAAAATACACACAATTGGAGAGTATCTCACCGTATCCCACTAGATCTAGGATACGCATGCGACACGAGTCCAACACACAACCAAATGCACCCCGAAGGACACAAACAAATCACAAATAATATTTATGAACAAATCAAAGCGTCAAAAGTAGATCTATGTGTCCGTGTCAAAATACGACATGTTCAAAGCCCCGTGTCGGAGGAAAACCCCCAAATGACACGTATCACCAAATAGTTGGGATACGAACCACAAGTATCCCAATATGGACACGACACTAGCCTCAAACACAAATCTCATGTTCAATTGATCTATAGGATCAATTGACACACACAACAAAATATAAATTCGGAATTCCAACAAAATTGACACAAAAAGCACCATAACTTTCTCCATGGGTCTCCTATGAACACAAAACAAAGTCCTATGGGTACTACATACATATAGGTTGATTTTACATGATTAAATCTCAGATTTAGAAGCTATTTAAATAGAAAAATCTGAATTATACCTATTGGGAGATGGATTCCCAATGAAACCTCCAATTGAGATAAACTTGCTTCCAAATTGTAGATCCTTGCTCCTCTTTGTAGATCCTTGCTTCCTTCTTCTAGATCCTTGCTTCCTCCTTCTCTAATGGTGAATTAGGAAGAATTTGGAATGAATTTGGTAGGGAATTGGATTGGGAATGGAGGGAATTTGGTAGTGGGAGAATTCTAGATCTAGATTTGGAATGAGATGAGAGGAGAGAGAAATTTCCCCCCCTCTTTAATAGGCCGGCCATAGCCCCTTCCCCAAGCAATTGTAAAATGTCCAATGTACCCCTTGGGGCCTCTCATGAAGAAATAATTAAGGAAGAAAGCTTCTAGTCTAATCATTTAATTAATTTAATCCATCTCTTTAACTATGGGCTTTCTAAATGGGCCAAGTCTAACTAATTAATTCATGTTGGTCCATGGGTCCAAACTAAACTAGTTGGGTCCACTAAAATAAGTCTAAAATAATTAAATAATATCTAACAATAATTAAATAATACAACAAAAATTATTTACCATGCACAATATTTATTTAAATAGGAAATTACTAAAATACCCTTTTTCCTAAAATGTGGTAGTGACAAGTCTACCCTCCTTAAAATAATTTTGTCCTCGAAATTCAAAGACGAAAACTACCCCCAGAAAATCACAGAACAGAACTAAAGAATCACAACTAACTAATGAACAGAACATAACAATGAACAGAACATAACTAGAAATAACATACCTCAAGGTACAAACAAATATGGATAACGCTCTCGCATGTCATCCTCTCTCTCCCAGGTAGACTCCCCCGGAGAGTGATGCCTCCATGCGACGCGCACCAAAGGAATAGTCTGGTTCCTCAGCACCTTCTCTCTCCGATCCAGAATTCCAACTGGCTGCTCTGGATAGCTAAGAGTAGGGCCCACCTCTATCTCTGAGTGATCCAATACATGACTAGGATCTGCCACGTATCGTCTCAACTGCGACACATGAAACACGTTGTGCACTCCCTCCAATGCAGGTGGCAAGTCTAGTCTATAAGCAACTGCACCGACCCTCTCTAGAATAGTGAAAGGTCCAATGAATCGCGGACTAAGCTTTTCGCCTCCACCGAAGCGAATCGTGCCTCGTGTCGGAGAAATCCTCAGAAACACCAAACCACCCACCTAGAACAAAACACCACCTTAAGAACTTATCTATAACAAACAACCAAGAACAAGCACACAAAATAAAATCTAAACTATACCTCAAACTCCAAGGGTCTCCGATGGCTATCGGCCCAATGCCGTTGTCTGTCCTGCGCCACTCGAAGTCTGTCTCTGATCAAATGAACCTTCTTTGCTGCATCCACAACCATCTATGGCCCAAGCAAAACTCTCTCTCCAACATCGTCCCAAGACAAAGGAGTACGACACCTCCGACCATATAGAGCTTCAAAAGGTGACATCTCTATACTGGCCTGGTAACTGTTGTTGTAAGCAAACTCTACCAAATGGAGATGGTCCTCCCAAGAACCCCCGAAATCTAGTACACAAGTGCGCAACATATCCTCGAGAGTCTGAATTATCCTCTCTGACTGCCCATCTGTCTGGGGATGATATGCAGTACTGAACTTGAGCTGAGTGCCCAAACTCTCCTGCAAACTCCTCCAGAAATGAGAAGTGAAACGACTATCCCGATCTGAGACTATGCTGACGGGAACTCCATGTATCCTAACGATCTGCCTCACATACATCTCTGCCAGCTTCTCCGTAGACAAACCCACCTTGAAAGGCAAAAAGTGGGCCGACTTGGTCAATCTATCAACAATGACCCAAATCGCGTCTTTCCCTCCTGGAGATCGTGGTAGTCCGGACACAAAATCTATAGTAATGTGTTCCCACTTCCACTCTGGAATGGGTAATGGCTGAAGTAAACCTCCTGGCCTCTGCCTCTCGGCTTTTACCTGCTGGCACACTAAGCATCTGGATACAAACTGTGCCACTTCCCTCTTCATGCCATACCACCACACACTCTCTCGCATATCCCGATACATCTTGTTAGCACCTAGATGTATGGAATACTGAGAGCGATGCGCTTCCTGCAATATCTCCTCTCGCAACTCCCCACTAGGCACACACAATCTAACTCCATGCCTCAAAGATCCATCCTCTGCAATAGTGAAATCATTCTCCAATCCTGCTCTCACCTGAGCTCTGATACTCCTCAAAGATACGTCATCATACTGTGCTGCCTTGATCCTATCCATCAAATCTGAATGTATCTGCAATCCCCACATCTGCATAGCACCACCCGGAACAATTACCTCAATGCCTAAGCTCTCCAAGTCCTCCAACAAATATCGATCCTGCGTCAAGAACATAGCTACCGGATACCTGCTCAAAGCATCGGCAACTACATTGGCCTTCCCAGGATGATATTGCAAAGAGATATCAAAATCCTTCATCAGTTCCAACCACCGACGCTGCCTCATGTTCAACTCCTTCTGCGTGAAAACGTACTTCAAGCTTTTGTGGTCTGTGAAGATCTCCATACGCTCTCCGTACAAATAATGTTTCCACAACTTCAGGGCGAATATGACAGCTGCCAACTCCAAATCATGGGTAGGATAGTTCTTTTCATGAGGACGCAATTGCCTGGATGCATAGGCAATCACTTTCCCATGCTGCTGAAGAACACAACCTAAACCCTTTCCCGATGCATCACTATAAATAGTGAAACCTCCGGACCCTGATGGCAATGTCAAAATAGGAGCAGACGTCAACCTCTTCTTCAACTCCTCAAAAGCGGCCTGGCAATCTTCCGTCCAAACAAACTCCACATCCTTCCTTGTGAGTCTGGTCATCGACTCGGCAATCCTCGAAAAATCTTGCACAAACTTTCTGTAGTAGCCTGCCAATCCCAAGAAACTCCTGATCTCTGCTACCGAACTCGGAGTCTTCCAAGATTCCACTGCTGAAATCTTCTTCGGATCCACTGAAATACCATCACCAGTCACAACATGCCCCAAGAATTCCACCTTGTCCAAGAAAAACTCACATTTGGATAACTTTCCAACCAGCTTCTCCTTCCTCAGCACATCCAACACAATCCTCAAATGCTCCTCATGCTCCTCCGGTGTCCTCGAGTATATGAGTATGTCGTCGATGAACACCACCACGAACTTGTCAAGGTACTGGTGGAACACCTTGTTCATCAAGTTCATAAATACCGCCGGTGCATTAGTCAAACCAAACGGCATCACCATAAACTCGAACTGACCATACCGAGTTCTAAAAGCAGTCTTCGGTATGTCCTCCGGCTTCACCTTCACCTGATGGTAGCCTGATCTCAAATCTATCTTAGAAAACACCTTCGCACCACTCAACTGATCAAACAGATCATCAATCCGTGGCAAAGGATACTTATTCTTGATAGTGAGATTATTCAAAGCCCTGTAATCAATGCACATACGCACCGATCCATCCTTCTTCGGTACAAACAATACCGGGGCTCCCCATGGTGAAGAACTCGATCTGATAAACCCCTTATCCTGTAATTCGTCCACCTGCTTCTTCAACTCGACCAGCTCGCTGTTGTTTACTCTATAGACATGCTGCGAAATTGGTTCTGCACCTGGCACCAAGTCTATAGAAAATTCAACATCTCGATCTGGCGGCAATCCTGGCAATTCTTCAGGAAACACATCCAAAAATTCTGCTATCAACGGATGTGGCAACTCCTTGTCTTCCACCATAGCTCCACAAATAATGCCTTCTTCCTGCTCCGCAGCTCCTCTAGCAAACTCGAACTCTAGCTCTCCTGGCGGACCAAACAAAACTCTACCTCCTCTACAATCTATGCTAGCACGGTGCCTACTCAACCAATCCATCCCGAGTACAATGTCGTAGCTCGGAAGTGGCATTACAAGTAGACACGTACTCAACTCCCGGCCTCCCAGAGTAACTCTCCGATCTTTGCAAATATCATTAACCAGGATAATGCCTCCCCCGGTCATGATCTTGCAAGTCCTAAGCAAAGACTCAGCTACCAAACCATACTTTAGAGCAAAAGAAACAGATACAAAACTATGGGAAGCACCACTATCAAACAAAGCTAAAGCTGGAATGGAATCAAGAAGAATAGAACCTGCGATGACATCTCCGGTGGGTTCCTCCTCTTCGACTGTCATAGCAAACGCTCGTCCCTGTCGAGCACCTCCCTGCTGCTGATGCTGGACAAAACGCTGCTGCTGTGTCGGAAGCGGTCCCCTCGGTTGTGCTGCAGGTGGTCTCATCTGTGCCCTCGGAGCTGGAGCTGCTCCCTGAACTGCACGACGAGGACACTCCCTCAATTGATGCCCTTCAGTACCATAATACAAACAAACTCCTAGCCTCTTTCTGCAAACTTCCCAGATGTGGCCGGGCTTCTTGCAGAAGTTGCATAGAGCTTGCTGTAACTGCCTCTGCTGCTGAGGTGCCTGGTGAAAAGGCGCTCTAGCTGGAGTCTGGTTCTGCTGTGGCTGCTGGAAAGGTCTGGACTGGAAATGAGGACGTTTGGCAGATACTGCACTGCCGTTGGCCCCCAGAAAAGAATCACGGTCTCTCTTGGTCTTCAAACCCAGATCCCGCTCAACCTTGCGTGCCTCCGCAAGTATCTCCGAGTATGTCTCATAAAAAGACGGAATAAGAATCTTCACCTCCCAGTTTAGACCCTCTCGGAAACGAATAGCTCGAACCTCCGACTCCCTCACCAGATACTCTGCAAATCGGCTCAGCCTACCGAACTCTGCAGCGTATTCCTCCACAGACATGCTTTCCTGAATGAGACTCTCAAATTGTCTCCCCAAGTCAAGCCTGTCTATCCGGGCGAAAAACTTCTTGAAAAGGTCCCTGAATACCTCCCAAGATTGTCCTGCGTCAACTAGATCCGGCTCATTCCTGAACCAGGTACGAGCGACGTCGAACAGTTGAAGTCCTACCGCCTCAACCTTCAGATCTTCAGAAAGACGGGACACCCTCATAAGACGCTCAATGTCCTCGAGCCAATTATCAGCATAGACGATGCCCTCCGTCCCTTTGAAAACCCTAGGCTCCAGTTTCTTGAAGTCCTGAATGTTGCCTGGTCGAAGCTGAGCAACCTGAGGAACAACCTGCTGCTGGACCGGAACTCCTCTCTCAACTACAGCACGAGCAAGCTGATGAGCACTCTCGATGCCCTGCCGTAGAACGTCGGTCTGCCTCTGATGTGCCTCCGACTGAGCCCTCTGTGCCTCGAGCATCTCACGAAACAGAGTAAACATCTGTGACGCCTCTGCTGGCACAGGAGGTGGAGGTGGAAGCCCCTCAGATACAGCTGGCACAGTCCTCTGAGTGGGTGGTGGACCTCCGAAAGTAGCTGACACTCCAATCACCGGAGAAGTGACTGGTGCAGGCCCTCGGGATGTCGCAGACCTCTCAGAAACTGCTCTCCCTTGCTGTGATCTAGTCTTAGGCGGCATCCTGAGACAAAGCGAAAGAAAGAATCAATATGGCACAAGATGTAAGAGATTCAAGGAAAGGACAGTTTAAGAGATCAAGTATCAACGTCAAAGGAGAATAGTTGAATCAAAAGAATTTTCCTAGATGTGATTGAGTATCTCAGCCTATATCCTATATCCTATCGCAGGCTCACAGTAGTACAACTAAGTTGTCGCACTACCACGACATCACATACTTATGAAGCTAGACCTGCATGGGCTACCACCAAAAACGTGTCACGATCCGCACCCGGGGTAAGGGTACTAGTCGGAAACAACGCCCAGCCTACGCCGCAGAATCGGCGGTAGAACGCTGTCTAGAAAGTCTATCTAATATAATGAACCACCAAAAGATAGTGTACTCAATCACAGAACTAAGATAGAATGAACACGAATCAGATAATAATAGAATAGTCACAATACAACTCATGAGTCTAAAATAATACATCAATGAGTCTGAAGAAAATACAGAAATATGCTGGAGACAAATCCAGTACAAAAGAATACTACAAAACTATAAAGCTACAACTCCAGGGTCAACTGTCTCAGTTGGGATAAGTCCCTCTTGAGCCAGGGTCTCAGAATCTAAACCCACAACATCCTGGGGTCCATAATAGGTAGGGTACTCCTCAGTGTCATCTGGAAAAATATATCCAGTCAGAAAAGGAGCAGAGTACAACCCTAACAGCAGTTCTCAAATAATGATAAAAACTATGTAACAGTAAGTAGCTGTGGATAAACAAGATGCATAAATAGATACAAGAAATGTATAGACAATAAGGAAGTACTGGAAAGAAATACAATAATGAACAATATGCTGATAGAACAAGAATACTAATGACTAAGTGTGTGAGTACTAGCTTTAACATGTGATCGGCTTAGAAACTTGTACAAGAGTATAATGGCCTGGCTGATTATACGTGCGGTGTATGATCAACACTCACAAGGAACAAGACATGCACAAGGAGGGTATGATCACATATCTATACTAAAATACTCCCCACCCCGACTGGTATAATAGATCCAACCACGGTACGTTATGGCACTAGATTCCCCAAGAAGATAGCTAGTCTCCCCGAGAATCGGTGTCTGTACATGTACAAGATAACCAATGAAACAATACTTGCACCATATACACCATATACCAAGGAATAACATCTCATGACGAGATCCGGATATACCAATCCGTGTAACCATAGTGTCAAGAGAACATGTATATCTACACTAGATACAACGAACATAGAGGATATCATAAATGAGAAACTATCAGAGAATGTACTCGCCTGAAGTCCAATGAACAGTCTCACAAATGTCTGACTCGGTGCCTCGAAGACCTAGATATGGAATACCACATTAATACAAGGTCCCGGAAAGAGAACAAGTCAAACTAGGCAATTTCTAGGTCAATAAGTCAATTCTAAGTCAAAAGTTGTCACGACCCGCACCCGAAAATCGGGCATGAGCCGTGGGTACGTCCAGCCTACGCCGCAGAATCGGCGGTAGAACGCTGTAAAGGTCCGTTCTAGGTCAACCATATCTATCTATATCTCACTGAAAAATCCGGCATGACCTCTCCAAAAGGAGGGCAAAACCACGCAATATATATATCAAATAATCTCAATCACAAAACTAGAGGAAGAATATAAGCACGATATGATATAAACAAGAAACAGAACCAAGAGAGCAAGGCAATCCAAAATAATACAGTCCAAGTCTAAAAGCTACAACATCTCACAGAAGCACAAAAGAATAAGTACAGTCATCCAAAATACAACCACTGGAAAAACCCAGGAAACCCACCTAGCTAACTAGGGTGCTATAGGCGTCTCCTCGGCGCACTCCTCCTCAGGGTCACAACAGTCGTCAACACCAGGCCCGTAGAACGTAGGGCAATAGTCCTCAGGATCCTCTGGAAAAAATATGCCCAGTCAGGACTGGAGCGAAGTACATAACTCTGAAAGCAACTCCAAATACATGGTAAGGTGTATATGACGAGCAATAGAAAAGTAATCAAGATGCACAGGAAATAAATATATGCTGGAGCACAATAAGTAGCTGCAATGTAAACTGAAGAACGATACAAGTAGTGGAAAAGTAACTGCAGGTGAGAAACATGAATACTAGCTAAGTGCCTTGAGCACAAGTTCGTTATATGATCGGCTTAGGTTGCACATGAAGAACACTACGATAACTCCGTTATGCGTGAGTTGCATAACCGACATACACATGAATACTGTTTGGCTTTGATCATATAACCAACTCACTACTCCCCTCCCCCACTAATACCATTGGATCCAACCACAACACGCTACGTACATGATAATAGCTCGCGCACACGAAGGCGAGAGCACAAGAAGCACATGATAGCACATGATAATCAATACCCGAAGCACATGATGAAATACACGTGATAGAGTACCCGCTGAACACGGTAAGGGGGATAGCACCTCATGACGGGATCCACTAGTACCAGCTCGTGTAATAATGTGTCAGAATCAAGTATTACAGTTCTAGAACAAGTGATATAAACGCTATCATGAAATGGAAACTATCAGAGGTAGGTACTCGCCTGATGTCCTGAGCAACTGATGAGGATCGAGGTCCGGACCGGTGTCGCAGGGACCTAATGCGAAAAACAAGGATTAAACAGGGTTCTAAGCATTTAAACTGATATAAAATAATTAAAAACAGGCTTCTAGGGCTATTCTAGGTCGAACGGGTCAAACCGGTGAAAATCGGGTCAAAAAGTCAACCCGGGGTCCAAAAAGTCAACTCTAGGTCAAAACTAGGTCAAACGTTGACTTTTACGGTCAACGGGGACAATTATGGTCAAAGCTAGGTCAAACTAGGGTGCCCCTGAAATTCTAGGTCAAACCGAGCTCAATAAGCCACTAAACTCACAAACTCGCCTAATCGAGATACCGGGATACCCTCGGTATCCGATACCTCGTCCTAGGCCACGCACCCCGCCTAAACCCGCTAAAACCTATGCTAGCACGCGTAATTATATATATATAAACATATAAAAATCACTTCAAAGCATTTCCTAGGCTAATGCTCAAATACCCCGCTCGAAACTCAATACCTTGAATATCTCAAGGTATCGAGATACCTCGGTATCTCAAGGTATTGAAGTTTCGCCCTAAGGCCCTCTAACTAGCTGTCTAGCTATTAATTATATACCTAGTTATTAATCTAGGCTAGGTAATATATATATCTACCATATATATATACATCTAAGTATGTATATACCTATGTATTTAGATATCCACACACATTTACCCGATTACCCATTACCTTACCTAATCATAACATATATATATATTACCTATCAAGATATCTATATATATATAACTAACTATAGATATATAGATATCTATCTCCTAGATAGATAAAACTACCTATCTACCTATCTACCTATCTAGTATCCATAGATATAGGTATCTATCTATCTAAGTATCTAATAACTATTCTTACCTATTTATCCAACTACCTATCTATCAATCTTATTCACTATCTAATATATATCTAGTTATTTATCTAACTATCTAGATATATATATACACCCTATCAATCTATCTCCCTACTACCTCACTGCTTGCTACTGCTACTGCTCCTACATGTGCTGCTGCTGCTGCTCCTTCTGGAGCTGCTGCTGCTGCTCTCCTAGCAGCAGCTAGCTGCTGCTGTTGCAGCTGAACTGCTGCTGCTGCAGTTCAGTTTTCTCCCCCCTCCATCTCACACATACACACACACACACACCCATATATATACATATATATATCACTATCTATATATATATATACATACATATATATCTATATATATATAACTAGATACATATATATATACACACACTTAACTACACATTCTAACACACACACTAGCACACTCACACACTAAAACACACACACACATAAATATATATATACATAGCTACAAATATATATATAAACACACATATTAATATATATATATATCAATACACACAACTCTAAGATATATACACACACACACATATTCAAATATATATATACATATACACACGAGCACACTTACACATATACATATATATATACACATAGACATATACACACATAAGCACATAGATATAAATACACTCATATATATATAAATATATATACATAAACAAACATACATATATATATATAAATATATTTATATATATATATATAGACACATATACACAACCACCACACAATGCACACAACACACAAACAACACGCCCCACTCACGCCCAACGACCCCGACACTCACCAATACCCTAAAATATATAAAATATAGCCCGAAAACTCTAGCACACACTCCCCGATACTAACCCAACGCGCGCACAAAGCCGAAACGAGGAAACCAAGTCGAAATGGCCGTTCGGTCATTTCGACGAACACGTGGTGCGCGGCTCGGAAAACCTCCTGAAACGCACACCAAACGAACTCGGAATCGGCCCAAAATTTACCCACGCGCTCTACACGATGTCTAGATCCTAGAAAATGCGCTCCCACGTCGATTCTAGGCCCGTGGCGGAAACGCACACGCACTTAGAATCGGCGACGACGAAAAGCCCCAATTTCGCCCGAAACGCCCGTTTCTCCGCGACACGGCTTCCCGTGTCCGAACGGAGACACGCACTCACCCTCTAGACACCCGACAACGTCTACCTAGGTCCATCTAACCTAGGGCATCATCCAAAATTGGGCCAAATTCGGATTCCACCCGAATTCGACACAAAACCTAATGTCAAAGTCTCTAAACTCACCCAAACTAGTTCCAACTTCCTCCTACGGGTAGGGTTAGGGTCTAGGAGGGTTCTACAACACTAATTACACTACACAAAAATAATTAGGAAGGGGAAAGTTATGTTTTACCTCTTGGGAGTTGGAATCCCAAGGCCAAAGTCTCAAATTCCCTCCAAATCAACTCCCTCAAGCTCCAAGCTTCCAAATCTATCTCCCACACTAGATCTAGGCTTCTCACACCTAGGTTAGAGAAAATGCAAGGTGAGGGTTAGCTTAAAGAAGAAGAAATGGAAGAAAGAAAGAAGAAAGATGGAGAAAAGCTTACTTTGGAGGAAGAAGGAGAAGAAAGAAGAAGTGGAGAAGAAGAAGAAGGAAGAAGAAGAAGTGGAGAACACAAAGCAAAGGGGAGGGGCTGCTGCTCACTGTCGGGTGTGGGGGTAGGTAGGGCCGGCCACTATGAAATAAATGGGGTTTACATGAAGGAAAGTCCAAAATACCCTCCCGCAACTCGGTTTTGGGTTTCGGGGCTCCAAATGCACTCAAACTAGTTCCAAATCTCTCCAACTAACCTCCTAAAAATAAAATAATAATTCTAAGCCCCAAAATAATTCTCACAAGGGTGTGGGCTGGGTCGGACAGGGGTCCACTAGGGTCTGACATGGGTCCAGGCTAGCCAAAACCCTAAAACAATCAAAATAAAAATAAGACAAGCACTAATTAAATATAAATATAAATAATTAAATACAATACACTATTTATCAATAAAAAAAAATATACCCCTATTTTCTAGAATTGGGTAGTGACAAGCCTACCCTCCTTAAAATAATTTCGTCCTCGAAATTAAAAGACGAAACTAGGACAGGAATGCAAAGAAAGAACCATACCTCAGGGCTCGAAGAGATAGGGGTATCGCTCGCGCATTTCATCCTCCCTCTCCCAGGTCGACTCCCCTGGAGAGTGATGCCTCCACGCGACGCGAACCAAGGGAATAGTCTGGTTCCTCAACACCTTCTCCCGCCGATCCAGAATCTCCACCGGCTGCTCTGGATAGCTAAGAGTAGGGCCCACTGCGATCTCCGAGTGATCCAATACGTGACTGGGATCCGCCACGTACCGTCTCAACTGCGACACGTGAAACACATCATGAACTCCCTCCAGCGTAGGCGGCAACTCAAGCCTATACGCCACGGCGCCGACCCTCTCAAGAACACGGAAGGGTCCGACGAAACGTGGGCTAAGCTTCCCGCCTCCACCGAAGCGAATAGTGCCCCGCGTCGGAGAAATCCTCAGGAACACCAGATCTCCAACCTAGCACAAACAAGGTCTCTGCACTTAGTCTAAAACAAGCAATCACAAGCAAACACAAGAACAAAATCTAGATTCTAAGCTGTACCTCGAACTCCAAAGGTCTCCGGTGGCTATCGGCCCAATGCCGCTGCCTGTCCTGCGCCACCCGAAGTCTATCTCTAATGAGCTTGACCTTCTCCGCTGCATCAACCACCATCTCCGGGCTAAGCAAAGCTCTCTCACCTACATCATCCCATGACAACGGAGTGCGACACCTCCGTCCATACAACGCCTCAAAAGGTGACATCTCGATACTGGCTTGGTAGCTGTTGTTGTAAGCAAACTCTACCAAGTGCAAGTGATCCTCCCAAGAGCCTCTGAAATCCAAAACACAGGTCCGAAGCATGTCCTCCAGTGTCTGAATGGTCCTCTCTGACTGACCATCTGTCTGTGGGTGATACGCACTACTAAACTTGAGCTGGGTGCCCAAGCTAGCCTGCAGACTCCTCCAGAAATGCGAAGTAAAGCGACTGTCCCGATCTGATACTATGCTCACTGGAACTCCATGCAGTCTGACTATCTGGCGCACATACATCTCTGCTAGTCTCTCTGTAGACGTACCCACTTTGAATGGTAGGAAGTGGGCCGATTTGGTCAATCTGTCCACGATGACCCAAATCGCATCCTTCCCGCCTGGAGAACGGGGAAGTCCAGAAACAAAATCCATGGTCACATGCTCCCATTTCCACTCTGGAATGGGTAACGGCTGGAGTAATCCTCCTGGCCTCTGCCTCTCCGCCTTCACCTGCTGGCACACTAAGCATCGGGATACGAAGCGTGCTACCTCCCGCTTCATCCCGTACCACCATACATGCTGTCTCAGATCTCTATACATCTTATTGGCACCTGGATGCATAGAGTACTGGGATCGATGCGCCTCCTGGAGAACCTCCTCGCGCAACGACCCACTCGGCACACACAACCTGGTACCGTGCCGCAAGGAACCATCATCAGCAATGGTGAAGTCGTCTGCTAAACCCATCTGAACCTGCTCCCTGATGCTCCTCAGGGACTCATCCTCAAACTGTGTAGCCCTGATCCGGTCTACCAACTCTGACTGAATCTGCAGTCCCCACATCTGCATCTCAACTCCAGGCACTATCACCTCAATGCCCAAGCTCTCTAGATCTGCCAGAAGATAACGATCTGTAGTCAGGCACATAGCTACCGGATACCTGCTCAATGCATCCGCAACTACGTTCGCCTTCCCTGGATGATACTGCAATGATATGTCGAAGTCTTTCATCAACTCCAACCATCTCCTCTGCCTCATGTTCAGCTCTTTTTGGGTAAACACATACTTCAAGCTCTTGTGGTCTGTGAAGATCTCCACACGCTCTCCGTATAAATAGTGTTTCCACAACTTAAGAGCAAAGATGACCGCTGCCAACTCCAAATCGTGGGTAGGGTAATTCTTCTCATGAGGACGTAATTGCCTGGAAGCATAGGCAATCACCCTCCCATTCTGCTGCAACACACAACCCAGTCCCTTCCCCGATGCATCACTATAGATAGTGAATCCTCCAGAACCTGATGGCAACGTCAACACTGGAGCTGTCGTCAACCTCCTCTTCAGCTCATCAAAGGCGATCTGGCACTCCTCTGACCAAACAAACTCCACGTCCTTCCGGGTCAGCCTGGACAACGGCTCTGCAATCCGGGAAAAATCCTGAACAAATCTCCTGTAGTAGCCTGCCAGTCCCAAGAAACTCCTGACCTCGGCTACTGAACTCGGAGCACTCCATGCCTCAACTGCCACGATCTTTCTCGGATCCACCGAGATACCCTCTCCAGTCACCACATGACCAAGGAATTCAACCTTGTCAAGGAAGAACTCACACTTCGAGAGCTTTCCATAAAGCTCCTCCTTCCTGAGAGTCTCCAGCACTATCCTCAGATGCTCCTCGTGCTCCTCTGGGGTCTTCGAATACACCAAGATGTCATCTATAAACACCACCACAAACCTGTCCAGATGCTGATGGAACACCTTGTTCATCAGATTCATGAACACTGCCGGGGCATTAGTCAACCCAAACGGCATCACCAAGAACTCATACTGTCCATATCTGGTCCGAAAAGCTGTCTTCGGAATATCCTCCTTCCTGACTTTTACCTGGTGGTAGCCTGTCCTCAGATCAATCCTGGAAAACACCCTCGCTCCGCTCAACTGGTCAAAAAGATCATCAATACGCGGCAGCGGATACTTGTTCTTGATTGTGAGGCTGTTCAGAGCCCTGTAGTCGATACACATCCGTATCGACCCATCCTTCTTCGGCACAAAAAGTACCGGAGCACCCCACGGAGAAGAACTAGATCTGATAAATCCCTTGTCCTGAAGCTCATCCACCTGCTTCTTCAACTCTATCAGCTCACTGTTGCTGACTCTATAGACGTGCTGGGATATCGGCTCCGCGCCTGGCACCAAGTCTATAGAGAACTCCACGTCTCTGTCCGGAGGTAACCCTGGCAACTCCTCCGGAAAGACATCCATATACTCCTCTATCAGTGGATGTAGCGACCTCGGCTCTACCACCAGGGCTCCGCAGAAGACTCCCTCGGTCTGCTCCGCTGCTCCTCTGGCAAACTGAAACTCTGGCTCACCCGGCGGACTAAACAAAACTCTGCCTCCACGACAATCTATACTAGCACAATGCGTACTCAACCAATCCATCCCGAGTACAATATCGTAGCTCGGAAGTGGCATTACGAGTAGGCACACACTCAACTCCCGGCCTCCCAAAGTAACTCTCCGGTCTCTGCAGACATCACGGACTAGGATGATACCACCCCCGGTCGTGATCTTGCAGAGTCTAGCTAAAGGTTCAGCAACAAGATGGTGTCTAACAGCAAAAGATACAGACACAAAGCTATGGGAAGCACCGGAATCAAATAAAGCAAGTGCTGGAATGGAATCAAGGAGAACAGAACCTGAGATAACATCACCAACTGGCTCGGCCTCGTCCACTGTCAGGGCAAAAGCTCGCCCCTGCTGTCCTCCTCGGTGCTGCTGCTGGTGCTGGGCGAACCTCTGCTGCTGAGTCTGCAAAGGCGGTCCTCTCTGCTGCGCTGCAGGTGCTCTGGCTGGTGCCCTCTGAGCGGCTCCTCCGCCCTGAGCTGTACGGGCAAGCGCTGAAGGACAATCCTTCAGCTGGTGGTCTGCGGCGCCACACAATAAACATCTGCCCAGCCTCTTTCTGCATATGTCCCATCCGTGCCCTGGCTTCTTACAGAAAGGGCAAACGATGGGCTGCCTCTGGCCCTGCTGCTGACCCTGCCTCTGCTGCTGAGGCGCCTGCCGGAAGGGCGCCCGACCCTGACCCTGGTGCTGCTGGGTCTGCTGGAATAGCCTCTTGGCCGGGCCTGCACTGCTGCCTGCTCCGGAAGTGTCTCTGCCCCTCTTCGTCTTCAGCTCCAAATCATCCTCTGCCCTCTGAGCATCGCTGACAATCTGCTCGAAGGTCGCCTCGCGGTCGCTCCTAGTCAAGGACTTGACCGCCATGACTAAGCCCTTGCGGAACTTCCGCGCCTTCGCTGCCTCTGACAACCCCTCAACAAATCTGCCCAGACGGCAGAACTCCGCTGCATACTCATCCACTAGCATACTCCCCTGGACGAGCGCCTCGAACTGACTCTCTAAGGCACTGAGAGCCACGTCCGGGAAGAACTTCTCCTTGAAAAGCTTCTTGAAAGCCTCCCAAGTCAACCCCGGAGCTGCTATCCGCGTATCCGTGCGGAACCAAGTGAGGGCAAGGTCGAACATCTGGCTGCCCGCTGCCTCTATCTGCATGCTGGCTGGGATCATCGCCAGCCTGAAAATGCCCTCTATATGCTCGATCCAGTCGTCGGCGTACAGGATCCCCTCTGTGCTGCGAAACTCCTTAGGCCGCATCCTCTGAAAATCGATGATAGTACCCGGCCTAGGATACTGAGCCTGCTCTGGCTGTGGCTGGATCTGAGCCACCCTGTCGACAGCTGTCAAAGCCACCTGATGAGCATTCTCAATGCCCATCCTCATAATATCTGCCTGGCGGTGCTGCGCATCCATCATCTCTCGGAAGAACGCGAACAGCTGTGTAGCATCTACTGGCGCAGGCGGTGGTGGAGGAGGTACCACCGGGACAACTGGGGTGGCTCTCGGATCAATGGGAGTAAGGGGATCTCCGAGAGAAACTGAAGCTCCCTCAACCGCAGGAGTGGCGAGTGGAGCGGTAGCGGCTGCCGGAAGTCGAGCAGGTCGAGAGGTGGCAGACCTCTCGGTGGCAGCTGCTGGGGCGGTACGCTGAGATCTGGTCTTCGGAGGCATCCTGAACACAGATCAAAAGAAGTCAATACAGTGCAAGAAACGATAACATCAATGAAGGACAGTAATATTGCAAAAGAAACAATTTCAGGAAAATTAAGATAGCAAGAAAAATCAGGAGGGGTCCTAGTTGTGATTGAGCACACTCTCTCTCAGCCTATCTCCTATATCCTACTGCAGGTAACCTAAGAAGGTGACCTGCATGGGCCACCACCAAAAATGTGTCACGACCCGCACCCGAAAATCGGGCATGAGCCGTGGGTACGTCCAGCCTACGCCGCAGAATCGGCGGTAGAACGCTGTAAAGGTCCGTTCTAGGTCAACCATATCTATCTATATCTCACTGAAAAATCCGGCATGACCTCTCCAAAAGGAGGGCAAAACCACGCAATATATATATCAAATAATCTCAATCACAAAACTAGAGGAAGAATATAAGCACGATATGATATAAACAAGAAACAGAACCAAGAGAGCAAGGCAATCCAAAATAATACAGTCCAAGTCTAAAAGCTACAACATCTCACAGAAGCACAAAAGAATAAGTACAGTCATCCAAAATACAACCACTGGAAAAACCCAGGAAACCCACCTAGCTAACTAGGGTGCTATAGGCGTCTCCTCGGCGCACTCCTCCTCAGGGTCACAACAGTCGTCAACACCAGGCCCGTAGAACGTAGGGCAATAGTCCTCAGGATCCTCTGGAAAAAATATGCCCAGTCAGGACTGGAGCGAAGTACATAACTCTGAAAGCAACTCCAAATACATGGTAAGGTGTATATGACGAGCAATAGAAAAGTAATCAAGATGCACAGGAAATAAATATATGCTGGAGCACAATAAGTAGCTGCAATGTAAACTGAAGAACGATACAAGTAGTGGAAAAGTAACTGCAGGTGAGAAACATGAATACTAGCTAAGTGCCTTGAGCACAAGTTCGTTATATGATCGGCTTAGGTTGCACATGAAGAACACTACGATAACTCCGTTATGCGTGAGTTGCATAACCGACATACACATGAATACTGTTTGGCTTTGATCATATAACCAACTCACTACTCCCCTCCCCCACTAATACCATTGGATCCAACCACAACACGCTACGTACATGATAATAGCTCGCGCACACGAAGGCGAGAGCACAAGAAGCACATGATAGCACATGATAATCAATACCCGAAGCACATGATGAAATACACGTGATAGAGTACCCGCTGAACACGGTAAGGGGGATAGCACCTCATGACGGGATCCACTAGTACCAGCTCGTGTAATAATGTGTCAGAATCAAGTATTACAGTTCTAGAACAAGTGATATAAACGCTATCATGAAATAGAAACTATCAGAGGTAGGTACTCGCCTGATGTCCTGAGCAACTGATGAGGATCGAGGTCCGGACCGGTGTCGCAGGGACCTAATGCGAAAAACAAGGATTAAACAGGGTTCTAAGCATTTAAACTGATATAAAATAATTAAAAACAGGCTTCTAGGGCTATTCTAGGTCGAACGGGTCAAACCGGTGAAAATCGGGTCAAAAAGTCAACCCGGGGTCCAAAAAGTCAACTCTAGGTCAAAACTAGGTCAAACGTTGACTTTTACGGTCAACGGGGACAATTATGGTCAAAGCTAGGTCAAACTAGGGTGCCCCTGAAATTCTAGGTCAAACCGAGCTCAATAAGCCACTAAACTCACAAACTCGCCTAATCGAGATACCGGGATACCCTCGGTATCCGATACCTCGTCCTAGGCCACGCACCCCGCCTAAACCCGCTAAAACCTATGCTAGCACGCGTAATTATATATATATAAACATATAAAAATCACTTCAAAGCATTTCCTAGGCTAATGCTCAAATACCCCGCTCGAAACTCAATACCTTGAATATCTCAAGGTATCGAGATACCTCGGTATCTCAAGGTATTGAAGTTTCGCCCTAAGGCCCTCTAACTAGCTGTCTAGCTATTAATTATATACCTAGTTATTAATCTAGGCTAGGTAATATATATATCTACCATATATATATACATCTAAGTATGTATATACCTATGTATTTAGATATCCACACACATTTACCCGATTACCCATTACCTTACCTAATCATAACATATATATATATTACCTATCAAGATATCTATATATATATAACTAACTATAGATATATAGATATCTATCTCCTAGATAGATAAAACTACCTATCTACCTATCTACCTATCTAGTATCCATAGATATAGGTATCTATCTATCTAAGTATCTAATAACTATTCTTACCTATTTATCCAACTACCTATCTATCAATCTTATTCACTATCTAATATATATCTAGTTATTTATCTAACTATCTAGATATATATATACACCCTATCAATCTATCTCCCTACTACCTCACTGCTTGCTACTGCTACTGCTCCTACATGTGCTGCTGCTGCTGCTCCTTCTGGAGCTGCTGCTGCTGCTCTCCTAGCAGCAGCTAGCTGCTGCTGTTGCAGCTGAACTGCTGCTGCTGCAGTTCAGTTTTCTCCCCCCTCCATCTCACACATACACACACACACACACCCATATATATACATATATATATCACTATCTATATATATATATATACATACATATATATCTATATATATATAACTAGATACATATATATATACACACACTTAACTACACATTCTAACACACACACTAGCACACTCACACACTAAAACACACACACACATAAATATATATATACATAGCTACAAATATATATATAAACACACATATTAATATATATATATATCAATACACACAACTCTAAGATATATACACACACACACATATTCAAATATATATATACATATACACACGAGCACACTTACACATATACATATATATATACACATAGACATATACACACATAAGCACATAGATATAAATACACTCATATATATATAAATATATATACATAAACAAACATACATATATATATATAAATATATTTATATATATATATATAGACACATATACACAACCACCACACAATGCACACAACACACAAACAACACGCCCCACTCACGCCCAACGACCCCGACACTCACCAATACCCTAAAATATATAAAATATAGCCCGAAAACTCTAGCACACACTCCCCGATACTAACCCAACGCGCGCACAAAGCCGAAACGAGGAAACCAAGTCGAAATGGCCGTTCGGTCATTTCGACGAACACGTGGTGCGCGGCTCGGAAAACCTCCTGAAACGCACACCAAACGAACTCGGAATCGGCCCAAAATTTACCCACGCGCTCTACACGATGTCTAGATCCTAGAAAATGCGCTCCCACGTCGATTCTAGGCCCGTGGCGGAAACGCACACGCACTTAGAATCGGCGACGACGAAAAGCCCCAATTTCGCCCGAAACGCCCGTTTCTCCGCGACACGGCTTCCCGTGTCCGAACGGAGACACGCACTCACCCTCTAGACACCCGACAACGTCTACCTAGGTCCATCTAACCTAGGGCATCACCCAAAATTGGGCCAAATTCGGATTCCACCCGAATTCGACACAAAACCTAATGTCAAAGTCTCTAAACTCACCCAAACTAGTTCCAACTTCCTCCTACGGGTAGGGTTAGGGTCTAGGAGGGTTCTACAACACTAATTACACTACACAAAAATAATTAGGAAGGGGAAAGTTATGTTTTACCTCTTGGGAGTTGGAATCCCAAGGCCAAAGTCTCAAATTCCCTCCAAATCAACTCCCTCAAGCTCCAAGCTTCCAAATCTATCTCCCACACTAGATCTAGGCTTCTCACACCTAGGTTAGAGAAAATGCAAGGTGAGGGTTAGCTTAAAGAAGAAGAAATGGAAGAAAGAAAGAAGAAAGATGGAGAAAAGCTTACTTTGGAGGAAGAAGGAGAAGAAAGAAGAAGTGGAGAAGAAGAAGAAGGAAGAAGAAGAAGTGGAGAACACAAAGCAAAGGGGAGGGGCTGCTGCTCACTGTCGGGTGTGGGGGTAGGTAGGGCCGGCCACTATGAAATAAATGGGGTTTACATGAAGGAAAGTCCAAAATACCCTCCCGCAACTCGGTTTTGGGTTTCGGGGCTCCAAATGCACTCAAACTAGTTCCAAATCTCTCCAACTAACCTCCTAAAAATAAAATAATAATTCTAAGCCCCAAAATAATTCTCACAAGGGTGTGGGCTGGGTCGGACAGGGGTCCACTAGGGTCTGACATGGGTCCAGGCTAGCCAAAACCCTAAAACAATCAAAATAAAAATAAGACAAGCACTAATTAAATATAAATATAAATAATTAAATACAATACACTATTTATCAATAAAAAAAAATATACCCCTATTTTCTAGAATTGGGTAGTGACAAAAGTCAACTATGGTCAACTCTAAAGTCCACTAAAGTCAAACATGGTCAAACCCAAAGTCAACCTCACAAGACATCTATAAAATAATATAGAGATAAACTACAATAATTTAGGAATCAAATTAGATTCAAAAAGAACTCACACAAATTTACTAATAATATAATTAATATATACCCTAAAATAATATATATACAACCCAACATTTATATAAATAACATAATATATTAGTACAATTATTATTCCTCACAAAACACATATATATATACATATATATATCTACAATTATAATATATAATATATACATTAAATCTGTCAAAGCGTCATTGAAAAACAGTGAATAAAATAGGATTAAATCAAAACAGTTTAAATAGTGACAGTCGGGACTGTCACCGAAGGACTGTCACCGAAACCCAAATAATAAACTGCCACTGCTTTGGTTTTCGCTGACAGTTAAACTGTCGCGGAAAAGCGTCGCAGAAAAGCTGCTGTTTCCTGCTGCTGCAATTAATGACAGGTTTGTCATTAATTGCCCGAAGGCTACAGCGGCTGCTATTAGTCGGCTAATTAATGACAGTTTTTTTTTACTGTCATTAATTCACTGTCACTAAAACAAGTTGTATATATATAATTATATATATAAAAACAGAATATATAAACAATATATATATATATATATAAACAGAATATATAAAACAGTATATATATATATATATAAACCATTAATACAAAAATGTACATATATATATTAATATACACATAAACTTATACCTTCAAATATTTAACAAAGAACATATAATTTACATGGCTAGAAGCATACCTAAAATATTTACATTAATATCCAAATAATTACATAATAATTATAAATAATATAATTACACAATTAAACATACAAATATATTTTATAAAACATTTTATGTATAAACTATATTATTTAACAAGTAGTAACATATATATTTGCATGCAAGAAAGCTACATATTATATTGTACATTATATTAGCACACCCAAAATATAGATCTATGCTACAATAATTACTATAATAAATACACAAAATAAATATTTAATATCCATATATATATACTAATTATAAATGAAGAATTGAACCACAATTAATTAGATCTATGCAAAAATACACACAATTGGAGAGTATCTCACCGTATCCCACTAGATCTAGGATACGCATGCGACACGAGTCCAACACACAACCAAATGCACCCCGAATGACACAAACAAATCACAAATAATATTTATGAACAAATCAAAGCGTCAAAAGTAGATCTATGTGTCCGTGTCAAAATACGACATGTTCAAAGCCCCGTGTCGGAGGAAAACCCCCAAATGACACGTATCACCAAATAGTTGGGATACGAACCACAAGTATCCCAATATGGACACGACACTAGCCTCAAACACAAATCTCATGTTCAATTGATCTATAGGATCAATTGACACACACAACAAAATATAAATTCGGAATTCCAACAAAATTGACACAAAAAGCACCATAACTTTCTCCATGGGTCTCCTATGAACACAAAACAAAGTCCTATGGGTACTACATACATATAGGTTGATTTTACATGATTAAATCTCAGATTTAGAAGCTATTTAAATGGGAAAATCTGAATTATACCTATTGGGAGATGGATTCCCAATGAAACCTCCAATTGAGATGAACTTGCTTCCAAATTATAGATCCTTGCTCCTCTTTGTAGATCCTTGCTTCCTTCTTCTAGATCCTTGCTTCCTCCTTCCCTAATGGTGAATTGGGAAGAATTTGGAATGAATTTGGTAGGAAATTGGATTGGGAATGGAGGGAATTTGGTAGTGGGAGAATTCTAGATCTAGATTTGGAATGAGATGAGAGGAGAGAGAAATTTCCCCCCCCCCTCTTTAATAGGCCGGCCATAGCCCCTCCCCCAAGCAATTGTAAAATATCCAATGTACCCCTTGGGGCCTCTCATGAAGAAATAATTAAGGAAGGAAGCTTCTAGTCTAATCATTTAATTAATTTAATCCATCTCCTTAACTATGGGCTTTCTAAATGGGCCAAGTCTAACTAATTAATTCATGTTGGTCCATGGGTCCAAACTAAACTAGTTGGGTCCACTAAAATAAGTCTAAAATAATTAAATAACATCTAACAATAATTAAATAATACAACAAAAATTATTTACTATGCATAATATTTATTTAAATAGGAAATTACTAAAATACCCTTTTTCCTAAAATGTGGTAGTGACATAGGCTGGACGTTATTCCCGACTTGCATTCCTACACCGTGTGTGAGTCGTGACACATTTTTAGTGGTGGCCCATGCAGGTCTTCGAGGTCACAATTAGTGCGATTAGTAGTAGTGCTCTTATTTGAGTGCTATTACGAGCCTGTTTCAGAATATAGGATATAGGCTATAAGCTGAGAATACTAAATCACATCTAGGAAAAAAAATTTGATTCAATTCAACTATTAATCCTTGATATTGATAATTGATCTTTAAACTGTCCTTCCTTTGAGTGTCTTACATCATGTGCCATATTGATTCTTTCTTTCGCTTTATCTCAGGATGCTGCCTAAGACTAGAACAAAGCAGGGGAGAGCAGCTTCTGTGAGGTCTGTGACTTCAAGAGGGCCTGCACGAGTCATTTCTCCGGTGATTGGCATGTCAGCTATTTTCAGGGGTCTACCTCCTACTCAGAGGACTGTTTCGGCTATATCTGAGGGACTTTCACCTCCACCTTTCGTGCCAGCAGATGTGACACAGATGTTCATACTATTTTGCGAGATTTGGAAGCACAAAGGGCACACCAGAGGCTGACCAACGTCTTGCGGCAGGGCATCGAGAGTGCTCATCAGCTTGCTCGTGCCGTAGTAGAGAGAGGAGTTCCGGTCCAATAGCAGGTTACTCGTTGCTCAGCTTCGGCCAGACAACATTCAGGACTTCAAAAGGCTGGAACCTCGGGTCTTCAAGGGGACGAAAGGCATCGTCTATGCTGATAATTGGCTCGAGGAATTGAGCATCTCATGAGGGTGTCCCATCTTTCGGAGGATCTGAAGCTTGAGGCGGTAGGACTTTAGTTGATCGACGTCGCCCGTACTTGGTTCAGGAATGAGCCAATTTTTGCTAACACATGACAGTCTTGGGAGATATTCAAGGACCTCTTCAAGAAGAACTTCTTTGCTTGGGCAGACAGGTTAGACTTAGGGAGTCAGTTTGAAAGCCTCATTTAGGGGAGCATGTCTGTGGAGGAATACGCTGCAGAGTTTGGTAGGCTGAGCCGATTTGCGAAGTATTTGGTGAAAGAGCCGGAGGTTCGAGCTATTCGTTTTTGTGAGGGTCTAAACTGGAAAGTAAAGATCCTTATTTCATCTTTTTTATGAGACCTACTCGGAGATACTTGCGGAGGCACGCAAGGTTGAGCGGGAGTTGGGTTTGAAGCCCATGAGAGATCATGATTCTTTTCTGGGGGCAAACAGCAGCACAATATTTGTCAAGCGTCCTTATTTCCAGTCCAAACCTTTTCAGCAGCCGCAGCAGCACCAGACTCTAGCTAGGGCACCATTTTACCAGGCACCGCAACAGCAGAGACAGTTATAGCAAGCTTTCTGCCACTACTGCAAGAAGCCCGGCCACATCTGGGAAGTTTGTAGGAGGAGGCTGGGTGTTTGTTTGTATTGTGGTACCGAAGGGCATCAGTTGAGAGAGTGTCCTTCTAATCCTCGTCGTGCAGTTCAGCGAGCAGCTCCAGCTACGAGGACACAGGAGAGACCACCTGAAGTACAGCCAAAGGGACCGCCGCTTTCGACCCAGCAACAGCATTATGCCCAGAACCAATATCAGGGAGGTGCACGTCAGGGATGAGCGTTTGCTATGACAGTCGAGGAGGTCGAGCCCACCGGAGATGTTATCGCAGGTTCTGTTCTTCTTGATTCTATTCCAGCTTTACCTTTGTTTGATAGTGGTACTTTTCATAGTTTTGTATATGTTTCTTTTGCTCTGAAGCATGGTTTGGTAGCTGAGTCTTTGCTTAGGACTTGCAAGATCATGACCGGAGAAGGCATTATCCTGGTTAATAATATTTGTAAGAATCGAAGAGTTACTCTGGGAGGTCAGGAACTGAGTGTGTGTCTACTTATAATGCCACATTCGAGCTACGACATTGTACTCGGGATGGATTGGTTGAGTAGGCACCGTGCTAGTATAGGTTGTAGAGGAGGTAGAGTTTTGTTTATCCCACCAGGAGAGACAGAGTTCGAGTTTGCTAGAGGAGCTCCAGAGCAGGGAGAAGGCATTATTTGTGGAGCTATGGTGAAAGATAAGGAGTTGCCACATCCATTGATAGCAGAGTTCTTAGATGTGTTTCTTGAGGAATTGCCAGGATTGCCGCCAGATCAAGATGTTAAATTTTCTATAGACTTGGTGCCAGGTGCAGAACCAATTTTACAGCATGTCTATAGAGTAAACAACAATGAGCTGGTCGAGCTAAAGAAGTAGGTGGACGAATTACAGGATAAGGGATTTATCATATCGAGTTCTTCACCGTGGGGAGCCCCGGTATTGTTTATACCAAAGAATGATGGATCGGTGCGCATGTGCATTGATTACAGGATATTGAATAATCTCACTATCAAGAATAAGTACCATTTTTCACGGATTGATGACTTGTTCGATCAGTTGAGTGGTGCCAAGGTATTTTCTAAGATAGATTTGAGATCAGGCTACCACCAGGTGAAAGTGAAGCCGGAGGATATATCGAAGACTGCTTTTAGGACCCGGTATGGTTAGTATGAGTTTAAGGTGATGCCGTTTGGTTTGACTAATGCCCCGACGGTATTTATGAATTTGATGAACAAGGTGTTCCATCAGTATCTTGACAAGTTTGTGGTGGTGTTCATCGATGACATACTCATATACTCAAAGACACCGGAGGAGCACGAGGAGCATTTGCGGATTATGTTGGAAGTGTTGAGAAAGGAGAAGCTGTATGGAAAGTTGTCCAAGTGTGAGTTCTTCCTGGACAAGGTGGAGTTCTTGGGACGTGTTGGGACTTGTGATAGGATTTTATTTGATCCGAAGAAGATCACAGCAGTAGAGTCTTGGAAGACCCCAAGTTCAGTAGCAAAGATCAGGAGTTTCTTCACTACTAGAATAAGCGGGATTAGCGACATTTTTTAGCGACGTCAACGGAAAACGTCGCTAATATAATATAAATTAGCGACTCTATGTAAAAACGTCGCTAGACATCGCTAATTGGCAACATTTAGCGACTTTTATTCAGTTTTTAAAAGATTAGTCGCTATAAGTTCAATTAAGGTCACTAAACGTCGCTAATATGTTTAATTTAGCGACGTTTAGCGACGTATTTGGCGACGTATATTTATTAGACATTTAGCGACGTCATTAGTGACGTTAAATACATCGCTAATTAGCGACGTCATTATTGGCGTCGCTAAAATGTCGCTAAATTTTTTTCATTTAGGGCTGATTCCCCCCATTTCCTTCGATCTCTCCCTCTCCCTCTCCCAAATTTGAAACCTCCTTCCTCCGGCCCTCTTCCTCCCTCCGGCGACCCCCCTCCAGCCGCGTCCTCCCCCTCCGGCGACCCTCCTCCCTCTGGCGTCCCCTCCTCCCTCCCAGCGACCCCCCTCCGGCTGTGTCCTCTCCCCTCCGCCGTCAGCTCCTCCTTCCTCCGGCTCCCCTTATCCCTCCGGCATCCTTCCTCCGGCTCCCCTCCTCGGTGAGCTCCTCTCTCTGTCTCCTTTCTCTGTCTCTCTCTTTCTGTCTAACATGACACGATATGACACAATACGATATGACATAATACGATACGACACGACCTGACACACACTAACCCTAACCCTAACTCGAACACACAAACACATGCACGCGGACACACACTAACCCTAACCTTAACACGATATGATATGACCTGACACGACACGACCTGCAGTTGCTCTTATTGCTGCTGCAGTTGCTCCCCTTGCTGCTGTTGTGCATCCCCTTATTGTTGCTGCTCTTCACTGTAGTGCACAAGAGTGCACTGCGACTCCCTCTTGGCCTACACAACACTCCCACATCTCACACTCAAATCCTGGCCTGCCCAACACTCCAACACTGCAGTGCACAACCTGTGCATAATATGCACTTATACATGGGGAAGATATCATAGGTGATGTAGGAAAACTAGGGTTTGGTGCAGTGATATTTGGATTGAGCACGAGTTGCTTAAAATCCTGGAGTTGTGCTCTGGTTATGAGGAAATTGGTAATAACTTGCAGTTTGACAAGGGTTTTGATGAAAAATTTGTTTGAGGAATGGATTGAGCTACTCCAGTAGGGATCATACCAAATTGTGGTAAATTTGGTGCCATTCCAGCTGGATTTATACCAAATTGTGGTATATTTGGTATGTTTAGAGGGGATTAAGGTGTTGCCATGGATGGAGCATATAGTGAAAACTCAAACCCTCTTCTTGACATAGCCAATTCCTCTAACAACCTATCAAATTTTTTTGGTTCAAGTAATGAATTGTTCCAACGCAAGTATCCTCCCATTTGGATCAGGTAGATATTGATTCTTTGGAGAGATCCAGCTCTGGAGCCATGGCTGCTCGAGTCGTGCTCTCCACTAGCTTCAAGAGCATGATCCAAAGGCTCTGATACCAATTGATACCAAATTGATGGGTCATTTTCCCATTTGGTCAGGAATTGGAGGAGAACAATCACACTTAGCCAAGAAAACTGAATAAATTGTAAAGAAACAAAGAACTAAATTAGAAAAGAACTAGGGTTTTTATTTAAACTATATGTACACACACACACACACAGGGCATTGTGTATCAAGTTAGAGCAGTTCTTACCTTCTTCCAGAGAATCATACTGTATGTAATAATTTATAGGATACATACTGTCATTTTTATAGAAGTATCTAGAAATGGATATGAATTACTATATGCATCATCGTTCGTGGATGTACAACCGTCATCCTGATGACATGTGCGGTATACGAGATAAATTCATTGAGGGTGTATAGCAGTTCCTGCAGTTCGCCAAGGTGTTCCCTCAGTACATAGACGGTACCAAAATTAAGTGTCCATGTGTGAGATATCGTAACTTGAAATATCATCCAGAAGTGAAAGTTATATATCATTTGTACTCGAAGGGCTTCACACCGAATTACTATCATTGGACCATGCACGGAGAACTTGTGTCTCTAGCATCAGAGTCGGAGCCTTATGTGGAGTCGTATATGGATGTCCACGACCACGCTGCTTACGACGACGGGTGGGTGAACATAGTTTTTGATGCGACGGGGCCTAGTTTCAATCCGGACAATTATGATGCAGCTGAGAAGGCACCGAATGCCGATGCTGCAAAGTTTATGGAGTTGCTGGAGAATGCAAGGACTCTACTATATCCTGGTTGTGAGGATCATTCACCGTTGGAGGTGGTTACAAGATTATTGAGCATCAAGTCCGATTTTAACATGTCGCAAGAATGCTATAATCGACTGATCGATTTGATTATAGAGATCTTGCCTGAGGGTGCAAAGTTGCCTAAAGACTTCTATCGATCTAAGAGGATGGTGAGATCGCTCTGGATGGGATACAAGAAAATCGATGCATGTCGCAACGGGTGTATGTTGTACTACAAAGACGATAAGGATGAAGACGCGTGCCGATTCTGTGGTGCTAATCGCTACAAGGCCACTGGTAGAGAAAAGTCTGTCAGTGCAAGGAAGCCTACCAATTTGATGCACTACTTGCCTTTGACGCCGCGGTTGTAGCGGTTGTTTATGGTTAAGGAGACTGCAGAAAATATGAGTTGGCACAGGCGAAAACAGATCGAAGGAGTATTGGATCATCCATCCGATGGAGAAGCATGGAAGCACTTTGATCGAGAGTATCCAAGTTTTGCTTCGGATCTGCATAATATCATATTGGGGCTCTCCTCTGACAGTTTTACCCCATTCAGACTTTCGGACTCCCAGTATTCATGTTGGCCTGCGATCGTCACTCCGTATAATCTACCGCTTTGGATGTGCATGAAGACTCCGTATATGTTCCTAACCGTTATTATCCCAGGTCCGAACAATCCGAAGAGAAACATCGATATATATTTACAGCCTTTGATAGATGAGTTGAATCAGCTGTGGGAAGTATGTGCCAACACGTACGATGTTTCTAGAAAGCAGAATTTTCAGATGAGGGCAGCACTTATGTGGACCATCAACGACTTTTTGGCCTATGGAATGTTATCGGGATGGAGCACCCATGGTCGTCTCTCATGTCCGTATTGCATGGACCGTACTAAGGCTTTCCGTTTGAAACACGGAGGCAAACCGTGCTTCTTCGATTGTCATCGACAATTTCTGCCGAAGGATCATCCGTACCAGAGGAACATGAATGCTTTTCGTGCGGGCATTGTATAAAAGGCCAATCCACCGCCAAGGTGGCCCGGATACACGATATGGGAAGAGGTAAAAGATTACCAAGTGCTATCGAAGAGCCTGCTAAGGGGTACAAGTGTGACGAATTTGGTCGCACCCATAACTGGACGAAGAGGAGTATATTCTGGGATCTGCTATATTGGAGCACCAATATGATCAGACATTATCTTGATGTCATGCATATCGAGAAGAATGTGTTTGATAACATAATTAATACTGTAATGGAGGTAAAGGGGAAGACTAAAGATAATCCGAAGGCCAGGTTGGACTTAGAAGAAATATGTAGACGTCCTGCGTTGCATTTGATAGAGGAGGGGAATAGAAATTTAAAGAAACCTAAGTCAGTTTTCTCACTGGAGAAAGAGGATAAAGGGAGACTTTGTAGGTGGATTCAGGGTCTAAAGTTTCCAGACGGGTATGTGTTGAACTTGAAAAGATGCGTCGACCTCAAGAAGAACAAACTGGCGGGTATGAAGAGCCACGATTGTCACGTATTCATGGAGAGGTTAATTCCGATTGCATTTTGGGAATTCTTACCACAGGTCGTTTGGGATCCATTGACAGAGCTCAGCATATTCTTCAGAGATCTTTGTTCTACTAAGTTTCTCGTTGATCATCTAGAAAAGCAAGAGAAGGACATTGCGGTAACACTATATAAGCTCGAGAAGGTGTTTCCTCCTGGATTCTTCGACTCTATGGAGCATTTGCCAATTCATCTTTCCTATGAGGCACATGTTGGTAGTCCTGTCGGTTATCGGTGGATGTACCCCTTTGAGCGGCATCTGAATCACCTAAAGAGAAAGGTAAAAAACAAGACACGGGTTGAGGGCTCTATTTATGAAGCTTATGTTCTCGAGGAGATTACAAACTTTTGTTCGACATATTTCAAACCTCAAGTTGCTACTAATAGAACGAAAGCTCCGAGGAACGACGACGGATATCAGGAATCTAATGATGCAATACTCAAAGTATTCAATGCGTCCGAAAAGCCTTCGGGGAAAATAAAGAAGAGATATTTGAATGACGACGAGCTAAGGTCTGCTCAGTTGTATATATTACTCAATTACGACGAGGATGAAGTGGAGAAGCTAGAGGGGTAAGTAATTAATACATCCACGTTTACATCATCTCAATATAATAGTATAAGCTACTATTATGCTACTAATCACCAGTTGCTTCATTATTTTCAGCACATATAATGATGAGTTGAGGTCGGTTAGACTCTACATAACAGACGAAGAAGTAGAACAAGAAATGAGATGCCATTTTCCTTCTTGGTTGAGCGCATATATAAGGTACTTGGTAATTACTTTTTATTTTTGCACTTGCAAAACAAATAACTTATTATCGCTACTTTGGTATTTAGGTCGATCGTCTAATAACACCCGAGACTGAATCTATTAGAACTCTTGCCAAGGGACCAATTACTGATGTTAAAATATGGCCAAGTTTTTGTGTGAATGGGTTCAGGTTCAAGTCAACAAATGCTCCTATCAGAGACAGCTTTCTGGATCATGATTCCACAAAAAATAGTTGTGTGTGTATCAAATCTTTGAACTACAAAGACGTCAATCTAGGCAATGATTTCTATGGCATCTTACGAGAGATTGTGGAGTTAACATATAATTATGGCACAGAACCTGCTAATATCGTACTATTCAAGTGTGAATGGTTCGATCCGATTAAAGAATAATGTTAGAAAATTGACAAACATGGCCTTGTGAATATAAACTACAAGCGTAGATGTCAAGGCTACAAACCATTTGTCCTATCAAGTCAGGCTCGGCTCGTGTACTTCATAACTTATCCTAGACAGGAGACAGCGAGGTCGAATTGGTGGGCAGTATGCAAGACTAAAGCTAGAAATACCTTTGACATTGACGAAATAGCTTATCAGGAGGATGAGCTACATCTTGTAACAAATATTGTAGATATCAAGGCTACAAACCATGGCCTTGTGAATATAAACTACAAGCGTAGATGTCAAGGCTATAAACCATTTATCCTATCAAGTCAGGCTCGGCTCGTGTACTTCATAACTTATCCTAGACAGGAGACAGCGAGGTCGAATTGGTGGGCAGTATGCAAGACTAAAGCTAGAAATACCTTTGACATTGACGAAATAGCTTATCAGGAGGATGAGCTACATCTTGTAACAAATATTGTAGATGTGGACTCAACGGTAGTTACTCATTACACGAGTAATAATATAGAAGATGTAGAAATATCAGAAGAGAAAGACGAAGACAAAGACGAAGTAGATGAAAGTAAAGATGAGGAGGAGGAAGAGGAAGAGGAGGACGAGAAAGGCGAACAAGATGAATTTTCTGAAGATGATTGAAAATAAAATATTTTTCCTGTAGAATGTAACTATATTTTGACAGTAGAATCTACTATTTTGACAAATATATATATTATATTTTGACTGTAGAATGTACTATCCATTTAGACTTGTGACACCACTAGTTATTTACTGTACAATTCTATGAATGATGTGAGATATGCATAATATTTTGACTGTAGAATGTACTATATATTTGTGTATTTCTTTATTCATCATATGTTGTTATCAGGTATGACAGGACGACGCGGAGGGTTCGGCAGGTCCCGAGGTAGACAGAGTGCCCCTCCGATATTGCCTACTGTTGGTTCCAGATCGTCGTCATCCAGTACTCCAGTATATCGATCAGTCACATCTCCGACTACGATGACGTTACGTGGCATCACTCCTGGAATGAGTAGTTCCAGGCGTGATAGTACTCTCTCATCCAGCATTCCTCCTGCTGACGGAACCATGGAGATAGATGAGCATGTAGAGAAGGTCGTGCCGACGTTGTCCCACCATCAGCAAGATCCTCCATGCGCACCTCCGGAGGAGACGAGGACAAAGATTTGGGTCGACGATACAAAGTAAGTCAATTAGATGGTTTAGCATCATATATATCGTGTATTTCTTTATTCATCATGTATTGACTTTTTCGATCTAAATAATTATCTCTGTATAGATATCGTCCATCGTCGGTTCAGAGACGCCTGGGCCTATTTCTGAGGAACAACTATGGTGGCCCTTGGATCAACTACTTTGAAGCTTCGGAGGAGAGAAAGACATTTTGGTTTATACACTTTAAGGTAAAAGTATATTATATAAATCCTCTAATTTATGCATATTATATAACTTATCCGTGATGCTAACTTACTAAATTATTTATTGTAGCAAACGTATTTCTATCCTCCACATCGGGCCTAGTTGATCGAGCAGATATTTTATGTCGTTGCCGCCAAGCTTATCCGTGATGCTCTGGATGACCAGAAGGCTCGCGATCATGCTGGAAAACCGATCCAAGGTTGGATCACGCCTAAGCAGTGGACTGCGATAAGGACTAGATTCGACGATCCGAGCTACAATAAAAGGTCTGAGAAGGCCAAGGCGGCTAGACGGAATGCTGTAAAGTGGTGTGGTAGCTCAATTCCGATGACAGAATATTTTTGTCGTTTGGTATGTTTTTTATTTAAGATATATTATTTTAATGTAAGTACGATAAAATGGCAGTAGGAAAAATTGTTTAATTTTAGTACTAAATAATATATTTTTAACAGGTACAGAGGGGTGAGGATGCAAACATGGTGACCGTCTTCTTGTCCACCCATCGCAAGGATGAAAATCTCATTGATGAGAGGGCCTCGCAGACCTATGTAAGTATTACTTTACTTTGTTGCAATTTTAATATAACTTAGGCAATTATCGAGTATCCAAACTTGTCTAGGCCGAGTATCTTAGGCTGTGTGAGCGGGCGACTGCTAGTGCACCTACAGCTGTAGAGGCTGGTACTTCCTCGGAGCCCGCTCCAGCTCCGTCGGCGGACGACTGTAGGTGACCGCCGCTGGTGGTCTCCAGAGGGGTACTTACTACGGTACGGGATCCTAGGGTACCCTAGTTGCGACACAGTCATCTAGGGCCTCCTCGACAAATGTGCATTCCCCATAGCCCTCGCAGTCGTCGGCCAGAGTCCAGGAGGCCGTTGACCGTCAGATTATGTCTCTCCGTGATGAGTTGCTGCGAAGGATGGAGGAGCAGCCCTGGTCCCAGCCGCAGGCGGACGATCCGACGCTCAACGCATGATTCGATATGCTCAACCGCAGCGTCACGGAGCTCTGGGATTTGACAAATAATCTTAGAGCCTCGACAGAGCGCAGCGTGACGGAGCTGCAGGCATCACAGCTATCCATAGGCGAGAGCCTGACGATGATGCAGGATCCAATGGTTCATAGCAGTACGAGGTTGTTATCTACCATGGATTCTTACAACCAATGACTCGCAGAGTTGGAGCGGATACGTCCTCCTGGTGCGCCTACATCGACACAGACTCCTCCGACGTCACTGCCTTCTCCATCGATATCGGTGTCAATTTCACGGGAGCAGTATGATCTATTCTTATCCTTCATGTGCGCCGGTGGTCATCCTCCTGTAGATCCGCAGTAGTATAGATATTTGTATGAATATTTGTTGGATATTTGTATTCTTTGTATTATTTAGGATGAGACTCATTGTATAGATATATATTTCCTGTATTCTTTACGACGATATTTGTTGGATGTTTTATTTTCTTTAAATTTTATTATATTATTCATATTAAATATATGTTAATTTACTGGTGTAGAGTGTTCAATCCAAGGGGGTCGGCAAACCCAGGAAATTCAACGGAGGGTTGCTCTGGGTCTATTTGTACAGATTGTGAATTAATAAACTACAAGAATAATAGTTTAGAAATAATTCAGTATTCATGTAAACCCCCTCGACCAATTTAAGGTTTAATTTGAATTAAATCGAGCGACTAGGATTTATTTGAATTTAATTAGAATTAATGTGCAAAAATAACATGTACCCCTCTGACCATTGTGCAACCTTAGATGCTCGTCATTGCATCTCACCTTAGCTACGCAATATTCGTTAATTTTTGCTTTGCGCCCTAATTATTAATCTAATTAATTTGAGGCCAAATTCACCTCAAACAGAACCTAACCAAGCCACATGCACACTTCCACGTGGACCAGCCCTACCCCAACGAGCCCAAACAGGCCCAAGTCCAGAGGGCAGCCCACAAACCCTCCTATATAAATATAATTTCTCTTCCATTGAAACCCTAGATCACATCATCATCACCAACTACATAAACTAGCCGAACCTTAAAACCCGAGCACCCCCTTCCCTTGACCGGACGACCACCACTGTAAGCCGCTACCACCTCACCATCGGCCACTCGCCTGACCACCGACTCCACCACCTCAACATCACCGCACCACCACCTGCGCCGACTGCCACCCCGATCTCCACCACCCTAAAACCTGAGTACCAACCCGACTGTCGGATCCCGACGGACCCCAGTCGGGATCACCGCTGCCAGCACCGCCAACTGCACCCACCAGCCCGACACGATCTCCCCCATGACCTGACCGTCCTTCCAGAGCCACCCCCAGGCCCCTACCGCCTCTATCAGGCCGTGGTTGCCGCTGCGACTTCTGTAGTCGCTGCCACTGCCGTCGCTGCCTCGCTGGCCGCAGTCGACGCCGGAGCTCCGTCCAGCGAGGAAGACGACCAGGATGAGCAGACTCTCGTCCAGTCAGTCAGGTACTCGACCCCTAGCTCTCTTCTTGCATAATAACGTTGTATGGTTGCTTTATCGAGTCATCGTGTCGACGTATCCTGTGTCAACACAAACCAGTTAAAATAAATTAATACAGATATGTATGCATGATGATAATTAAATTAGATAATAACAAACTGAATTAACCCTAATTATATACATGCTGGTATGATGATTAACAAGAATTAGAATTTGTCTAATAACTAGCAAACACCTAAATCATGAGACCTGTCATCTAGGAATAGTAATTCACCTGGAACCCCAGACATAAATCTGGTATACTTAACATGGGAAACAAGGACATGTATTCATACAGAATAGAGATAATTGGTAACCAATAACGTAGTAATTATTGTCTCAAAGCACACGTTAATCGAGGATAGAACACGTGTACACCCCAACTACGTGCACACGTGATGCTGTATTCGATCAACCGTGAACTTGTGACATACCTAAGAGCAACGACATAGCTAATTATGTATTGTTTAGTGTCTGATGACCGTATTTGTTATATTATATTGAATGTCTAGGGTCATTGGATCAGCCGGGAGATATCGCAGGAGCAGGCTATTGGCATTCACAGCTTGAGGACTCAGGCAAGATACCTTGCCATATTTACTGTCTAATTTAAATCATGCATATGTTGTATTTTATTCTTGTGTTTTTCTTTTATACAACTGTGCACGCCTGAGATTTGACTCGGGTGCAGTCGACGGATACGTCGATGATTAGTGTACTTGACCTAGTCATTAGTAGACTCACCCCTATTGGAGGATACTCTGTTATCTTCTGAGACCTGACACACTTACACGTTCACTGAGACATATTCATATTGGGATGCGGGTTTACGTACTCGACTAGCTATCGGTGCGTGTGACTTACATCACAGTTAGTACGTAATTCAGGTTATATTTAGTGTTAGAGACTGGCATATAGATACGTGGTATGCACGTCGAGTATTCGACTTGCGTATCTACATTGGGTGGGAAGGACATTAGTAGGCGTATGGGATACACCCATTGGAGTCCGTAGTATCCAGAGGAGCCACAGATCCAATGACTCCCTTTACACTGCTGCCACATTCTTCGGAGCGATATGGACGATATACTGTACTACTACCACGTTCTTCGGAGCGATATGGACGTTATACTGCACTGCTGCCACACTTTTCAGGGTGTTGGACATTATGCCTACGCCTACCCATATGTACCAAAGTTGTCCTATATTGCATTCACTTAGATGGTTAGCACACCCTTTATTGTATTTATTTTATTCAGTATTTATATATGGCATGCTTCTATGTATCTTGTTACGTCCCTCTGAGGACCTGGTACCTTTCTAGATTTGGACGAGGCATATTACCCCACAGTGTACGGTCCAGGACAAGAGACGAGGTTCACTACCACAGAGGAGCTAGAGGTACTACCGTCAGAGTTTCCGTGATCACTTGTAGGTCTTCTGTCTAGGATTGGGAGCATCATCATCTAGTCAACCGATGCCCTAGTAAGCACTATTTTATCTATCATTTCAGTATTTTATTTCGTCATAGTAGTGGGTTTGTTCCCACCAGACATTATTGGTTATACTATGATATCTTGAGACTGGTATTTATCTTCCAGCAGTTTATTTAGTACTTCTTGTTGTTTATATTGTGGATGAGATTAGATTACCTGTTGATGATTGATATTGGACTTGTTAGTCATTTAGGACAATGTAGCACTCTTCGTTGGATCTATTAAATTGGGATATCCTCGGAGACGTGACAACTGGCTATTACCACATGACCCAGTCCCGCATACTTTTGGGACTGGGGCATGACATGGTTTTAGTGGTGGCCCATGCAAGTCGACCTTATCGCTTATGGTATGGTAACTATAAATCCCCTATTCCTAGAAACCGTATATACCCTTTTAATTATTAATTATTAATTTAATTGTAGTAATTAGTGGCTTATTAGGGAAAATAGATTTTTATTAATTTTTATTTTAGGTGTTGGTGAACTTAGGGGATTTATGGGACCAACAAAAAATTTTCCGAATTTATTTCATGTAGGAGACCCCTTGAGCAGTTGCTAGCTCAATGGTATGTATTAGTGTAATTCTAGAATTTTTCTACGAGTATATACGTGTGTGTGTATATATATATATATATATATTTTAAAGGAATTTGTAAAAGAAAAACAACAAAAATAAAAACAACAAAAATAAAAACAACAAACAAACCATTACTACTACCAAGCCAAACCCCCATAGCAAATCAGCTACCATAGCCGCACCCTAGCAAATTTGCAAACCCCCCTTTGTGAGCCACCCTTTTTGCTATGCACAGCAAGCCCATGAGCGACCCAATATACCGCGAGCGGATTCCCCCCTCTTCCTCTCTCTTATATATATACTTATATATATATTCTATTTCATCCCAAATTCTAACCTAGATCATCCAAACTCCTCCTCTTTCCATCTAGACCTAGAGATCGCCGCCACCACAGCCGGAGAACCCCGTCAGGCCGTCCAAACTAATCTCGACGACCGTGACCCCGCGCACCCCGCGTACTGCAGATTTCGGCAGCGAGGTACCTGTGTTCCTGTATTTTTTTTCCGTCGCCTCGCTCAACCAAACGCCACCCCGTCTTTACCGGTATGCTCACCCCTTAACCCTCTTCATTATCTGTGTGATAGTAGACCTCGAACAACGCGTAACCATAGGCGAAAATAGCGCCAAAGTTGGCAGAAAAAGACCAATTTCTGGGATCGCAAAAAACTGCGGTGATCACCTATGTTCCCGGATTCGTATCTCCCACCACAGAGATCTGAATTCAATGATTCTTTTTGGTATGCATAGACCACTTGATCTATTTTAATTTTTGTTAAATAACCCTAGATTATTAACTGCTATAGGTAGAATTAAATTCGTTGGAAAACCCCGTGAACATACTTTTTCTAAATTTCCAAAAGTTGTGAAACGGAGCACGCCCCAAAAAACGGGACCACTCCACCGTATACCAAGTATACCAAGCAGTGCGCGCAGCTTAA
This sequence comes from Iris macrosiphon, assembly GCA_036927795.1. Lineage (NCBI taxonomy): Eukaryota > Viridiplantae > Streptophyta > Magnoliopsida > Asparagales > Iridaceae > Iris > Iris macrosiphon. The sequence goes on along the minus strand of JAYESA010000005.1, from coordinate 176,205,948 downwards.
CCGAACACATGAGAGTTCACGAAAACTGATTCGGATGCGTGTGAGCGCCGGAATCAGCCCGTATCCGCGGACAAATCTCGTGTCATAACTTTTACGAAAGCTGTGCACATTTTGTGTATGCTCGTCAGATTGCGACGAAATTTATATCACTAGACTCGTGGTAACGTGCTGGTCCTGTGACCCAATTTTCATGCAATTCAGAGACAGTTGACCCAGTCACCTATTGGTGGGCCCCACGGTTGACTTTTTGGACAAAATTGTGTTCGGCTCACCGGAATCGATATTTGGATATACCGTTGGGTTCGTATTGACATTTAGAGTTTGTTTGACCTATAATTTATCCCATTTAGAGACCTTTACCCTTGGCACGCTTTTCGGTGCAAAGTGGCCCATATTTGGAGCCCGTTTTGACCCAAAATTACCGTTTTGCCTCTGTGTCCAAATTGGACGAAAGGGGAGTGCTTTCTAGCTATTTTGCATATTCTTGGAACGTTGGTGATATTTATTTCAATATCCGAAGACGTTCATTCTGAGACCGTAGTTTCTGACTCTTGGTGTTTGACATCTGGATATTACACTATACAGCTCTCTTGCCAGGCAAGTATACAATGCCTTATTGTACTGTTTAAATTCTGTATTATTATTTGCATATTTATATTATATAACTGTGCAGTCCGAGAGAGACTCGGGTGCAGTCAACGGAGGCGTTGACGTTAGGACTTGTGTCTGACCTAGTGTCTAGTAGACCCACCTAAAGTTGTGGAGTTATTGGTATGACTCCTAGGCCTTGACACATTTCTTACACGTGTTGTGAGTCTCATGTAGGGCACAGACTTGCGTATGTGGTTGGCCACCTGTACGTGTAGGCGTGCGATGGATAGGGTATAACTGCTAATAGTGATGCATGTTAGAAGACTTAGCAGTTATTAGTAGGCGGAGCATAGACTATCGTGGTACGATGGTCCAATCCTTGTCCTTGTTTGGTTGTAAGATTGAACTATTGTTCTAGCGATAGAGTATGAGCCAGAGTTACGACGCCCGACGTAGTAGCTAAGGCGTGTTGCGGACACAACATGCTTAGATCATTGGGCGGGAAGGACGACTTGTAGGCGTATGGGACACCCCACTTCCTTTACACTGATGCCACACTCGACGGAGTGATATGGACGATATATACTACACTAATGCCATGTTCTTCGGGGCGATATGGACGATATATTATACTGATGCCACACTCTTCGGGGTAATATGGACGTTATATTATACAGATGCCATGCTCTTCGAAGATGGACGTTATTACTGAGCGCCCTCCTATGGGGGCATATGTGGCATATACTAGCCAGTTGTCACGATTGGTGAATTACGTCAGCATATGTCTATCCTACACTTTCCCATACTCTCAAAGTTGTCCTCAAGTTGTATTTCACTTAGATGGTTAGGTCACTGGAGTTTTTACAGTATTTACATTATGGCATGCTTTTATGTATCTTGTTATGTCCCTCTGAGGACCTGGTCCCTTTCCAAGTGTAATATTCATGAGTATTTGCAGGAGCGCAGATCCGGACTGGCTACTTATATTGCGAGAGATCTTCTCTTCGAGTCTCGTGATTGTTAGAGGTTGTATTTATATTGTATTCGTCTTTTTTATTCTTCATTCTAGTTCGGCAGTGGATTTGTTTCCATCCGACTGTCATCTTTAGATACTTTCATTTTGGGATCTGGTTATAGATATTGGTTATTCGTTATATTTGATTTTCTGTGGATGGGATTAGATATTACCCTGTGATTTATGATGGTTTATACCACTTGTGGATTTGATATTCATATTACAGCGTACGTGTGTTATGGTTTCCATATATTGGAGTGCCATATTCATATGGCTGGCATGCTTACGTGTCCTAGTCCTACGTATTTTTGGGACTGGGGCGTGACATATTTTTAGTGGTGGCCCATGCAGGTCGAGAGCATATTGTCTCGGTTACGTTATTGTACCGAACAAGCCTGCACCTAGGAATAGAGTATAGGATCTCATCCACAATTCACTATGATTCGCTCTCCTTCTAGTCCATTCTATTTGAATAATTGTATCATGCTTGATTCATGTGCTTCCCTAATGAGTTCCTTGAGTATAGCCCCCTCCTAGAACATAGAAATCCCTGTTGTTAGATGATAAGTAGGGTAACCTTCCTATTAAGAGTACAACTAGAGTGTTGACACACCATTAAGTTTAGAATATCTAGTGAACCCTAGAATTCCTTATCTATAGATTGGTTTACCATTACCCCTTGATGTATTATAAAGACTTGAGAGTAGTATAGACGCTACTAGAGTTAGCCAAAAGTTTTACCATAATGTTTGACCCTAGTATTGAGGAACCAATAGAAAACCAAAATTGAATATTATGACTGAACCTAACCTCCATAGTTAGATAGTATTGGAGAACTATAAACTTAGATAATTGCCTTATTATTAGTAGACAGCACCTTAGGAAGCCTAGAGGAATGTAATTAATACTTTTTCCTTGATCATACCTCGAACATAGCAACTAGCATACTACTCCCCCTTAGAAAATCATGATGCTATCTAGAGCCCTCTATTTTAATTTCATATTGTTCCTCTGCGACCTTAACGTTCGCTGATTGCACGACGACTAAATTTTCAAATTGTGTCATCTGACACTTATGATTGTAGGCCGGTGATTTATTCTATGATAGGACATATAGTTGCTAGGATTATAGTTGTTAATGTTAAATTTTGAAATTGTATGCTTGGTAGTTAGAACTTGATAGTTTTAAGTCATTCTTGTAAATTGCGACCTGATGATTATCCCTTAGTTTTTAAAATTGTGTAACCTGTACCCCCACCTCGATACGAGTTATATTCCCTTTCCCTTGAGTCCAGTAACTGTTTCATTCTTACTATTGACACTTGCACTAAGACTAAGACTTAGGACGACCATGACCTATGTAATGAAAGAGGATACCCTAATAAGTACCAAGACCCCTTCTCGTAGACCTTAACAGGAGCTTCTACGGTATCCTTAAGATAATTACAGTATTAGTTTATTGTTATAAGTTGGGTAGTATACCTCATAATATAGTATCACATAGTCTTTTGACCTATTATTGAAGTGTAACTGAACAACATTAACTGTATGCTAGCTTAGGATGACAGTATTTTTTTTCTCTTTTTTCAGACTGTAGAACTTAGAGGCTATACCCCTACTTTGTCGACTATCAACTTAGACAAGGAATTAGTATGACAACTGTAGAGATTATGGAGTCTTATCTTTTGTGAACATGAATTGTTATGTACCTTCTTTCATCATAATCCAGCGTATTTATGTTTGTTGTACTACCTTGACTTATGCTGCTATTATAGCCTAGTTTTTGCAAGCTTATTCTTTTATCGAGCTTGCACATGATATATATATTATTGGGTGCACACAATGATACAATTGCCTAATCAGAATCGGTGTATTAAGGTCTAGCTAACCTTAGTGCGCTTGGCTCGCTCTTCGCATGACTACTTTACGTGGATTGATATATATGGTAGTAGACGGATATACTTGCCCCTAGACATGTCTGACACATCGTATCAGTTACATAACTGTACTGATACGAGCATGTAAATAGGAAAATTACCAAAAATAGGATTTTAATCCATAACTGTCCTAACAACTCTCTTTTCGAATTCTTTAATCTCTTTGAACCTCGTACTTGTATTCTATCACCTTCACCTTGAATTCTTTATTATTGCTCTCCGTCTTCCCTTATTTCGGAAAGATGAAACCTTGTGCTGGTATAAGTTGACACTGATAGTACTAGATATACCCCATAAGGCTAATCACATGACTTAGTGACTCTCTTTTATAATTGATTAAGGGCATATCATAGGTGATATATTTGGTGTAAAAACTTTGAGGATTGAATAACATGATTAAATAATTTGAGGAATAGTTTTCCTAGATGTATAGCCTTAGGTGATAGATGGGTGAATTATAAGTTGGGTAGATTGTAAAACCCTCACTCAAAATTGGACCTACTTGGATTAGGTAGTGAGACTAAGGCTAGATTGAGTCCAGTTAGAGATAGAACACAATATTTTTATTTAATTTTGCAATAATTATATCACTTAGTGCACCTTATCGTGCTCCGATAATTGGAACACTACACTAGCCACTGCCTTCCTACAAATTCCATACCCTTATCCTAGACGTGCCCATCATCCATTCTGATCTTTGTGTAACTTTTTAATTGTTGGGCGCTTTCATGCAAAAGAGCATTTAGGTGTCCACACCATTGGACATGACACATGAAGAAACCTATTTTACGCTCATGTGGATTTTTTTATGATTTTTTGGGATGTGCAACGCGCAACATCGCCCACCCCTTAAACCTAGCCTTGCATTTTAAACAATGAAAATCTTATACCATCCTTGACTTTCTACCGCGGCTTAATTTTAATTTCGAGGACAAAAATTTTATAAGTTGGATAGAATGTAAAACCCCTATTCCTAGAAACCGTATATACCCTTTTAATTATTAATTATTAATTTAATTATAGTAATTGGTGGCTAATTAGGGGAAATAGATTTTTATTAATTTTTATTTTAGATGTTGGTGAACTTAGGGGATTTATGGGACCAGCAGGAATTTTTTCAAATTTATTTCATGTAGGAGACCCCTTGAGCAGTTGCTAGCTTAATGGTATGTATTAGTATAATTCTGGAATTTTTCTATAAGTATATATATATATATATATATATATATATTTTAAAGGAATTTTTAAAAGGAAAAAAAACAAAAACAACAAACAACAAACAAACCATTACTACTACCAAGCCAAACCCCCTTAGCAAATCAGCTACCACAGCCGCCCCTAGCAAATTTTCAAACCCCCTTTTGTGAGCCACCCTTTTTTCTATGCACAGCAAGCCCATGAGCGACCCAATACACCGCGAGCGGATTCCCCCCTTCCTCTCTCATATATATACTTATATATATATATTATATTTTATCCCAAACCCTAACCTAGATCATCCAAACTCCTTCTCTTCCTATTTAGACCTAGAAAGCGCAGCCACCGCAGCCGGAGAACCCCGCCAGGCCGTCCACACCGATCCCGACGACCACGATCCCGCGCACCCCGCGCACTGCAGATTTCCGCAACGAGGTACCAGTGTTCCCGCGTTATTTTCCGTCGCCTCGCTCAACCAAATGCCACCCCGTCTTCACCGATATGCTCATCCCTTAACCCTCTTCATTATCTATGTGATAGTACCTCGAAGAACGCATAACCATAGGCGAAAATAGCGCCAAAGTTGGCAAAAAAAGACCAATTTTTGGGATCGCAGAAAACTACGATGATCACTCATGTTCCCGGATTCGTATCTCCCACCACAGAAATCCGAATTTGATGATTCTTTTTGGTATACATAGACCACTTGACCTAGTTTAATTTCTGTTAAATATCCTAGATTATTAACTGTTGTAGGTAGAATTAAATTCGTTGAAAAACTCCGTGAACACACTTTTTCCAAATTTTTAAAAGTTGTGAAACGGAGCGCGCCCCGCCAAATGGGACCGTCCCGCCGTATACCAAGTATACCAAGCGGTGCGCACAGCATAACCGGACACGTGAGAGTTCGCAAAAACTGATTCGGACGCGTATGCGCGCCGAAATCAGCCTGTATCCGCGGACAAACTCTGTGTCACAATTTTTGCGAAAGCTGTACGTATTTTGTGCATGTTTGTCAGATTGCCACAAAACTTGTGCCACTGGACTCGTGGTAATGAGATGGTCCTGTGACCCAATTTTTACGCAATTCTGAGACAGTTGACCCAGTCGCCTATTGGTTGGCCCCACGGTTGACTTTTTGGGCAAAATTGTGTTCGGCTCACCGGAATCCACATTTGGATATACTGTTGGGTTTGTATTGACATTTAGAGTTTTTTTGACCTATAATTTGTCCTATTTAGAGACCTTTACCCTTGACACACTTTTCGGTGTAAAGTAGCCCACATATAGAGTCCATTTTGACTCGAAATTACTGTTTCGCCCCTGTGTCCAAATTGGACGAAAGGGGAGTACTTTCTAGCTATTTTGCTTATTCTGGGAACGTTGGTGATATTTATTTCAGTATCCGGAGACGTTCATTCTGAGGCCGTAGTTTCTGACTCTTCGTGTTTGACATCTGGATATTACACTCTGCAGCTCTCTTGCCAGACAAGTATACCTTGCCTTGTTGTACTATTTAAAATTTGTATTATTATTTATATATTTATATTATATAATTGTGAGCGTCCGAGAGAGACTCGGGTGCAGTCAACGGAGGCGTTGACGTTAGGACTTGTGTCTGACCTAGTGTCTAGTAGACCCACCTAAAGTTGTGGAGTTATTGGTATGACTCCCAGGCCTTGACACATTTCTTACACGTGTTGTGAGTCTCATGTAGGGCACGGACTTGCGTATGTGGTTGGCCACCTATACGTGTAGGCGTACGACGGATGGGGTATAACTGCTAATAGTGATGCATGTTAGAAGACTTAGCAGTTATTAGTAGACGGAGCATAGACTATCGTGGTACGATGGTCCAATCTTTGTCCTCGTTTGGTTGTAAGGTTGGACTATTGTTCTAACGATAGAGTATAAGCCAGAGTTACGACGTTCGGCGTAGTAGCTAAGGCGTATTGCGGATACAACATGCTTAGATCATTGGGCGGGGAGGATGACTTCTAGGCGTATGGGACACCCCACTTTCTTTACACTGATGCCACACTCGACGGAGTGATATGGACGATATATACTACACTGATGCCACGTTCTTCAGGGCGATATGGACGATATATTATACTGATGCCACACTCTTCGGGGTGATATGGGCGTTATATTATACAGATGTCATGGTCTTCGGAGATGGACGTTATTAATGAGCGCCCTCCTATAGAGGCATATGTGGCATATACTAGTCAGTTGTCACGATTGATGAATTACGTCAGCATATGTCTATCCTACACTTTCTCATACTCTCAAAGTTGTCCTCAAGTTGTATTTCACTTAGATGGTTAGGTCACCCTGGAGTTTTTACAGTATTTATATTATGGCATACTTTTATGTATTTTGTTTTGTCCCTCTGAGGACCTGGTCCCTTTCTAGGTGTATTATTCATGAGTATTTGCAGGAGTGCAGATCCGGACTGGCTACTTATATTGCGAGAGGTCTTATCTTCGAGTCTCGTGATTGTTAGAGGTTGTATTTATATTGTATTCGTCTTATTTATTCTTCATTCTAGTTCGACAGTGGATTTGTTTCCATCCGACTGTCATCTTTAGATACTTTCATTTTGGGATCTGGTTATAGATATTGGTTATTCATTATATTTGATTTTCTGTTGATGGGATTATATATTACCCTGTAATTTATGATGGTTTATACCACTTGTGGATTTGATATTCATATTACAGCGTACGTGTGTTATGGTTTCCATATATTAGAGTGCCATATTTATACGGCTGGCATGCTTACGTGTCCTAGTCCTACGTATTTATGGGACTGGGGCGTGATAGTAACATGCCCAGCGAGCCTGCAATAGGATAGAAATTTCTAGGTCTCATCCACTTTGATTTCGTCTTTGAATTTCTTTCGTATTGCTTCTAAATAATTGTATCTTGTTTGCTTGATTTCGTACTCTTTTAATAAAATCATGTCTCTTGCAGCAAGATGAACTTGCGCAGTGGACGAGGAGCACCCAGTGTCGTGGTGCCAGACAATACAACCCAAGGAGAAGAGGTACCCCAGGGACTACCTGGAGGACAACCACCGCCACAGGCCCCGCTGATACATTGGCACGAGACTTCTCAGGACGATCCTACCCAGCAGCCCGAGGGACGGACTTCACAGACGATCCCCACACCGCATTTTGAGGGCCAGACTTTAGGAGCTACATCGATGCCGCAGACCGAGAGGTCGACATCTGAGGAGACACCTACCGTACAGCCAGAGGTTCCCTTACCACCACCTCCACCTTATCCACCCCAGATGCCACAGCTAGATAGACAGCCACAGATGCTTCAGTTCTTCTAGAATATGATGCAAGCACAGTAGCATCAAACAGAGACGTTGAGGCAGAGTTTGATAGCAGTACTAGAGAGGACACATGTCACAACACCAGTGCCAGCACCTGCACCAGCCCAGACAGGTGGCACTGTAAGATGGTTCTGACAGATGGGACCAGATACTTTCTCAGGCAACGAGATCGTAGAGCAGATCTTCGATTGGGTCGCCAACACGGAGATGCTACTAGAGGCTTCACAACTGCATCCAGACCTTTGGATGACCGCAGTGAGGGACCAACTAAAAGGCAACGCCCATCACTGGTGGGATTCTATTGAGCGCAGTGTAGGCAAGAACCAGACTTTGAAACAGTTCTTAGAGTACTTCAATGCAAAGTATTTTCCAGCTACAGTCAAAAATGCCCTGTACTCCCAGTTCCTACATCTAGAATAGGAAAATATGACTTTTGACGCCTATGACGTGGAGTTCAGCCACCTTAGCAGATTTTGTGCCGTCCTGATACCCAATGATCAAGAGAAGGCCCAGAGATTCCATCACGGCCTCACCTTCGAGCCCAGAGATTCTATCACAGGCGAGAATTTCTTACGAAGAGGTACTTTCAGAGGCGAGAGTCCAAGAGGCCATCGACAGAGGAGCAAGACGTTCCAACACAACCGCACCAGCCAGAGTCCAATCCGGAGTAGGAGGACCGATCTATCATTCCGGAGCGCAGACACAGCAGAGGACAACGCCATACCAGCAAAAGGAGCTTCCGACTTGCTACCACTGTGGTAAGAGAGGACATTACGAGAAGGACTATAGAAAAAGACTGACGACATGTCTGATTTGTGGGTCAGACCAGCACCAAGTCCGAGACTGCCCACAGCGCAGAGAGGCAGCACCATCGGCCGGACAGAGACCAACAGCACCAGTTCCGAGGATACTACCACCGCCAGGAGGTCAACGTCCACCAACACACGGAGGATTTTAGAGGGGACCACCCTTGGCCCCACAGGAGGCGCAGTTTGACCGAGCTCGATAGCAGACCGGAGGGCAGAGGCACGGACAGGCCTTTGCACTAGCATCTACAGAGGAGAAAACAGAAGGGGAAGCTATCACAGGTACCATTTTAGTTGCATCATTACCTGCGACTGCATTGTTTGATTCTGGAGCTACCTTATCATTTCTATCTAGTAGATTTGTAGCAATGCATAGAGTAGCTACTTCCCCCTTACCTAAGAGTTGGAAGATTCTTACCGGAGGAGGTATCGTGTCGGTTACCAGCACTATTAGAACATGTTCAGTAGTCGTATGTGGTAGAGAGATGAGAGCGCGATTCTTGGTATTACCCATGCCGTACTTTGATGTTGTGCTTGGCATGGACTGGTTAAGCCAGTATAATGTCGTACTGAATTGCCAGAAGGGTAGCATCACCTTTAGACTACTAGATCAACCGGAGTTCGAGTACATGCGAGGGACCGTCGAACAAGGAGTAGGACAGATAGCTGGAACTTATATGGCTATGGAGATGGTACCCCCACCAATAGTTGCAGAATTTGAGGATGTTTTTCCTGAAGAATTGCCAGGCTTACCGCCAGATAGAGACGTGGAGTTCACCATCGAGCTAGTACCCGGAGTAGCACCGGTATCTTCTAATGTATACCGATTGGCGAAGAAGGAGTTAGATGGGCTAAAGCTACAATTAGAGGAGTTGCAGAGCAAGGGATTTATTCGTCCTAGTGCATCACCCTGGGGAGCACCAATATTGTTTGTGCCTAAGAAGGATGGAACAGTACGTATGTGTATTGATTACAGAGCCCTTAATGCTTTGACTATCAAAAACAAGTACCCCTGCCGCGGATTAATGATTTGTTCGACCAGCTGACAGGAGCAGTAGTGTTCACAAAGATCGACCTGAGATCGGGTTATCATCAAGTAAAAGTGCGAAGAGAAGATATTCAAAAGACAGCATTCAGGAGTCGTTATGGTCACTACGAGTTCTTAGTGATGCCTTTTGGACTGACGAATGTACCTGCTGTATTTATGAACTTGATGATATTTATGAACTTGATGAACAGAGTATTCCACCAATACTTAGACCAGTTCATGGTAGTCTTCATCGATGACATCTTAGTATATTCGAAGAGCCACAAGGAGCACGAAGAGCACTTGAGACTAGTGTTAGAGACGCTGAGGAGAGAGAAGCTTTATGCCAAGCTGAGCAAGTGTGAGTTTCTTCTATATCGTGTCGCTTTTCTTGGATGCGTCATCTCAGGAGATGGTATTTCAGTAGATCCGGCAAAGATTTTATCGGTAGAGACATGGCCAACCCCTACCAATGTCTCAGAAGTGAGGAGCTTTCTAGGACTTGCCGGATATTACCGGAGGTTCGTGGAGAACTTTGCGAAGATCGCAGAGCCGATGACCCGTTTGACCCGTAAGGAGCAGGAGTTCACTTGGACAGAGGAGTGTCAGAAGGCATTCGATGAGCTGAAGAAGTGTTTGACTATGGCACCCATCTTGACTATACCATCTGGACCCGAAGGATTCGTGATCTATAGCAATGCATCCGGGAAAGGATTAGGATGTGTCTTGATGCAGCATGGGAATATTATAGTCTATGCTTCTAGACAGTTGAGAACCCATGAGAAGAACTATCCCACTCATGACTTGGAGCTTGCAAGCAGTGATCTTTGCTTTAAAGCTTTGGAGGCACTACCTATATAGAGAAAGAGTAGAGATATTCACTGATCATAAGAGCCTGAAGTACGTCTACACTCAGAAGAAACTGAATCAGAGGCAGAGACATTGGCTCGAGGTGATGACAGACTTCGAGATTGAGCTGTAGTACCACCCGGGAAAGGCCAACGTAGTAGCTGACGCGTTGAGCAGAAGACCCATGGCATTTTTCTTGACTACACAGCAACATCTATTGAGAGATCTAGAGCAGATGGGTATAGAAGTCGTTATGCCCGGAGTAGACAGACAGTTATCGAGTTTTCAGTTACAGTCAACATTAGTGGAGATGATCAAGGCTGCTTTGCCAACAGACGCCAGATTCCAGAGGCTTAGACAGAGAACAGAGGCTGGAAACAGACAGGACTGCGTATACATGAAAACGGAACTTTGAGATGTGGAGATCGTCTCTATGTTCCAAATGGAGAACTTCGACAGGAGTTGATGTCAGAGGCACATAGTTCGACCTACTCTATTCATCCAGGAGGCACGAAGATGTACAGAGACTTGATACAGTACTACTGGTGGCATGGAATAAAGAGAGAGATAGCACGCTTTGTGACCAAGTGCCTGGGGTGTCAGCAAGTCAAGGTTGAGTATCAGAGGTCTGCAGGATTGCTTCAACCGCTCCCTATACCAGAATGAAAATGGGAGCTTATCACTATGGACTTTGTTACGGGCTTTCCGAGGAGTCCTAGTGGTCGCAATATAGTTTGGGTAATCGTAGATAGACTCACCAAGTCCGTACACTTTTTACCCTTCAGAGTTGGGCAATCTACGGAGGTCTTAGTAGATATGTACATGAGGAAGATTGTACGACTGTATGGAGTGCCAGTTAGCATAGTGTCTGACAGGGATATGAGGTTTACATCTTACTTTTGGCAGAGTATGCAAGAGAGTCTCGGTACCTGCCTAAAGTTTAGCACATCGTATCATCCACAGACAGATGGCCAGTCGGAGCGCACCATTCAGACATTGGAAGACATGTTAAGAGCGTGCATGCTAGATTTCGGAGGATCATGGGAGGACCATTTGCACTTGGTCGAATTTTCCTACAATAATAGCTATCAAGCGAGCATCCAGATGGCTCCCTATGAAGCATTGTATGGAAGGAAATATCGTTCCCCAGTATGTTGGAGTGATATAGGCGAGAGACAGATCCTAGGACCAGAGCTGATTGTTCGTACAGTGGAGAAGGTGAAGAAGATCCAAGGGCACCTACGAGCAGCACAGGACAGGCAGAAGCATTGGACAAAAATGCATCGTCGACCTTTAGAGTTCCAGGTTGGAGATCACGTATTTTTAAAGATCTCGCCTACTCTAGGGACTATCAAATTCGGAGGCAGAGGAAAGCTGAGTCCGAGGTACATCGGATAATTCGATGTGTTAGAACGCGTCGGAGAGGTTGTTTACAGATTAGCCTTGCCGCAGACTTTGGAAGGAGTTCATGACGTCTTCCATGTATCTCAGCTGAGGAGGTACATACCAGATCCGATTCATGTACTTGACCATTTAGATATTACAGTCGGCCCAAGTTTATCATACCAAGAGGAGCCTGTTGAGATCCTGGACAGGAGCGAGAAGGTATTGCGAGGTCAGACAATCCCTCTAGTTCGTGTCGCATGGAGGCATCATGCACCAGGCGAGTCAACCTGGAACGCGAGGAGGATATTAGACAGCGCTATCCCCATCTCCTCGAAGGACTTGGTACGTATTAGCATTTTAGATTCAGTCAATATTTCTTACCATGCGTATGTTTTTAATTTCGAGGACGAAATGCTCTAAGGAGGGTAGATTGTAATCCCCCTCGACCAATTTAAGGTTTAATTTGAATTAAATCGAGCAACTAGGATTTATTTGAATTTAATTAGAATTAATGTGCAAAAATTATATGTACCCCTCTAACCATTGTGCAACCTTAGATGCTCGTCATTGCGTCTCACCTTAGCTACGCAATATTCGTTAATTTTTGCCTTGCGCCCTAATTATTAATCTAATTAATTTGAGGCCAAATTTACCTCAAACAGAACCTAACCAAGCCACATGCACTCTTCCACATGGACCAGCCCCACCCCAACGAGCCCAGACAGGCCCAAGTCCAGAGGGCAGCCCATAAACCCTCATATATAAATACAATTTCTCTTCCATTGAAACCCTAGATCACATCATCATCACCAACTCCACAAACTAGCCGAACCCTAAAACCTGAGCACCCCCTTCCCTCGACCGGACGAACACCACTGTAAGCCGCCGCCACCTCACCGTCAGCCACTCGCCTGACCACCGACTCTACTACCTCAACATCACCGCACCACCACCTGCGCCGACTGCCACCCCGATCTCCACCACCCTAAAACTTGAGTACCAACCCGACTGTCGGATCCCGACGGACCCCAGTCCGGATCACCGCTTCCAGCACCGCCAACCGCTCCCACCGGCCCGACACCGATCTCCCCCATGACCTGACCGTCCTTCCAGAGCCGCCCCCAGGATGCTGCCGCCTCTACCAGGCCGTGGTTGCCGCTGCGACTTCTGCAGTCGCTGCTACTGCCGTTGCTGCCTCGCTGGCCGCAGTCAACGTCGGAGCTCTGTCCCACGAGGAAGACGACCAGGATGAGCAGACAATCATCCAGTCAGTCAGGTACTCGACCCCTAGCTCTCTTCTCGCATAATAATGTTGTATGGTTGCTTTATCGAGTCGTCGTATCGACGTATCCTGTGTCGACACAAACCAGTTAAAACGAATTAATACAGATATGTATGCATGATGATAATTAAATTAGATAATAACAAACTGAATTAACCCTAATTATATACATGCTGGTATGATGATTAACAAGAGTTAGAATTTGTTTAATAACTAGCAAATACCTAAATCATGAGACCTGTCATCTAGGAATAGTAATTCACCTGGAACCCCGGACATAAACCTGGTATACTTAACATGGAAAACAAGGACATGTATTCATACATAACAGAGATAATTGGTAACCAATAACGTAATAATTATTGTCTCAAAGCACACGTTAACCGAGGATAGAACACGTGTATACCCTAGCTACGTGCACACGTGATGCTGTATTTGATCAACCGTGAACTTGTGACAGTACCTAAGAGCAACGACATAGCTAATTATATATTGTTTAGTGTCAGATGACCGTATTTGTTATATTGTATTGAATGTCTAGGGTCATTGGATCAGCCGAAAGATACCGCAGGAGCAGGCTATTGGCATTCACAGCTTGAGGACTCAGGCAAGATACCTTGCCATATTTACTGTCTAATTTAAATTATGCATATGTTGTATTATATTCTTGTGTTTTTCTTTTATACAACTGTGCGCGCCTGAGATTTGACTCGGATGCAGTCGACGGATACGTCGATGATTAGTGTACTTGACCTAGTCATTAGTAGACTCACCCCTATTGGAGGATACTCTGTTATCTTCTGAGACCTGACACACTTACATATTCACTGAGACATATTCATATTGGGATGCAGGTTTGCGTACTCGACTAGTTATCGGTGCGTATGACTTACATCACGGTTAGTACGTAATTCAGGTTATATTTAGTGTTAGAGACTGGCATATAGATACATGGTATGCACGTCGAGTATTCGACTTGCATATCTACATTGGGCGGAAAGGACATTAGTAGGCGTATGGGATACACCCATTGGAGTCCGTAGTATCCAGAGGAGCCACGGATCTAATGACTCTCTTTACACTGCTGCCACGTTCTTCGGAGCGATATGGACGATATATTGTACTGCTGCCACGTTCTTCGGAGCGATATGGACGTTATACTGCACTCCTGCCATGCTCTTCGGGGTGTTGGACGTTATGCCTATGCCTACCCATACGTACCAAAGTTGTCCTCATATTGCATTCACTTAGATGGTTAGCACACCCTTTATTGTATTTATTTTATTCAGTATTTATATATGGCATGCTTCTATATATCTTGTTACGTCCCTCTGAGGACCTGGTACCTTTCCAGATTTGGACGAGGTATATTACCCCACAGTGTACGGCCCAGGACAGGAGACGAGGTTCGCTACCGCAGAGAAGCTAGAGGTACTACCGTCAGAGTTTCCTTGATCACTTGTAGGTCTTCTGCCTAGGATTGGGAGCATCATTATCTAGTCAGCCGATGCCCTAGTCAGCACAATTTTATCTATCATTTTCGTATTTTATTTCGTCATAGTAGTGGGTTTGTTCCCACCAGACATTATTCGTTGTACTATGATATCTTAAGATTGGTATTTATCTTCCAGCAGTTTATTTAGTACTTCTTGCTGTTTATATTGTGGATGAGATTAGATTATCTGTTGATGATTGATATTGGACTTATTAGTCATTTAGGACAGCGTAGCACTCTTCGTTGGATCCATTAAATTGGGATATCCTCGGAGACGTGACAGCTGGCTATTGCCACGTGACCCGGTCCTGCGTACTTTTCGGACTGGGGCGTGATAATTCATTTTTTTTATTTTTTTACTGTACAATTAGCGACGTTTTTAGCGACTTTTAGCGACGTTTAGCGATGTTACTAAATGTCATGCCCCGGTCCCGCAGGGCCGTTCGTCCCCGCTTTGGTCCCTACGGAACTGACCCTCCTCGCACGGGCGTGATGCCGTGCAAGCCTAAAGTGCGCTTGCACAAGGCCAAAGGTTTGATACAAGGGAAAGTAAGCTATTCAATACTGAAGCAGCGGCACACATATATTACAGAAAAGTGAAGAACACAATGGCATAAGAAAACAGGCTCTTTTATTTATAATCCCAAATATTACAAGCGGTGCATGGCCGAGGTTACAATTCGCTCAAGCACTCTTCTCTCGATTATAATAACACCGTTCTATACATTATGTCCCTCTATACAAAAGCAACTCAAGGCAGGCACAAACTCGATGCGGCTCAAGGCATCGACTCCAGATTTTCGGTTCCTTGGGATGAGGCACGGCTATCGCTTCCTCGGACGATCAGTCACCTGAGAACAAGCAAACTGTTAGTGGGTCAGCACTTTTATAAGTACTGGTGAGTATAAACAACTGAACAGAAGCTACACCCCCTGAAACCCACACTAAGTAAACTTGGGGCAAAATGTTACATTACTAGTGATCTTGCTAGTTTTACCTAAGTTCTTTTCATGCAGCTCAGAACTAGTCATATTACATCTTTTGAAAACATAAGTTGGAAACCAGTTTGGCATACTCAACAATAAGCATACGAATTGGGACAGTGCTCTATCGTGCAGTGCACAGCATGTATTGTGCATCACAATCTATCTCCTTGGGGCAAGGTAACATATGGGGACTATCATTCAATCAAGCAAACAAGTTGAACTATCAATCAGAGGTCGGTCCCCGAGAAACTCAGGATTGGTAGCGGTAATCAAGCTAACCAATGACTCACATTCTGATACTATTAGCAGCTGTGACCGAGGTTCAACTCTGCACTAATAGTCATTGTCTGACCGATGCAATGCATGAAGCACTAACAGATAATTTCTACGATGCAGACAAAATAAACAAGCAAACTTATATATAAACTCATATTCCTTACCCCATAGCGGAACGGTTATCCTGCAGCAGACACACAAGTTAGTCACAATATGCATATATGGACAAACTTATGAATCAATCATTTGGTGTCATCAATCGATAGGTATGCAAGAAGCTAAACCTAGCATGCGCTCTATCTATATGACGGTCCATGAGTTTCCCATTATTGGACAACAATACCCCCCAAGATCCCGTAGGACCGGAATATCAGGATGCTCACACAATCCCTTCCGGACCGACCGATTCCCAGTGCCCCAGGAATCGATCGAGAGACTATCACCTTGTGCACAAGTTGTTCGAGACCAATGCATGACAAGCAACATTCATATTCACAAGCATATAACAATCCAATAGCACACCCCCCAAGATACCGAAGGACCGGAACATCAGGGTGGACTATTAGACTCTTCTCTTTCACTAGCATATAATAATCTAATAGCACACCCCCCAAGATCCCGAAGGACCGGAACATCAGGGTGGACTATTAGACTCCCCTTTTATTTATTCAAGCAAACACATCTTTTCATATATCTAATAGCACACCCCCCAAGATCCCAAAGGACCGGAATATCAGGGCGCACTATTAGACTATGCTTATACGAATCAAAGACTTATAGCAGTTCGATATAGCAAACAGACAAGCAAAATATATAATGGCAAGCACGATTGATTTCATATCTAACATGGAAAACTATCTCTTTCTTAGCATATTTTAAAAGGACGTATTCGAGCGATTCATTTACTTATCTTCTTAGCATAGCAAGGGTTCGTTTGAGCTGTGTCGGTGTAACTAAGCATGCAACATTTCTTGTATCACTTTAGCATAGCAAGGTTCTATCTCATTTCTGACAAGCAATGCATATTCTCTAGTTAGGCAGCAAATTCATTTCAATGACAAGCTATGTGCATTCTCTTATTAGCATGCTGAGTCGGTTCTATCATTCTCTTATGAAAACATTTTTCTTAAGCAAACAAGCATTCAAAAACTCAGATTCATTATTAAGTCGTGCAAGAATCAGATAATGCAGTTCTACCCACTCACTTTGATCAATCGGTCGAGAACTCTCTGAGAAGACTTCCGTTCGAACAAGCAAGGCGATCTCACTCGTACATAGCGCCTACGCGGAGTGGGGCGCTACATTACACGTCGCTAAATACGTCGCTAAGTTACGACGTTACTACACGTTGCTAATGACGTCGCTAAAAACGTCAATGCACGTCGTAACTTGCTGACATGGCAGTATTGTCAGGTCATTAAAGATGTCGCTATAATATCGCTATATAAGTTGCTAATTAGTGACGTTAAGCGACATATGAGCACGTCGCTAATTAGCGATATTGCGTCGCTAAACGTCGCTAATCTAGCGACACATTTACGTCGCTAAAAAATGTCGGTATAGCAACGTTTAGCGACATTTTTCCTTTCAGCGACTAGCTGAAAGGCGACTTCTATAAAACATTGCTAATTACGTCGCTAATTTGACTTTTTCTGGTAGTGCTTGGAATTGGCAGGCTACTACAGAAAGTTTGTTAAAGATTTTTTGAGGATTGCTGAGCCGATGACCAAACTCACCAGGAAGGATGTAGAGTTTGTTTGGACAGAGGATTGCCAGGTTGCTTTTGAAGAATTGAAGAAAAGGTTAACATCTGCTCCTATTTTGATGTTGCCATCAGGGTCTGGAGGTTTCACTATTTATAGTGATGCATCGGGAAAAGGTCTTGGTTGTGTTCTTCAGCAGAATAAAAAAGTGATTGCCTATGCATCCAAGCAATTACGTCCTCATGAGAAGAACTATCATATCCATGATTTGGAGTTGGCAGCAGTCATCTTTGCCCTGAAGTTGTGGAAACACTATTTATACGGAGAGCGTGTGGAGGTCTTCACAGGCCACAAGAGCTTGAAGTACGTTTTCACACAGAATGAGTTGAACATGAGGCAACGTCAGTGGTTAGAACTGATAAAGGATTTTGACATCTTTTGCAGTATCATCCTGGGAAAGCTAATATAGTTGCCGATGCCTTGAGCAGGTATCCGGTAGCTATGTTGTTGCAAAGGATCGATATTTGTTAGAGGACTTGGAGAGCTTGGGCATTGAGGTGATAGTTCCTGGTTTTGCTATGCAGATGTAGGGGTTTTAGATACACTCAAATTTGATGGACAGGATCAAGGTAGCCCAGTATGAGGATGTATCTCTGAGGTGCATCAGAGCTTAGGTGAGAGAAGGATTGGAGGATGATTTCACCATTGCTGAGGATGATTCTTTGCGGTATGGTGTTAGATTGTGTATGCCTAGTAGGGAGCTGCGTGAGGAGGTATTGCAGGAAGCACATCGCTCCCAGTATTCCATACATCCAGATGCCAACAAGATGTATCGAGATATACGAGAGAGTGTATGGTGTTATGGCATGAAGAGGGAAGTGGCATAGTTTGTATCCAGATGCTTAGTGTGCCAGCAGGTGAAAGCCGAGAGGCAGAGGTCAAGTGATTTACTTCAGCCATTACCCATTCCAGAGTAGAAGTGGGAGAATATTACTATGGATTTTGTGTCCGGACTTCCACGATCTCCAGGAGGAAAAGACGTATTTGGGTCATCATTGACAGGTTGACCAAGTCAGCCCACTTTTGCCTTTCAAGGTGGATTTGTCTACGGAGAAGCTGGCAGAGATGTATGTGAGGCAGATCATCGGGATACATGGAGTTCCCGTCAACATAGTCTCGGATCGGGATAGTCATTTCACTTCTCATTTCTGGAGGAGTTTGCAGGCGAGTTTGGGCACCCAGCTCAAGTTCAGTACTGCATATCATCCTCAAACAGATGGGCAGTCAAAGAGGACTATTCAGACTCTCGAGGATATGTTGCACACTTATGTAATAGATTTTGGGGGTTCTTGGGAGGACCATCTCTATTTGGTAGAGTTTTCTTACAACAACAGCTACCAGGCTAGTATAGGGATGTCATCATTTGAGGCTATGTACGGTCGGAGATGTCGTACTCCTTTGTCATAGGACAATGTTGGAGAAAGAGTTTTGCTAGGGCCAGAGATGGTTGTGGATGCAGCAGAGAAGGTTAAGCTGATCAGAGACATACTTCGAGTGGCGCAGGACAGACAGCGGCATTGGGCCGATAGCCACCGGAGACCTTTGGAGTTTGAGGTATAGTTTTAGAATTTTTTATGCTTGATATTGGTTGTTTGTTATAGATTAAGTTATTAAGGTTGTGTTTGTTCTAGGTTGGTGGTTTGGTGTTTCTGATGATTTCTTCGACACGAGGCACAATTCGCTTCGGTGGAGGCAGAAAGTTAGTCCGCGACTCATCGGACCTTTTACTTTTCTAGAGAGGGTCGATGAAGTTGCTTACAGACTATACTTACCACCTACATTGGAGGAAGTGCACAACGTATTTTACGTGTCACAGTTGAGACGGTACGTGGTAGATCCTAGTCATATGTTGGATCACTCAGAGATAGAGGTGGGCACTACTCTTAGCTATCCAGAGCACCCAGTTGAGATTCTGGATTGGAGAAAGAATGTGCTGAGGAACCAGACTATTCCTTTGGTACGCATCGCATGGAGGCATCACTCTCCGGGGGGGTCTACCTGGGAGAGAGAGGATGAAATGCGAGGGTTATTACCCATATTTGTTTGTGCCTTAAGGTATGTTCTGATATGTTCTTTCCAAGTTATGTTCTGTTATTTTCTGTTATGTTTTGTTTATTTTCTGGGGGTAGTTTTTGTCTTTGAATTTTGAGGACGAAATTATTTTAAGGGGAGTAGACTT